>BLLK01000029.1:600000-958749 GCA_021927905.1 Chaetoceros tenuissimus | reverse complement strand
GGAAGGTGTTTGTTAAAGGAAGACCTGAAGTTTGAATTGTTTCAATAGCAACAGGTGGCCATACTCCACCAATATTATAAGTTGGAGATAAACTTGAATGGAAGAATGCCCAGAAGAAAGCAAAGAAAAACATTACTTCTGAAACAATGAATAAGATCATACCTAGTCGTAGACCTCTTTGTACAGAAAATGTGTGTTGCTCTTCAAAAGTAGCTTCTCGAATAATATCTCGCCACCAAATATACATAACGTATAATTGTGTTAATCAAATGAAGCTGTATTTAACAAAATAATTAATATACCCAAACCAAGCCAAATCACCAATTCGGTTTTCTTAAAACCATAGCCTTGATAGCAGCTTTATTCGCTTGAATTCCCAGAACCAAAAAACAATAGTAAGTATGAACACAAACCAACACCTTCCCCATCCTACGAACATTTGACGAATGTCAGCTGTTAAGGCAAGAATAAGCATAAAAGTGAATAAATGACAAGTATGACATAAATCGAGGTGAGGATCAATAAGATATATATATTCTGTTGAATATATAAGTGTATGCGAGTAGATAAACGTAACTACAATAATAACATGGTAAAAGTATCAAACATAAAAACCCCAACTCTAACACTGGAATTAACTTTAGGACCCACTTCCTACCAACATACCGGTAATTGATCCTATTAAAGGTAAAATAAAGGTATTGCTATAGATACATGTACTTATTATAGTTATTGGTTTATTTTTTCATGAGATAGAGCCTATTCTTTTCAATTTAATTCAATAGTGTTTTGTATGAGTTTTGTATGTAAATCCCAATTCTTCGCGGTTTTTCGAGTGAGTCGGTTGTCACATTTTGAGCGCATCGCACCTCGTAGAGTGGAAATAAGTTTTGGAGGGTAATATTTTCAAAGAGTGTCAAAAAAAAAGAATTATTTCAAAATTTCAAATATCATTTGCTGGTGGGAAGGCGTCTAAGTTAGTAAGTAGGTGGTAAGAGCAATCAACGAGTCAGTTAGAATAGTTAGCCATTTACAAAGTGAGACCTCTCAAGTTATACTTATTATTTCACCCACCCACCGCTTTTTGGTTTGCATATTTTGAATAAAATCTTTGAGCTACATTTTGATTGTATATCTCAGCTTTGGGGTTTGTTCTGATATGTTAGTAGTGTTCATCTTTAGATGATCGTTTCTTTCGAACCATTGAGTTGTGGAGTTTGGGTCTCTGACCAGCTTTTGTAGGTTTTACCTATGTATCATTACGCTTACAATGATCTAATATCGATTTTTGAACTCAGAATGTATGTGGCTAGAGTCAGTTATCATTCTGATATTGAAAATCTTGAATTTGAGTCACAAGTTGTGTAGTCACCTTCTTCTTCATTTCTCAAGATCTTATTCTTTCAATCTGTTTGTGATCTCGACTTCAAGAGTTTCAAACTTTGGAAGTGGTAATGTTCTTTCACCCACCCACCGCTTTTTGGTTTGCATATTTTGAATAAAATCTTTGAGCTACATTTTGATTGTATATCTCAGCTTTTGGGTTTGTTCTGATATGTTAGTAGTGTTCATCTTTAGATGATCGTTTCTTTCGAACCATTGAGTTGTGGAGTTTGGGTCTCTGACCAGCTTTTGTAGGTTTTACCTATGTATCATTACGCTTACAATGATCTAATATCGATTTTTGAACTCAGAATGTATGTGGCTAGAGTCAGTTATCATTCTGATATTGAAAATCTTGAATTTGAGTCACAAGTTGTGTAGTCACCTTCTTCTTCATTTCTCAAGATCTTATTCTTTCAATCTGTTTGTGATCTTGACTTCAAGAGTTTCAAACTTTGGAAGTGGTAATGTTATTTCACCCACCCACCGCTTTTTGGTTTGCATATTTTGAATAAAATCTTTGAGCTACATTTTGATTGTATATCTCAGCTTTGGGGTTTGTTCTGATATGTTAGTAGTGTTCATCTTTAGATGATCGTTTCTTTCGAACCATTGAGTTGTGGAGTTTGGGTCTCTGACCAGCTTTTGTAGGTTTTACCTATGTATCATTACGCTTACAATGATCTAATATCGATTTTTGAACTCAGAATGTATGTGGCTAGAGTCAGTTAACATTCTGATATTGAAAATCTTGAATTTGAGTCACAAGTTGTGTAGTCACCTTCTTCTTCATTTCTCAAGATCTTATTCTTTCAATCTGTTTGTGATCTCGACTTCAAGAGTTTCAAACTTTGGAAGTGGTAATGTTATTTCACCCACCCACCGCTTTTTGGTTTGCATATTTTTAATAAAATCTTTGAGCTACATTTTGATTGTATATCTCAGCTTTGGGGTTTGTTCTGATATGTTAGTAGTGTTCATCTTTAGATGATCGTTTCTTTCGATCCCATAGGCGATCCGTATGGTATGGCTATTGCTGTAGATTTGTTGGTTCAGTCTCAACGCCCTGGAAAGAACTCCAAAAGTTATACTCAGTATGATTCAGTTAGAAAACTTAGATCAGGTTATTCTAACTTCTTTGCTGCGACTCCAGTCTTCAACACGGGCTTCTCTGGAAAGGATGATACCTACAAAATTAAATCTAGCAAAGGTGCCAGATTCGATTATCTCTATGGCAAGACAGAATCTCAATTCTTTTCTTGGTTTATGCTTGGCATGAAAAAGCAAATGGGTCGAATGGTAAATCAAGATATGGGTATGTCGATGGATTTGTTGTTGGCTATTTTGAGGCATTATGATCTTGAGTTAGAAGATCCAGACTTAGATCCAGACAGAGTTAGAACTATAATAGTTTGTGGAGCAGCTTTTGTAATCTTGTTTGCTGGAGCTCTTAGAGGAAATGAGGTACTTTACGTAGAACGATCTGAGCTAGTTAAATGGCGTCAGAAGGGCAGGACTGATAATGCAGATACAGCGCACGTAGTTGTACCATTGATGGGAAGGTTTAAGGCTGAAACTGGCACTAGAAACTTCATGATGGCTCTAGCATATGAATCTGCAAGTGGTCTTGAAATTGGAAGATGGGTTCACCTACTATCTGCACTACTGAAAATGGAAGGTCTCAGCAAGAGTGTTGGACCAGCAATTTGTGATGCGGATGGCTTGCTTATTACGGCTCAAGAACTGAATGCAGAGCTTCATGATATGTTATTGGAAATACAAGCAAACAGTCCGGAACTTATTGCTAGCACCATTGACGTCAAATTCAAGTATAGTATCAACAGATCGTTTCGAAGAGGAGCTACAACAAGAGCAAGAGAAAATGGAGTGAGAGAAGATACCATTTCCATCAATAATCAGACAAGTTGAAAGAAGCGGTGGAAGTATGCCCAATTTTAAAATGTTTGATCTTTACACTGAAATATCGCAAACTCTCGACTCACGTCTTTGGTTTTCTAAATCATTATAGGTAGTGCTTTTCCTAACCATGTTAGGTTTTTCAACGGGTTTGTTAGCTCACTCAATTGAATGCTTCGGTCCTGCTTGCAAGTGCAGTCGTTATATCTGTGCTCTGGACAATTACTGGTTTTCAACATCAATGACATGATAAGATGTTTGAGTCAGTCCGCCAGTGTTGTGTAGTCTGAATTAGATGATTAACTGGGGGGTAGGTCGTAGCTAGATAAGAAAGGACTTTCATCCGCTACTCTTGAATTGAGCACTCTCAAGTTTATTCTTGATAGATGCAAAGAAGGTAAAAGAATAGAGAAGGGGAAGTGGATAGTGCAATCCATGTTTGACTCTCAGTCATGAACTGACAGTCTCTTTCTCTGGTCGATGTTTACAAGAACTCTGTTCTTGAACTCAATAATTTATTATTGGGTTAAAGTCGCATCTTCTCCTTTCAAGTACGCAGATGCAAGGAATTTTGAACCTTAGTTACTCCCCCGAGTTTCTTACCATGAGATATCCTTGGTTACAATTTACCCTTTGGACTATCTTAAAAGTAAGAGGGTGAGCCTTGCTCTCCCCCCTGCTTTGGTGCATCTCTTATTGCACTTTGGACTATCTCATTCGGACCTAGAGTATTTAGATTTAGTGAGTTAAACATAAACCCGTAACTACCGTTATCATTTGATCATCACTGCATCCCATCGCACCTCGTAGAGTGGAAATAACTTTTGGAGGGTAATATTTTCAAAGAGTGTCAAAAAAAAAGAATTATTTCAAAATTTCAAATATCATTTGCTGGTGGTAACCTATTTTTTTTAATTTTTCTAATATGTTTTTTTCCTAATTTTTCGGCAATCAGCTCATGGTGGTGGTGGTGGAGCAAAAGCCAGTTTTAGTTGAGCGAGAAAAATGAGAAGGGAGGGAGAGAAAAAGGAGAGGAAAAGGAAAACGAAAAAAGGAGAAGGAAATTAGATACAAATTCAAATTCTAAATATGATATTCATAATATCATTTGTAAATATATTATTGTCCATTGCAAACCTAGAAGAGAAATAAAATATAAAGAAAACATGCAATGTCAAAGTTTCACTCGGCTGAGAGATATCAATCATTAATGCATCGCTTTTAATTTTAAAATGATCGTTTCTTTCGAACAATTGAGTTGTGGAGTTTGGGTCTCTGACCAGCTTTTGTAGGTTTTACCTATGTATCATTACGCTTACAATGATCTAATATCGATTTTTGAACTCAGAATGTATGTGGCTAGAGTCAGTTATCATTCTGATATTGAAAATCTTGAATTTGAGTCACAAGTTGTGTAGTCACCTTCTTCTTCATTTCTCAAGATCTTATTCTTTCAATCTGTTTGTGATCTCGACTTCAAGAGTTTCAAACTTTGGAAGTGGTAATGTTATTTCACCCACCCACCGCTTTTTGGTTTGCATATTTTGAATAAAATCTTTGAGCTACATTTTGATTGTATATCTCAGCTTTGGGGTTTGTTCTGATATGTTAGTAGTGTTCATCTTTAGATGATCATTTCTTTCGAACCATTGAGTTGTGGAGTTTGGGTCTCTGACCAGCTTTTGTAGGTTTTACCTATGTATCATTACGCTTACAATGATCTAATATCGATTTTTGAACTCAGAATGTATGTGGCTAGAGTCAGTTAACATTCTGATATTGAAAATCTTGAATTTGAGTCACAAGTTGTGTAGTCACCTTCTTCTTCATTTCTCAAGATCTTATTCTTTCAATCTGTTTGTGATCTCGACTTCAAGAGTTTCAAACTTTGGAAGTGGTAATGTTATTTCACCCACCCACCGCTTTTTGGTTTGCATATTTTGAATAAAATCTTTGAGCTACATTTTGATTGTATATCTCAGCTTTGGGGTTTGTTCTGATATGTTAGTAGTGTTCATCTTTAGATGATCGTTTCTTGTATGTGGCTAGAGTCAGTTATCATTCTGATATTGAAAATCTTGAATTTGAGTCACAAGTTGTGTAGTCACCTTCTTCTTCATTTCTCAAGATCTTATTCTTTCAATCTGTTTGTGATCTCGACTTCAAGAGTTTCAAACTTTGGAAGTGGTAATGTTATTTCACCCACCCACCGCTTTTTGGTTTGCATATTTTGAATAAAATCTTTGAGCTACATTTTGATTGTATATCTCAGCTTTGGGGTTTGTTCTGATATGTTAGTAGTGTTCATCTTTAGATGATCGTTTCTTTCGAACCATTGAGTTGTGGAGTTTGGGTCTCTGACCAGCTTTTGTAGGTTTTACCTATGTATCATTACGCTTACAATGATCTAATATCGATTTTTGAACTCAGAATGTATGTGGCTAGAGTCAGTTAACATTCTGATATTGAAAATCTTGAATTTGAGTCACAAGTTGTGTAGTCACCTTCTTCTTCATTTCTCAAGATCTTATTCTTTCAATCTGTTTGTGATCTCGACTTCAAGAGTTTCAAACTTTGGAAGTGGTAATGTTATTTCACCCACCCACCGCTTTTTGGTTTGCATATTTTGAATAAAATCTTTGAGCTACATTTTGATTGTATATCTCAGCTTTGGGGTTTGTTCTGATATGTTAGTAGTGTTCATCTTTAGATGATCGTTTCTTTCGAACCATTGAGTTGTGGAGTTTGGGTCTCTGACCAGCTTTTGTAGGTTTTACCTATGTATCATTACGCTTACAATGATCTAATATCGATTTTTGAACTCAGAATGTATGTGGCTAGAGTCAGTTATCATTCTGATATTGAAAATCTTGAATTTGAGTCACAAGTTGTGTAGTCACCTTCTTCTTCATTTCTCAAGATCTTATTCTTTCAATCTGTTTGTGATCTTGACTTCAAGAGTTTCAAACTTTGGAAGTGGTAATGTTATTTCACCCACCCACCGCTTTTTGGTTTGCATATTTTGAATAAAATCTTTGAGCTACATTTTGATTGTATATCTCAGCTTTGGGGTTTGTTCTGATATGTTAGTAGTGTTCATCTTTAGATGATCGTTTCTTTCGAACCATTGAGTTGTGGAGTTTGGGTCTCTGACCAGCTTTTGTAGGTTTTACCTATGTATCATTACGCTTACAATGATCTAATATCGATTTTTGAACTCAGAATGTATGTGGCTAGAGTCAGTTATCATTCTGATATTGAAAATCTTGAATTTGAGTCACAAGTTGTGTAGTCACCTTCTTTCTTCATTTCTCAAGATCTTATTCTTTCAATCTGTTTGTGATCTCGACTTCAAGAGTTTCAAACTTTGGAAGTGGTAATGTTATTTCACCCACCCACCGCTTTTTGGTTTGCATATTTTGAATAAAATCTTTGAGCTACATTTTGATTGTATATCTCAGCTTTGGGGTTTGTTCTGATATGTTAGTAGTGTTCATCTTTAGATGATCGTTTCTTTCGAACCATTGAGTTGTGGAGTTTGGGTCTCTGACCAGCTTTTGTAGGTTTTACCTATGTAATCATATATTCAAATAATTCATACAACTTGGAACTGCATGCATTGACTAATTTTGACATAAGGAATAGATTGGGGGAAGTTAGGGATTGGATTGGATGAGATTTGGTGATGAAATAGTGTTGGGCATGGAAACTAGGTTTACGCGGTGAAAGCTAGTGAAAAATACCTCTGGCAGTATATGGCTCAACGGCTTCCTGAAGGAGTTTTGCTTCCAAATTTGTGCAGAGACGAACTCTATAAACATCTAGGAGTACATGGTAGCCGGTTGTTAGTGCAGAAGAGGATTTTTACAAGAACCAGTTTTGTATGGTGCATGTATGGGAGATGTGCATGACGGAGTGGAAATAGTCCATGTTGACAGAATTTGAAGCTTCTAGTGGTCAAGAACCATCTATGTTGCAAGAATAGTTGAATGAAAAGCGTGGAAAATGCTTGGTGTAATCATTTGGAGGGTACATGATGAATTTTCATTTTACACGGTGGTTGTTAGTGGAAATTTTGCTTTTTGTCAGGTGTTAATAACTTTTGATTGGGATGACTTTGGAATATGCAGCTTGGATGTTTTTGAAAGATCAGAGAATGTAGATATAGATACATGTACTTATTATAGTTATTGGTTTATTTTTTCATGAGATAGAGCCTATTCTTTTCAATTTAATTCAATAGTGTTTTGTATGAGTTTTGTATGTAAATCCCAATTCTTCGCGGTTTTTCGAGTGAGTCGGTTGTCACATTTTGAGCGCATCGCACCTCGTAGAGTGGAAATAAGTTTTGGAGGGTAATATTTTCAAAGAGTGTCAAAAAAAAAGAATTATTTCAAAATTTCAAATATCATTTGCTGGTGGGAAGGCGTCTAAGTTAGTAAGTAGGTGGTAAGAGCAATCAACGAGTCAGTTAGAATAGTTAGCCATTTACAAAGTGAGACCTCTCAAGTTATACTTGACAAAGGGGGGTAGGGGGGACGCAGTCCCACCTCACCTCAAGTTCCAGATAAACGGGAGTAAAATCAAATTTGAATTCTTCACATTTCGTAGATACTTTCTTTGAACTCTTATAAGAGTGAGGGAAGAGAACATTCTATGGTTTCTCCACTCCGAGCATACAATCGAAATGAATCTCATATATGTTTGAAGTTTCACAGTAAACCTAGAACCTCAACGCCACGATGTGAGCTTGCTGCAAAAGGAGATGGCGCTATGTCACTTCTCCACAAGCTCAACATCCTCTAACGTGCAATCCAGCACTTTCGAACTTCAAATCAAGAATTTACTACTTGAAAGACAATAATAAAATCAATGTCTTCCGGAAGACCTTGATCTCGGGATGGGTGGGTGGGTAAAAAATTTTCTTTCCAGTTCCAGTACAAGATAGCTATTCTTCCACACAACTGAATTTCGACTTTCTATGAGCACACTGCTGAAATAAAGTAAAGACCTTCTAACTGACACCTCTTTCTGACACCTTACAATTTCAATGGCTCTGCTTGCAGCACGTCATTCGTTTCAATTCTTTCTCTCGTCTGTCAGTTGTTCCTTTTTGATATACGTCACTTGCTTCAAGTCCAGGACTTCCAATCATATCTTTTGGATCTTCTCTGTAGGTAGTAGATGTATCAGAGTATGATGTGAGCGTCATTTTTTGAACTTTCAAAAGCTGACAACTTGACGTTAGCGGAGCGTTTCAAAAGATATTCTTTCTGCATCGTAGTCTGCACTTTCACCTCCTTCGCTTCTCTTTCTTTTCCCTATTGAACTGTATGTGCAAAATGGGAAGGCGTCTAAGTTAGTAAGTAGGTGGTAAGAGCAATCAACGAGTCAGTTAGAATAGTTAGCCATTTACAAAGTGAGACCTCTCAAGTTATACTTGACAAAGGGGGGTAGGGGGGACGCAGTCCCACCTCACCTCAAGTTCCAGATAAACGGGAGTAAAATCAAATTTGAATTCTTCACATTTCGTAGATACTTTCTTTGAACTCTTATAAGAGTGAGGGAAGAGAACATTCTATGGTTTCTCCACTCCGAGCATACAATCGAAATGAATCTCATATATGTTTGAAGTTTCACAGTAAACCTAGAACCTCAACGCCACGATGTGAGCTTGCTGCAAAAGGAGATGGCGCTATGTCACTTCTCCACAAGCTCAACATCCTCTAACGTGCAATCCAGCACTTTCGAACTTCAAATCAAGAATTTACTACTTGAAAGACAATAATAAAATCAATGTCTTCCGGAAGACCTTGATCTCTCCCCCTCATCATTCCCTACCTCACAATGCTTTCTGCTTCAATGTCGGTCTCAACAATAGGAATCCCTTGTCTGTGCTCAGATTGGGTCCTACTACATTGCAGCAGAAAAGGCTAGATGGGCAGGTAATGCGACGCGAATATCCAGGTAAAGTTGACTCATAGGCAGATTCTTCTTTCCTCTGGATGTTTGCATCAATCTCCATCTGTTGTTGGTATCAATCACGACCTGACTGAGTTGCATGTTTGTAGCTCTTGCTGTGGCACCTCGTCTCAAGGATCTATACACATGAAATTCACTCTCCACACTGAGGCCTTCTGGGACTACTCCTTTCTCTTGAAGAATCTTCAACAATCCATGCAACTCCTTCTCTAATACTCTTGTGCTGAGCACATAACCGTTCTCATCGCATATGGCTGGACTAGGATCACCGACGTCCCTTCCTTCTAGTCTAAGGATCATTGCAAGTCGATCCAACCATTTTCTGATCTGAATTCCACTCTTAGTGACAGCTACCAACGCTAGTAGAACGTTTCTTTCTCCTATTTCATTTTTGAATCATCCCATAAGAGGTACCAGTACGTGCTGTGTAGACTCAACTCTTCCAGCATCTATTCTCCTGCAGAACTCTGTTGCTTCTACCAGCATTATTTCACCTCCTCTAAGAGCTGCACAAAATCCTACCACAAGTACTGCGGCAATCATGACCGCCATTCTTCTCTCTTCCTTAGACGTACTAGTACGTTGCACTCTCAACTCCAGTAATTCCAACATTGCTAGCATTGCTTCCACTGAAAGAGCTGCGTCTTGTGATGTAGAATTTTCCATCCGGGATTTGCAACCCTTGCTGAATAGTTGAAACCATTTGGTATGCATAGGAGATTTGTCCATATGAAAAACTCTTCCTCTCTGATCCGTGAAAGCTACATTGCTGAGCAGTCCATTTATACTGCCTGAATGTATGTTCTCTCTCAATGAACGTATTTTTCGAATAGTGTCAAACTGACAGTAGTTTCTTCCCTTTTGACCCTTGTCTAATGATTTCCACAGTAATTCCAACATTGCTAGCATTGCTTCCACTGAAAGAGCTGCGTCTTGTGATGTAGAATTTTCCATCCGGGATTCACAACCCTTGCTGAATAGTTGAAACCATTTGGTATGCATAGGAGATTTGTCCATATGAAAGACTCTTCCTCTCTGATCCGTGAAAGCCACATTGCTGAGCAGTCCATTTATACTGCCTGAATGTATGTTCTCTCTCAATGAACGTATTTTTCGAATAGTGTCAAACTGACAGTAGTTTCTTCCCTTTTGACCCTTGTCTAATGATTTCCACAACATCAACATGGCCGTTTCTACTCCAGAGCAGTCTTCAATTGGCCAAGGTCCCATCTTGTCCCTTGAAACTAACAACCCTAAGTTAGAAGACATTTTCTTCAGCTGTAGCATTTGACCATAAGCACTAGACACGGTAGAAGAGTCTCTACCCCATAACATATCAAGATTTGCACGACGAATCAAATTCAATGCTATTTCATCGCTGGGAGAGTGCGGGTTAGGATTTCTCAGATACAGGTTCATGAAGCAACAATTGTCACATTGAAATGGAGCCAGAAAAGAATCTCCTGGTCTAGCATGATTGAAACAGTTTGAGTCGCTTGTTTTCTTCCACTTTGCTCCTTCGTCGTTTTCCGGTAGCTTTCGATGAAATTCTAGGCTCCCCTGATATACGTAGCACTCGCAGCACCAACTCATCTGACATTCCTTGCAGCCTTCTCGGGAGATTCCAAAGTTCCCGCAAAACATGTCTCTTGGTGCTTTCGTCTCCTTTGAACACCTGTTGCACCTTCCTTCCCAATTCCAAAAGTGCTGGTGACCCTTTGAGTTGCCATGGTCTACTGTTGAGGAAAGGAAAAAATATTGCTATTAGTAAAGGTTCAAACATGTTCACACTCCAAGCTGCATGACCAGGGGGAAGTTCCAAGATGATATCAGCCGCCTTGTGTAAATGTCTTTTCCATGCAGGGGTCATCAACCTGGGACAAATGAAAATGTGAGTTGACTCTTGTCTCTTGTGTCTGGCGCGCCGTATTTCTTCCAAGCAAGGTAAAGCCAAGCTAGGAGGAGGCGACCATACAAAATTACCAGATACATAATTTGGAACCCATTGACCGTCTACGTTGACACTGCCTTCCAAAATGTCATGACCTCTCTCAAACCAGTCCTCCATGGAAAGAAACTCCAAATCTTGGCCTTGATTTCTTCCTGCACTTTCAAACCAGTCACGTAGCCACGGTCCCAGTGCTGGATCTCTATCCAAAGCTGACTGATGCAGCGGAACAAATGATTTCATTTCTTCTCCTTTCATTACTCCTTCAGTTAGAGCTCCTCTGCTCAAACCATCCGCGCCTTGCGCTATCATTCTAGTGCCTGCTACATGTATGATATGTATCTTGCAGTTACGAGTCATTTCTAGCACAGAAAGCCTCACTACCAAATCAAACAGCCATTCTGAGCTTGAAGATCCCTTGTAAAAAGCTGCTTCAGCTGTGGAGTTATCCGTAAACAGAAACATCTCCACTCCTTCTAGCTCTTTCTCTCCCATCTTCTCCAGCGTCTGAACTAGGTTTTCCAGCTCGCGGAGATTAGAACTAGAATCATCCATATCACTTCCCCATCTTCCAAATCTGTAAGAGATGCTTGATCCGCCTGTAGTCTCGCCCTTGCAGTCTTTCTCCCATGACATGCCAAAGCCTGATCCACTCGCGTCTCCAAAGCCGTAGATTATCTCCCAGATTTTGCTACCTCTTATGAGTCTTTTACTTGGTGTTTCTGACTCTAGCAACTTACTAAGCACTCTAAGATCTTGCTTGAAGCGAGGTACCCCCTTCACAAACACAGGCGCATTGTCATCTTGATGTTCTTCCTTCAACGTGAACTTTACATCTGACCAATGCTCCGCCCTACTTCCAATGTTGGTCCATTCAACACCATTGGTAGTTCCATCTCCTGCTTCCAAATCTTCCCAATACTGCTTCCAGTCTTTATTGCTTCTCTTCCAACCGTCTGAGTCCCTATCCCATCTCCAGCCATTAAGGGTGTTGTAGAAACCCTTCAAGTAAGGCTTGAAATTTTCAAAGGTTAAGCATACATGAATCAAGAAACCAGTATCCTTCTCCAACTCCTTCCGGTTCACCTTCCAGTCCTCTTCCTCATCCTCTGGAGCACATCTTAGCCACTTTTCCACAATATCTCTAGCTTTGTTCCACTTCTCCGGAAGTATAGAAGCGTAGACTCCTTCTCCAGCTACTGTTTCTACTGTAGCTCCAGCCCATGCTCCAGGTGCCTGACTCACTTCTCTCCTTTTACGCGGCGCATCTTGCTGACCTAGATAGTTAATCTTTGCAGCTATGGTACGAGTTGCTTCATTGCAGTGGTCTTCACCTTGAGCCCAAGTACGAATGTCATCCACATATGAACAAAAGGAAGCAGCAATTCTCTTGTTAGTTTCATCCCACCTGTAGATCCAAGGCTTTGTAGGATCATAATCAGCTGAGCCAGGCAAGTTAGTGACTACTGTGTCCCACCGTAAGGGATTGTTGCTGTCTTTTCTGTCTCCACGAATGAAGTCTTCGCTCCACAAAAAGGTTCTGATGCAGTTATACGGAGAACTCTTTAGCCCCATGAGGTTCCTCTCCCATCGCATGATCAGTCTCTTCCCCTCTGGAACCTCCACCTCAAGCAGATCAGCAATGTTTGTCACATCCACCCCAGCACTTGATCTAAGATCCTCATCCAAGAAATAGTTGAGAAACATCTCCCCCAAATCTATGTCACCAAAGAAAGTATCTGGAGTAGCGCTTCGTACCACCGTTGCTACAGTAGGTAGAAAGAAGTTGGGTGACCAGATAACCTCGTTCAACCCACACTTGGTGGCATCATACACCATTCTTATGTCTTCTTCACCCTTTGGTACAGCAAAGAATGAAATCAAACTGTCCACCTCTCCATCTTGGATATAGCCTCTATCCGCTACCTTTTTGATCTTCTTCCGCATAGTTTCCAGCTGTTTATCATCCTCTGGCCATCTGGATTTCTTCCAGTAAACAGGTGGCTTGTCTAGCAGAGTCACAGCCAAGCTGTCCCTTACTTCCTGTTGATAGCACTCAGGCCACCGCCAAAAGAACAGTGTAGAACCACTAGTCCACTCCCAGTATGAAGCTTCCGAGGCTCTACGAATTGCATCTGTTCCTACGATGATATCCTTCTCCAACTCAGATAGCTTCTTTTTCTTGTTCTGCTTGAGTTGATGGTATCTTGAGGCTGCCTTAGTACCATGCTTCTTGTGTAGGTATTTTCTAAAGCTTGTGTAGATCTTTCTCTGATAGAAACGTAGCATAACTCTTCGTAGCATATCACACATCTTAGCATGCTTATCCGCCTGATAAGTAACACTCAAACACTTTTGAAACATTCGTCTGTTCCAAATGTCCACTTGAACCTCGGCATCATCTGATTTGGTTGCCTTGGCACTTTTGACTGTTTGATCCTCCCTTACATCCTCGATCTGCGGATCTTCTTCTACCAGTCTCTGCGTTACCCTTGCCTTCTTAGCCGAAGGTACATCACTGCCGGTGTCTTCTACTTCACGCTTCTTACTCAATACACTTCTAGCTTTCAACACCGATTCCATCAAGCCATACGTGATTTTTCCAGGTGCTTGCTTCTTGAAATCTATAGATGTGAAATGCTGGTACTGCACTTCAACATCGTACAGATCTAAAGCTTCAGCAGAAGTTATCTTTCGCCTCACCTTCCCAGATCTTACTAACACCGAAGGACAGATCACGGGATCATTTATTCTAGCCAAGGGAATATATGCTGGAGTATTCATATCGCCAGAGTAGAAGCTTCCTTCCTCCGTACACTTTAGCATATCTCTCAGTTGTGCATGCACCTTAGCAGCTGGAATGTGCAGTTCTTGTGCTGATCCAATCCACCATACGTGATCCAATGCTCCACCCACATGTCTATGAGGAATCTTGGTGAACCGCTTCAAACCAAAGTCTCTCAGTCTTCTCCTGTTGCCATTAGTTATGAGAACCACCGCCTGCGAAGCCATCTCCTGAGGTAAAGCAGAGAGAATTTGTACAAGGTAATTGACTGAGCCTTGTAACATTACCCAGCAAGATCCCTTGAATGCATGCAATGCCCGTAGAGTTTCATTCCTTCTACAAACTGTGACCCCAATTTGTGACTTTTCTAACTCCAACTTGCCTTGCAATGTGATGTCATCTACTACCGTCGTTAGATTTTTACAACCTAGTGACACACTACTGAAGGCCAATGAGGGCCAATGTTGTGCAAATATGAAAAGAGGAGTGTTGACAGGTGTGATTACTTTAGTTCCACTACACTCTTCCTCCTTTCTTACTTGCACTACATCAGCCCCGACCTTTCAGATCTCCTTCTTCTTCTTTCCTCCGCCAGCAGCCGCTGCCTTGGAAATAGCGGAGTTCGCTAATCCCTCCACCTTAGTCAGCTTTTCCTCTGCTGCCTTTACCTTCTTCACTGTAGACTCCATCTCAGTTTGCAACTTGGTCACTGCTATATTTGGCATGTGAGTGAGCATAAAGCGGGAGTATGCGCTAGACAAACCAGAATGATTCTCAAAGCCCACGCGAAGAAAGTCTTCTTGGATAGAAATAGTACGCAGTGCTGTCCAAATCACATTCACATTAGTTCCGTCGCAGTTCATATGATCCGCGGAACTGGATACAGCTCTAGCAACATGGAATTCACTTGAGAACACTTGCTTTACACAATTACATAGGAAATTTCAGCACTTGTCTCCCTCACTGAAGTACAGCTTTAGTGTTTCATACTCGTTGGAGAGAAAGAGAAACACAGCCTTGACGAATTCAACAGAGCGTACCAGCATGGCATCCAATAGTACAGTGACCGAAGCATCCAAACCTTCCCTGGGATTGTTCAAGTATTCCAGCTTGATGGAATCCAACGCCCTTTCTGCAGCCACCCTGACACAATTGTTTGGAGTCCCCATAGGTCCCCAAATATCATGGGACTTGATGTTAGAGAACACGCTCGCCTTTGATCCTTTAATACTGCCATCCATGAAAATCTTTGAGCTCTTTGATCCATCGAAGAAGTTAGGTAGCCCACTCAAGGTAGATGACTGGATATGCAACAAGTCCTTGACGCTCCTGTTAAGCCTGTGAGCTTTATCTGGAGAGAACTTCCTCTCGTCTGGATAGCCAAATACTCTGTCGGCTACAAGGTCGAAGAGGATGTAAGCATCGTAGACCATCGACGGACGTACCAGAGAAGTAGATGTAGGACTCATTCTGAAAGCTGAACGCACATCTCTAGGTGACGTGAATACCTGATCCTTGAATACCACAGTGATCTCTCCTCTAGAAGAATTTCCATTCTTAGCTCGTTCAAGATCTGCTACCTTCTGAGCTAACTTTGCCAGAGTATCTCCATTCGGAGCTGCAGCTGGTGGTGGTGCCGCGACTCCAACATGAAAGCTGTCAAAAAGAGAAGTAGCAGTAGCAGGGGCAGTAGACCGGTTCGCATTAGCCAGCTCCAATTTACTGATTCTGTCGGTGATGCTCTGAACCGTATCCTTAGTAGATTTGAGATACTTCTTGAAGTCTTGATTCTGAAATACAGCCTCTTGCAGATCCTTGAGCTTGACAGGATCTTGTACTACCTTCATGAGATCCGGAGCACCTGTATCTTCGATTGCTTCCCAAAGAGGCCCGCAAAGCTACAGGTGCTGCTGCCTTGTACTACATGTCTAGATCTTCTACTAAGGTCAAGCTTTCTGTTGATCCGATGCTGGATGCTGCTAACTTGGATACCATGGAGATTGCTGGACTCCTTCAGGCCAACTTCAAGGATCAAGGGGATTGGATGCATGAAGTTGAGGCTAGAACTGAAGCTCTATTGACTGGTGTCTCTCTTGCTATTGCTAGATCTACCGTCAAGAAACCTGCCGTGTTCAGCAAGATGGACGATGAAGAGGATATGGAGGACGTTGCTCATGGACTGACTGACATGTTCAATAATGCTGCTCTTAATTCACCTGAGAGAGTGAGTGACCAGAAACCAGCTGCTATCGAGCCCAAGGAAGAAGGATGGTTGACGTTAGTGGACAAGCAGATTGAAGCGTGGATGAGTTCTGCTAATCAAAAGCTCGAGAAAGATGTCGAAGATCTTACTACCAAGTATCAGATGCTTTGTACCCAGGTGGGAAATCCAAGTGTTCACCTCGCAAGAGCAGGGCAATCTATTGGGAAGCAATCGAAGATACAGGTGCTCCGGATCTCATGAAGGTAGTACAAGATCCTGTCAAGCTCAAGGATCTGCAAGAGGCTGTATTTCAGAATCAAGACTTCAAGAAGTATCTCAAATCTACTAAGGATACGGTTCAGAGCATCACCGACAGAATCAGTAAATTGGAGCTGGCTAATGCGAACCGGTCTACTGCCCCTGCTACTGCTACTTCTCTTTTTGACAGCTTTCATGTTGGAGTCGCGGCACCACCACCAGCTGCAGCTCCGAACGGAGATACTCTGGCAAAGTTAGCTCAGAAGGTAGCAGATCTTGAACGAGCTAAGAATGGAAATTCTTCTAGAGGAGAGATCACTGTGGTATTCAAGGATCAGGTATTCACTTCACCTAGAGATGTGCGTTCAGCTTTCAGAATGAGTCCTACATCTACTTCTCTGGTACGTCCGTCGATGGTCTACGATGCTTACATCCTCTTCGACCTTGTAGCCGACAGAGTATTTGGCTATCCAGACGAGAGGAAGTTCTCTCCAGATAAAGCTCACAGGCTTAACAGGAGCGTCAAGGACTTGTTGCATATCCAGTCATCTACCTTGAGTGGGCTACCTAACTTCTTCGATGGATCAAAGAGCTCAAAGATCTTCATGGATGGCAGTATTAAAGGATCAAAGGCGAGAGTGTTCTCTAACATCAAGTCCCATGAGATTTGGGGACCTATGGGGACTCCAAACAATTGTGTCAGGGTGGCTGCAGAAAGGGCTTTGGATTCCATCAAGCTGGAATACTTGAACAATCCCAGGGAAGGTTTGGATGCTTCGGTCACTGTACTATTGGATGCCATGCTGGTACGCTCTGTCGAATTCGTCAAGGCTGTGTTTCTCTTTCTCTCCAACGAGTATGAAACACTAAAGCTGTACTTCAGTGAGGGAGACAAGTGCTGGAATTTCCTATGTAATTGTGTCAAGCAAGTGTTCTCAAGTGAATTCCATGTTGCTAGAGCTGTATCCAGTTCTGCTGATCATATGAACTGCGACGGAACTAATGTGAATGTGATTTGGACAGCACTGCGTACTATTTCTATCCAAGAAGACTTTCTTCGCGTGGGCTTTGAGAATCATTCTGGTTTATCTAGTGCCTACTCCCGTTTTATGCTCACCCATATGCCAAACAAGGCTGTCACTAAGCTACAGACTGAGATGGAGGGCACGGTGAAGAAGGTAAAGGCAATCGAGGAGAAGTTGACAAAGGTAGAGGGTTTGGCAAACTCGGCTATTTCCAAGGCTGCAGCAGCAGGCGGAGGAAAGAAGAAGAAGGAGATCTGAAAGGTTGGGGTCAATGAAGTGAAAGTAAGACTAGAGGAAGAGTGTAGTGGCATTAAGTTAATTACACCTGTCAACACTCCTCTTTTCATATTTGCACAACATTGGCCCTCATTGGCCTTCAGTAGTGTGTCACTAGGTTGTAAAAATCTAACGACGGTAGTAGATGACATCACATTGCAAGGCAAGTTGGAGTTAGAAAAATCACAAATTGGGGTCACAGTTTGTAGAAGGAATGAAACTCTACGGGCATTGCATGCATTCAAGGGATCTGGCTGGGTAATGTTACAAGGCTCAGTCAATTACCTTGTACAAATTCTCTCTGCTTTACCTCAGGAGATGGCTTCGCAGGCGGTGGTTCTCATAACTAATGGCAACAGGAGAAGACTGAGAGACTTTGGTTTGAAGCGGTTCACCAAGATTCCTCATAGACATGTGGGTGGAGCATTGGATCACGTATGGTGGATTGGATCAGCACAAGAACTGCACATTCCAGCTGCTAAGGTTCATGCACAACTGAGAGATATGCTAAAGTGTACGGAGGAAGGAAGCTTCTACTCTGGCGATATGAATACTCCAGCATATATTCCCTTGGCTAGAATAAATGATCCCGTGATCTGTCCTTCGGTGTTAGTAAGATCTGGGAAGGTGAGGCGAAAGATAACTTCTGCTGAAGCTTTAGATCTGTACGATGTTGAAGTGCAGTACCAGCATTTCACATCTATAGATTTCAAGAAGCAAGCACCTGGAAAAATCACGTATGGCTTGATGGAATCGGTGTTGAAAGCTAGAAGTGTATTGAGTAAGAAGCGTGAAGTAGAAGACACCGGCAGTGATGTACCTTCGGCTAAGAAGGCAAGGGTAACGCAGATACTGGTAGAAGAAAATCCGCAGATCGAGGATGTAAGGGAGGATCAAACAGTCAAAAGTGCCAAGGCAACCAAATCAGATGATGCCGAGGTTCAAGTGGACATTTGGAACAGACGAATGTTTCAAAAGTGTTTGAGTGTTACCTATCAGGCGGATAAGCATGCTAAGATGTGTGATATGCTGCGAAGAGTTATGCTACGTTTCTATCAGAGAAAGATCTACACAAGCTTTAGAAAATACCTACACAAGAAGCATAGTACCAAGGCAGTCTCAAGATACCATCAACTCAAGCAGAACAAGAAAAAGAAGCTATCTGAGTTGGAGAAGGATATCATTGTAGGAACAGATGCAATTCGTAGAGCCTCGGAAGCTTCATACTGGGAGTGGACTAGTGGTTCTACACTGTTCTTTTGGCGGTGGCCTGAGTGCTATCAACAGGAAGTAAGGGACGGCTTGGCTGTGACTTTGCTAGACAAGCCACCTGTTTACTGGAAGAAATCCAGATGGCCAGAGGATGATAAACAGCTGGAAACTATGCGGAAGAAGATCAAAAAGGTAGCGGATAGAGGCTATATCAAAGATGGAGAGGTGGACAGTTTGATCTCATTCTTTGCTGTACCAAAGGGTGAAGAAGACATAAGAATGATGTATGATGCCACCAAGTGTGGGTTGAACGAGGTTATCTGGTCACCCAACTTCTTTCTACCTACTGTAGCAACGGTGGTACGAAGCGCTACTCCAGATACTTTCTTTGGTGACATAGATTTGGGGGAGATGTTTCTCAACTATTTCTTGGATGAGGATCTTAGATCAAGTGCTGGGGTGGATGTGACAAACATTGCTGATCTGCTTGAGGTGGAGGTTCCAGAGGGGAAGAGACTGATCATGCGATGGGAGAGGAACCTCATGGGGCTAAAGAGTTCTCCGTATAACTGCATCAGAACCTTTTTGTGGAGCGAAGACTTCATTCATGGAGACAGAAAAGACAGCAACAATCCCTTACGGTGGGACACAGTAGTCACTAACTTGCCTGGCTCAGCTGATTATGATCCTACAAAGCCTTGGATCTACAGGTGGGATGAAACTAACAAGAGAATTGCTGCTTCCTTTTGTTCATATGTGGATGACATTCGTACTTGGGCTCAAGGTGAAGACCACTGCAATGAAGCAACTCGTACCATAGCTGCAAAGATTAACTATCTAGGTCAGCAAGATGCGCCGTGTAAAAGGAGAGAAGTGAGTCAGGCACCTGGAGCATGGGCTGGAGCTACAGTAGAAACAGTAGCCGGAGAAGGAGTCTACGCTTCTATACTTCCAGAGAAGTGGAACAAAGCTAGAGATATTGTGGAAAAGTGGCTAAGATGTGCTCCAGAGGATGAGGAAGAGGACTGGAAGGTGAACCGGAAGGAGTTGGAGAAGGATACTGGTTTCTTGATTCATGTATGCTTAACCTTTGAAAACTTCAAGCCTTACTTGAAGGGTTTCTACAACACCCTTAATGGCTGGAGATGGGATAGGGACTCAGTCGGTTGGAAGAGAAGCAATAAAGACTGGAAGCAGTATTGGGAAGATTTGGAAGCAGGAGATGGAACTACCAATGGTGTTGAATGGACCAACATTGGAAGTAGGGCGGAGCATTGGTCAGATGTAAAGTTCACGTTGAAGGAAGAACATCAAGATGACAATGCGCCTGTGTTTGTGAAGGGGGTACCTCGCTTCAAGCAAGATCTGAGAGTGCTTAGTAAGTTGCTAGAGTCAGAAACACCAAGTAAAAGACTCATAAGAGGTAGCAAAATCTGGGAGATAATCTACGGCTTTGGAGACGCGAGTGGATCAGGCTTTGGCATGTCATGGGAGAAAGACTGCAAGGGCGAGACTACAGGCAGATCAAGCATCTCTTACAGATTTGGAAGATGGGGAAGTGATATGGATGATTCTAGTTCTAATCTCCACGAGCTGAAAAACCTAGTTCAGACGCTGGAGAAGATGGGAGAGAAAGAGCTAGAAGGAGTGGAGATGTTTCTGTTTACGGATAACTCCACAGCTGAAGCAGCTTTTTACAAGGGATCTTCAAGCTCAGAATGGCTGTTTGATTTGGTAGTGAGGCTTTCTGTGCTAGAAATGACTCGTAACTGCAAGATACATATCATACATGTAGCAGGCACTAGAATGATAGCGCAAGGCGCGGATGGTTTGAGCAGAGGAGCTCTAACTGAAGGAGTAATGAAAGGAGAAGCAATGAAATCATTTGTGCCGCTGCATCAGTCAGCTTTGGATAGAGATCCAGCACTGGGACTGTGGCTACGTGACTGGTTTGAAAGTGCAGGAAGAAATCAAGGCCAAGATTTGGAGTTTCTTTCCATGGAGGACTGGTTTGAGAGAGGTCATGACATTTTGGAAGGCAGTGTCAACATAGACGGTCAATGGGTTCCAAATTATGTATCTGGTAATTTTGTATGGTCGCCTCCTCCTAGCTTGGCTTTACCTTGCTTGGAAGAAATACGGCGCGCCAGACACAAGAGACAAGAGTCAACTCACATTTTCATTTGTCCTAGGTTGATGACCCCTGCATGGAAAAGGCATTTACACAAGGCGGCTGATATCATCTTGGAACTTCCCCCCGGTCATGCAGCTTGGAGTGTGAACATGTTTGAACCTTTACTAATAGCAATATTTTTTCCTTTCCTCAACAGTAGACCATGGCAACTCAAAGGGTCACCAGCACTTTTGGAATTGGGAAGGAAGGTGCAACAGGTGTTCAAAGGAGACGAAAGCACCAAGAGACATGTTTTGCGGGAACTTTGGAATCTCCCGAGAAGGCTGCAAGGAATGTCAGATGAGTTGGTGCTGCGAGTGCTACGTATATCAGGGGAGTCTAGAATTTCATCGAAAGCTACCGGAAAACGACGAAGGAGCAAAGTGGAAGAAAACAAGCGACTCAAACCGTTTCAATCATGCTAGACCAGGAGATTCTTTTCTGGCTCCATTTCAATGTGACAATTGTTGCTTCATGAACCTGTATCTGAGAAATCCTAACCCGCACTCTCCCAGCGATGACATAGCATTGAATTTGATTCGTCGTGCAAATCTTGATATGTTATGGGGTAGAGACTCTTCTACCGTGTCTAGTGCTTATGGTCAAATGCTACAGCTGAAGAGAATGTCTTCTGACTTAGGGTTGTTAGTTTCAAGGGACAAGATGGGACCTTGGCCAATTGAAGACTGTTCTGGAGTAGAAACGGCCATGTTGATGTTGTGGAAATCATTAGACAAGGGTCAAAAGGGAAGAAACTACTGTCAGTTTGACACTATTCGAAAAATACGTTCATTGAGAGAGAACATACATTCAGGCAGTATAAATGGACTGCTCAGCAATGTAGCTTTCACGGATCAGAGAGGAAGAGTTTTTCATATGGACAAATCTCCTATGCATACCAAATGGTTTCAACTATTCAGCAAGGGTTGCAAATCCCGGATGGAAAATTCTACATCACAAGACGCAGCTCTTTCAGTGGAAGCAATGCTAGCAATGTTGGAATTACTGGAGTTGAGAGTGCAACGTACTAGTACGTCTAAGGAAGAGAGAAGAATGGCGGTCATGATTGCCGCAGTACTTGTGGTAGGATTTTGTGCAGCTCTTAGAGGAGGTGAAATAATGCTGGTAGAAGCAACAGAGTTCTGCAGGAGAATAGATGCTGGAAGAGTTGAGTCTACACAGCACGTACTGGTACCTCTTATGGGACGATTCAAAAATGAAATAGGAGAAAGAAACGTTCTACTAGCGTTGGTAGCTGTCACTAAGAGTGGAATTCAGATCAGAAAATGGTTGGATCGACTTGCAATGATCCTTAGACTAGAAGGAAGGGACGTCGGTGATCCTAGTCCAGCCATATGCGATGAGAACGGTTATGTGCTCAGCACAAAAGTATTAGAGAAGGAGTTGCATGGATTGTTGAAGATTCTTCAAGAGAAAGGAGTAGTCCCAGAAGGCCTCAGTGTGGAGAGTGAATTTCATGTGTATAGATCCTTGAGACGAGGTGCCACAGCAAGAGCTACAAACATGCAACTCAGTCAGGTCGTGATTGATACCAACAACAGATGGAGATCGATGCAAACATCCAGAGGAAAGAAGAATCTGCCTATGAGTCAACTTTACCTGGATATTCGCGTCGCATTACCTGCCCATCTAGCCTTTTCTGCTGCAATGTAGTAGGACCCAATCTGAGCACAGACGAGGGATTCCTATTGTTGAGACCGACATTGAAGCAGAAAGCATTGTGAGGTAGGGAATGATGAGGGGGAGAGATCAAGGTCTTCCGGAAGACATTGATTTTATTATTGTCTTTCAAGTAGTAAATTCTTGATTTGAAGTTCGAAAGTGCTGGATTGCACGTTAGAGGATGTTGAGCTTGTGGAGAAGTGACATAGCGCCATCTCCTTTTGCAGCAAGCTCACATCGTGGCGTTGAGGTTCTAGGTTTACTGTGAAACTTCAAACATATATGAGATTCATTTCGATTGTATGTTCGGAGTGGAGAAACCATAGAATGTTCTCTTCCCTCACTCTTATAAGAGTTCAAAGAAAGTATCTACGAAATGTGAAGAATTCAAATTTGATTTTACTCCCGTTTATCTGGAACTTGAGGTGAGGTGGGACTGCGTCCCCCCTACCCCCCTTTGTCAAGTATAACTTGAGAGGTCTCACTTTGTAAATGGCTAACTATTCTAACTGACTCGTTGATTGCTCTTACCACCTACTTACTAACTTAGACGCCTTCCCAAGTAGTACGTACAGCTATTTTTTTTCAATTTTATCTCGTTAAAATTGAAAAATTTAGTAAGGCCGCCCGTCACCGTGGGCGATATTTTTTATTTTTTTTTTCAAAAATGTCCTCCCCAGCAAAACGATTTCTTCTGAATGACAAAATCTATGTTTTGCAATCCGTTTGCTGAGGAGCACATTTTCATCACCAACAACAAAAATATGGAACCCCCCTTCTTGCTGTCGTATTTTTTCCAAAAATACGACAGCAAGAAGGGGGGTGCCATATTTTTTCCAAGCCGAGCGTACGTATCTTACAATACTAAGTTTGCAACACATCTTTTCATCAGTTCATCAAACAACATCAATACATTCATATCCATCTTGTTTTTTAATATATAAATGTGCATTGCAACTGCTTATCTTGAGTTCTAATCGGCTCCTTGAACATTCAATCGATGGTGGGGCTTTCCAAGTGTTTCAATTGGAGAAAGTAGAAAAACTAGAGAAAGAAACAAAGCTGTCGTTCAACTTCTTGTTCGCTCAACAAGAAGTCGCTTTTTCAGCAAATAGAAATATTATATCACTACCTCTAAATCATGTCTTCAGTTTATCTATACATTAGGATATCTGAAGAATAAAGAATCGTTCCTGGATCTACTTTTAGTATTTCTAAGCAAATACATCCCAACATACCATTGAAAATTGAATGTCGGCTTGACTTATGATGATTTACTACGAAGAATACTATCTAACCTATCTAAAACTATTCATTCTAAAACAAATTTAATATACCTTAGTCTGTATGTCTAGTGTTATTGCATGTGATTATTTCAATATCAACCAACGGTCATCAGATTGGTGAAATAAAAAAATAAAAAATATCGGCCACGGTGTCGAGGACGGTTTTGAGGAGGGGAATATTTTTTTTTCAAAAATAAAAAATAAAAAATATCGCCCACGGTGACGGTCGGCCTAAAGAGGTATTACGTACGTTTGCTTTATTGACATGTTGCAATCTCTTGTCAATTAATTAATCAAGTTTACAATTGAGTAACCATAAAACAATCAAGATAAGTAATAGGCATAAATATCAAAGCCATGGTGGCTATATATCTTTGTTTTGATGTACTGGTGAACCGTGACAAAGTAGTGCTCTTACTTTCAAAGACGAGTAAGAATAGCCACCAGTAGGACTTTATCAAGAAACAAATACAGAACAATCACCACTAGAAACTAATAAAGATGCTGTAAATATAGAAATAGATGCGTATTTATATGATGGAAGTAGAACAATTTACAAAATGGGAGCTACAGATATTGTCGACACTAAATCAATCTTATTTGTGTACTATCTAAGATGTTTTCTTGGAAACATTTACTCCAAGTCAAAAAATCACCATCATCACAGCCTTCTGTCAGGCAACTCTTCAAAAGACCCAACCAGAGCTGGGACGGTACACTTCATATCATGCTGGAAATAGGGCCTTCATAATCAACCAGACCCTAAGAGGATATGAAAATCTTGATCTTTTCCCAAAACAACAAAAAGCATTACCTTTCTGCATCATTGAACATGCATATAACAACTCTA
This sequence comes from Chaetoceros tenuissimus, assembly GCA_021927905.1. Classification (NCBI taxonomy): domain Eukaryota; phylum Bacillariophyta; class Thalassiosirophyceae; order Chaetocerotales; family Chaetocerotaceae; genus Chaetoceros; species Chaetoceros tenuissimus. Next base: position 933,768 of record BLLK01000029.1, on the reverse strand, counting down.
TTAACTCACCTTCTTCTATTAATGATGCCATTGCTTGACTCTCAACAGGAGCTTTCTTCCACATGATGAGAAGCTGCAAGTATTCAAAGACCTCTTACAAGGATGAATCAAAAAGAAGGCACCAGGCCCCCCTGGTGTGGAGTTTTTATATAATTATGATTTTAGCTTTATGACACGAGTCGTTGAAAATTGTCACTGAAAAATGTTTCAAAGGACATTACACAATTAAAAGCAATTGAACTTTCTTCAATGTTGATTCAATCAAAAAGATACCATGAGCCAATTTATTTTAATTTACAATATATCTATACTATGCACAGATCCTTCCTCAAAAGGACTTGACTGAGCTGTCAGTATTCAGAATCTTCTCTAAAAACAATCAGATAGTGCCAAACTGAAGTTGAGTCTCCTAGCTGTATCCACCAACACCAATAGGGACAATCAGTAGTAGATAGCAGTGGCTTCTTAGCAGGCAGGTTCTTGATAGAGTCCATATCTTTCCTTGTGCAACTAGGAACAGATAGAGGTCATATCTTCTTTATCCAGCATCTCGTATCCTTCTCAATCCTTTACAATATAGACACCATGGACACAGCCCTCATTTATCAGCATATTCAGTACGTTCATGAGTGTAATTAATTGAATTGATGCAAACAAGTTGACTTCAATGGAAGTTGTACAATGATCCAGGAGTTTGTTACCCGCCTGTGTGCTTACATTTTTTTTGGTATTTATTTTTGACCATTGGTGTGTACTTCTTATAAAAATCTCATGAATAGGCCTAGAAGCAGAAAAAAAGATTTTTTGAGGTGAACGATGAACAGAATGTATTCAAACAAAATGAATACTTTGGATCAAAAGCACGAAAAGAAGAGCAATTCTAATTTGATTTCTAGACAGTAAAATGCAATGTGATATCCAGAGAAGTGATGCTGTTTATACATAAAAGAGAAGATTGAAAGATCTTTAATAGTTGCTGCCTGTCTGTTTTTCTCGGCTCTGCTAATATGGCATTTCCATCATAGTCATATAAAATGAATAGATAATTGACAACATCCAGTCAAGTCTGTATACACCTTTGATAATTTATGGAAGTCATCAATAACTGCAAACACATTGTATGTTTTTTCTTCCTGTTTGGGTGCTATTTAAGACAATAATTTCATTGACTGGAGTTTTTTCTGCTCTTGTTTTAGATGTCCTTTGGAGGTATGTACACTTTTTGGATGCTTCTTCCAATTAATCTTATCAATAGCTGGAAAAGAGTGTAGATTTTTCTTTTTCAAGTCAAATGTAGTGAGAGAAGGAAAGCCCAATGCAGCATGATACCAATTGGCTAATTTGTAAGTGGCTGTATCTTTTCACAGAATTGCATTGACCTGAATCCTGTGTTCATGAGGATTAATGACAACATCCCAGAGCTTATCTACTGGATTTCTGGAATCTTCTAAAATTAATTTTGCATCCTTTATCACCTGACATTTGTATTTATTGAAGACAACCAACAAAAAGAAGGGCACAATTGGTAATTCCTCAAAAGCCATACACTTGTTGGTCTGCTTTTGATAGATCTTTAATGGGTAGTTCTCCATTGAGTTGGGATGTAACTGGAGTCTTATTGGGGAGAATACCTGTAGGACCAGGTTCATAGTTAATATTATATAGCACTGCCTCTGCATCCTCTTTAGGCATGAAATATCATGAGCATCTACTATGAATCTTTGCTACTATACTATGTCATTGGGATGGGACTTAAGAAGAACTGTTAATTTGATATATTTTATTTTGCTCTATTTCTTCTGTACCATACCATCACAAGTTTCTCAAGGAACCTCCCATTCTGTTCGTTAGTGCCACCACGTTTTCTTTATGTCCTTCAGCTCAATTGTGACATTCCAAAGAAGTATGGGTACAAAATCTGTGAGTCCAGCAGTATTCCTCAGTCTCCACGTCTTCTGCCTCCATAGTTTCCACATCCTCTGCCTCTTCCTCCACCACCTCTAGGGAAATATTGTTGTTGGTAAAACTGTTGATTAGGAGGAGGGGGCTGCTGTTGCTGCATCATCATCTGGAGCAGCTGTTGCATCATTTGTTCCATAGATGTAGCATTATTAATTTGGTTTACATCTGTTGGAGGAGTTGGAGCAGGAGCTGGAGCAGCAGGAGCTTATGTAGAAGCAGGAGGAGGCTGTTGTTGTAGACTAGTGAATTTGTTGAGGTTATTGCTACTAAGTAATTAGCAAAATAAATGAACTAGTTAAACAGATGAGATCAAGAGAGCAACGGAAATGCTGAGTCTTGAGTAATTGGTAAATAGCTTGCCATGTATGCAGCTAGGTTGCTAGCTAGTTGGAGCTTGCGTTTATAACACACCCTCGCTAGGCGCGTATGTGGAAGTTGTTTACAGATTGAAGGCCATTGCTGGTCAATCATTGCATTGATTCGTTGCAAATATTTGCATCTCATCTTCTGGTGCACTGCTGGATGGTGATGTTTTGTTAAATAATCAGCTAAATTTTCGATACCCTTTCTTCAAATCAGTTTGAACTGAACTGCTTTTGTTGAATTCTATCTTCAAGCCAATGGTATCTCATGTCCCATGCTTTTGCTTCTTGAGTTTTGTTAGGAGGCCATGAGAAGAAGCATTGTCTGTGACTAAAGGTGCAGAGGAGCTCGCAACTGGATCAAGTTTTTTGCATTCGACGAGGACAGCACCGTTAAGTGGTGGGTCCTCACCATCTGGTACATTGTTGCTTAAAAAATAATATCCAGCTATTCGACTGCGTGCTTTCGGAAGCACGAGGTAAGTGGCATCGGAGTGGATAAATAGAATCATGTCACTACGTTTGAATCAAAATACAGCATCAGGATATGTTGCCACATAGTCCAAAAATTGCATGGCTAATTTTTTGGTAGTTTCTCTTGGCTTGGATTGTTGATAAGACAATGTATTTAATGCTGGAAGTAAAGTGGAATCGATTGCTCGAGCGTAGTATAGTAATGATCCAACAATAGCTTGTATTTCTTGCATTGCAGCTTTGGATAGCACAGGACTTTCATCTGGTGCGTCAGCATATTGAATTTTTGCACCATATCGAATTTCTCTATATGGGTGTGGACAGTGTTGGGGTCGCTTTGGATCTGGGTGTTGGAACTTGTGACAAACATGATTGATGTATCCCTTCATCCACAGGTCGACATAGCCTTCGTCGTAATTGCCAGTCTAACGTTAGCCCAAGAAACTCATTTCCCGACCAGTCATATTGAATCGGATACTGTTGCTGTAACACGTCCAGCAGATGTTGCCCTTGTTTTTTACAGGTATATTTTACACCGAAATCATCCACAAATAAAGCAAAGTACACCTTCTTGGATTTGTGTTTCCATAAACCTGGGTTGGTTCTGGAGGGAGCATATCCATGCTGACGTAAATATTCGACCAGCCTATCATATGCAATACGTGCAGCTTGCTTTAATCCGTACATTCCCTTATGAATTTCAACATAGACATAACCATTGTAAATTTTTTCTGCCAAATTGTATTTTTCCATGATGTCTTTAGGAATCCATCGTACCAGAATTCATGCATTTTCATATTGTTGCAAAGGATTATTTAGGAAAAAATCTTTAATATCGATAGACATGAATCTTGCATTGTCGGTGGAAATTGTACTGTTGAAAATTAATTTGGCATCTGTCAACCCTGCTGCTGGAGAACTTGCATCAAAGGGGTATGGTAATTTATCTCCACCCACTATTAATCGAACTCAATGTGGATCATCCTTTTTGGGTCTGTAATCACATACAGGATTGAGATAGGTTGCTATTCTTCCGATTGGGACTTGATCTTTGTGTATGAAAACCATTGTCTGTGTACCTTTTATGTCATGGATACCTTCAGTGAGGCGACCTAACTCATTGGAAAGAGATCGATCCCAGATGTCATGAAATTTTCCAGCAAGGAGTGTGTCCAATGTTTCCTTTTTTCCAGTAATTTCATTGAATATATGGTGTACTGTTGGCATAAAAAACATATCAGATGGTTCAGCTGGTTGTTGCTGAAGGAGATGGACAAGTGCATTTTGCCTGGAAAATTTATTTCTGGTATTGTAGCGATGAAGGCGCTGAGATGGAGTGTAATCGTCATCTTGTGTAATGGGAATTGGTGTTGGCTGTTGTGTTGGACTAACCGCCTGTCCAAACAGTTTTTTTTTTTCGAAACCAACAGGCTTTTGTCTTGTTTTACGTAGGCTTTTCATTCCCCTTATCCAAACTGTTTCACTAAACCGAAAAAAGAAATAGAGCTAATTTCATAGGAAATAGTCATCCTAGTTTTTCCGAGTGTTTAACAATCTGTTCTAATTAAACATTCAGAGGTGAATATTATACATAGATGATACATGAATGGAGTACTTAAATAATAGGTGGGAAGAGGTTACTATAATCAACTCTACAAATTTCAAGGGAAGGAAAATAGTAATAGTTCTTGAATATGAAGTGTACTTCTTTCACAGATAGGTGAGGAATGACAATTTTATTGCACAATTGAACTCGTAGATTCAAAATTCAAACTCCTAATGTCAGTTGAAGATATATGGTAGCATCTAGAATGGATCCTAACACAAAAATTATGTAAACAACTATTTATTCTAGCATTTGTTGTGTTCTTGTATGATAACTCATTGATTATAGTCATTACCCTAAATTCTAAAATGGGAATATGTCGAATGACCAGTACAAAGTACTTTTTAAGTCGCTCCTAAGGTAAGGGAAATACCCTCATCGTGATTAAATATTGGTATGGCCCTGTTTTACGTGCTACCGTAACACTGTTTTGGTTAGAGCAAAGGTCTGTCTCCTGACTTAATATGGATAGGCTTCAGCGAAGCGCGTCATCACTTTCACATCAAATATAGGCTTCGGCTTCTCGATATCTCTGTATCTTCACCTTTTGTTTGTACTGGTGCATCTTATAGTTTAGAATCTATCTAGTAATAACAAGTGTGTTTTCACCTACTCATAGCGATATCTTATTAGTTAACAAGTAAGTACACGAATATTTAGTCAGTTTATCATATCCCATAGCGTTTTGGATTCGCTATGAATGGAGGGTGTTGACACATCCTATCGTGTGATAATTCTAGAGTTTGTTGTGTTCTGTATTCTGATAGTCCCCACTGGGGATATCAGATACGAACCCTTGGCATACCGAATGGCAGCCTCATCACATGGGTTTTCTTCGTAATGAAGAAGCGAGTATTGAGCTGACTGATCACCAGCTACCTGTTGCAAGATATGTGTAGTTGATGACACATATACCATTGTATGATGGAAGCACAGGAAAGACAAGGCCTTTATGTGCCTGCACAACTACATACAAGTCTATTTCTAACACTTTCCTCGTTCTTGCTGTATAGCTCTCATCATGGCAATTCCAGCGAACCAAGCACTGCTCAACATGGATGCAGATCTCCTCGATTTCCTCACTCAGTCTCTCAACTTCTCTCCTGCACTTTGTAACTGTCTTTCTTTTGACGGATACGACAACACCGTTGACTTTGTTGACTGGACTTATGCCGAGATCAGCAAGTACTGTGAAGTCAAGAGCACCAAGGCAATTGCAAGAGGTGGCTGTAATTGGCCTGAGAGGAAGAAAAAGGACCTTCAGGGATTTGCATTCCATATCACTCAGCGTCATTTGGAGGGAACTCAAGTGGATGTTGCTGAGCTTGATGCAAATGGAAATCATGTATTGACGCTGGCTATTGTGAGAGACTTCTATGAAGCAGCAAAGATTGCGGAGGATAAGGGTGATGAAGTAGAGATGAAGAAGCCGGATGTTCTAAAATCCGAAGATTGGGTTGAATGGGAGAAGTCCATCATCCACTATTTGGATGGCATGAGGAACAGAAAGGGAGTACCTCTATCGTATGTCATCCGTGGAAATCAGCCCCAAAACGTACAGCTTACTAGTGATGAACAAATGATCTATGCTGCTGCGTTAACTGGTCCACAATTTAATAATGATAGCAAGGAGGTTTACAACCTCATCAAAGAGTTGGTTCAGAACACCGACGGAGACTCTTGGTTACCACCTAGATGCAGCTGTGGTAGAAGAGCCATGCAATCATTGCGCAATCATTACGATGGACCGGATCAGGCTAAGGCTAGGATCGATGTTGCTAGAGCTTCCATTGAGAAACTGTTCTACAGAAATGAGAATATCTTCTCTTTCGAGTCCTATTCCACTCAGATGAAGAAAAATTACGATGTACTTGAGAAGTACAATCAGCCGGAATATGAGGCCAACAAGATCGACACATTTTTAAAAGGGATCAGAAATGAAAATAATAAGGTTGTCAACGTGGTTAGTATCGCAAGAACCATGGCAAACCTTAATACCTTTCAGTTGGTGCAAGAGTTCATCAGCAATCAGTTGAAGTCAAACTTTCCTCCTCAGGAGATCCAGCAAGGTGTCAAGAAGGGTGGTGGTAGATGTGGTGTATCTGCAGCGAAGAAGAGAAGGCAGAAAGCTGCAAAACGTAAAGCTTCCCGTATTGCAAAGCTGTCCATAAGTGGTAGGAAAGAGAATGGCGTGCAGCTCCAAGGTTATGACCACTTCTATTCCAACAAAGAATTCTATGCTCTTACTCAGGATACTAGAGACGCAATCCTGAAGGCCCGTAAAGACAATAATTGGGTTCCTGGAAATAGGGACGATAGTAACAGGAATGTCGATGCGACTGCCACTAGCATCAGGAATGATGACGACATGTCTTCTATTGGACATTCACTTGCTGGTAAGACTATCACAATGGATGCTGCAGTTCTTCGTGGTGTAATGGGTACTTCTGCATCTGTAGGTGATCAACAGCAGCAAGTTGTCCCACCTTCTAACGGTTCCCATGCTCGTTCCACTTCTTCAGCGTCTGCAAAGAAGTACAAGGTTACTTATGACGCGAATGGGAATCTGTCCCATGTAGCTGAGTCTTGACTATCTCAGGCTATCCAGGTTGCTAAGAGGATTGGTTTGGGATGGACTGAAAGGGCTGCAACTGGACATTTCAAGCCTAGCTTAGAGGCCTATGACTATGGCTTCAGAGACAAGGCGGTGGAATGGGTTAACTTTGCATGGAATAATAGGAAAGTCATCAGGTATAGAGACGTCTGTAGGATCAAGACAAGTGATAGAAGAGCTTGTTCTATTGAAGTCTCTCCTCTTTCTGCTGCATCACGATATGAGACTCCTCTTCCAACTGAAATGGATAATCACGCCGATACTCATTGCTTTGGGAAGAATTTCATTATCTTGGAATATACTCGTCAGCAGTGCTCTGTGGCTCCTTTCCTTGCTGAGTATGATGAGACTCAGAATGTTGACATTGTTACTGGTGCCACAGCGGTAGACCTGGAAGATGGATCCACTATTGTTTGTGTGTTTGGCCAAGGATTATGGTTTGGTGATCGTATGGAAAAGTCACTTATCAATCCAAATCAATGCAGACACTATGGTGTTTCACTTTGTGATGATCCTACCAATCCTCATCGTCCTCTTGCCATACGGAAAGAAAGATTTTCAATTCCCATGCAAATGTTCAATTCTAGCTGTGGCATTGAATCTAGGCGCCCAACTATGGAGGAGTTAGAGTCTTGTCCACGTGTTACACTGTCTGATACACATTCTTGGAATCCAGAAACAGTTTCGTTCCAAATCTCTTCTCTAAAGGAGGAGCAGCGTACCATGCACGACTGGAGTTGGGAGCATTCCAAGCTTGATCTTCCTTTAACTTGGCTTGTTTCCTTAGTTGAAAGACCAAATGGTGTTCAAGTGCCTGTTTTTCGCGATGATACTTTCATCTCTGACTTCGATCGTGGACTCTGTCATGCATCTTCTGGTTTAGCTCAGGATTTGGCTGTTGATTCATTAGTCAACTCTGTCAAGGTTCAGCTACAGGATTCTGCTAGGATTGCACTTGCTTCTACAGAGAAGAGTCATCATGAGGTTACTAAGGAGTTGCTAGCTAGAAAATGGGGTATCTCTATAGCTAGAGCTGAAGCAACCTTGAAAGCTTCAACCCAGCTGTCTGTGCGATCTGCTATTATGCCTCTTAGTCGAAGGTATAGGACTGATCTGCTGTCTCAGAGACTGCGTCGGATTTCCACCCGTGTTTACACCGACACATTGCTGATGAAGAGGAAGTCATCTAGGAGTAATACTTGTGCTCAGGTGTTCACAGATGGAGCTTTAGCATATGTTCATCCAATGCAAAGCAAGGCTGATGCGCATGAGGGACTGGCAGCTTTTGGTCAGGATGTTGGTATTCCTATGGAAATGATCTCAGATAACAGTAAAGAACAGACTGCATATGGATCCGACTTCATGAAGATACTCCGTAAATGGAGGACATCGTCTCGTAGCATTGAGCCATATAGTCCATGGCAAAACTTGGCTGAAAATGTGATTGGTATATTAAAATCTAAGTGGAAGCGCAGGATGGTGCGAAGAAATGTCCCTGCCAAGGTCTGGGATTTTGGATTAGTATGGGAAGCTGAGATATACACTAGGACGGCAAAGCCTGGTGGTAGGACTGGGATTGAGGCCGTGACTGGAGAGACCCCGGATATAAGTGAATGGCTCGACTTTGAATTCTATGACCTGTGCTGGTACTGGGATTCACTAGAGAGTAAAAGGAAAATCGGTTGTTGGCTTGGAGTCTCTCATAGAGTAGGTTCAGCGATGTGCTATTGGATATTGAGCAATACTGGTAATGTCCTAGCGAGAACTACTGTTCAGCATGTGCTACAGAGTGAATGTAACCAAGAGGACATTCAGGAACAGATCCGTGCATATCATGAGGCGGTATCTGATGCATTTGGTGCTGACAACTTTGTCTCTGACCTTGATGGATTCGACAAGATGATAAATGAGGATGTACCACTTGTAAAGGAGACTGAGACTGGTTATTCTATCCACGATGACATAGCGGTTCCAGAGATAGATGATGTTGTAGACCATGATGACGCTGTAAAGCAACAGGATACATATGACATGTACATTGGTGCTGAAGTGTTGTTCCCAAATGCTGTTGGTGATGAACGAATGGGGAAAGTGGTGAAGAGGCTCTGTAAGAATGATGGTGAACCTTCAAACACTGGTAGCTATAACCCACTGCATGATACTGCACTTTACCAAGTTGAATTTCCATCTGGTTTGACAGAGAATATTCAAGCTAACATTATCGCCGAAAATATGTTCGCACAGGTAGACAGCGAGGGTCGCCACCAGCAGGTACTCAAGGAAATTTCCGACCACTCTTGGGACCATACGGCCATACCTAGATGGGATGGTTACATCAAGTCCAAGTCTGGAATGGTACCGAAGAAGACTACGAGAGGTTGGGAGCTGCTGGTGGAGTGGAAGGATGGTACTATGTCATGGGTGCCTCTCAAGGATCTGAAAAATAGTAATCCAGTTGAACTAGCTCAGTATGCTGTTATGAATGCTCTGGAGGAGGAGCCTGCTTTCAAATGGTTGGTTCCGTATACTTTAAAGAAGAGGGATGCCATTGTTGCCAAAGTGAAGTCAAAGTACTGGCGTACAACTCACAAGTTTGGTATTTTGGTATACGGATTCCTAAGTCTGTAGATGAAGCTTACAAATTGGACGCTGATTCGAAGACTACCTTCTGGACTGATGCCATTAATAAAGAGATGGAGAATGTCAGGGTTGCCTTTGAAGTGCTAGCAGGTGTGACTCCGGAGGAGATGCGTACTGGAAAAGTGCGACCTGGGTACAAGGAGATCCCTTGCCATATGATTTTTGATATAAAGATGGATGGCAAGTTCACCCGTAAAGCCAGGCTTGTTGCAGGAGGCCATGTCACCGATCCACCCTCGGCTACCACCTACTCCAGTGTTGTTTCTCGTGACAGTGTTAGAATTGCTCTGACAATTGCTAGTTTAAATGATCTTGATTTGTTTGCATGTGATGTGGAATCTGCTTATTTGTGTGCTGACTGCCTTGAAAAGGTTTGGTGTGTTGCTGGTTCAGAGTTTGGTTCCGACAAAGGCAAGGTCCTTTTGATTGTACGCGCTCTGTATGGATTGAAGTCATCGGGTGCTGCTTGGAGAGCCATGCTTGCTAAGGTTCTTCGCGAGGAGATTCATTTTGTTCCAACTGAGGCTGATCCTGACGTATATCTCAGACAAGCATCTAAGGCGAACGGGGAGCTATACTATGAGATGCTCCTCGTCTATGTGGATGATATACTTGCAGTTTCAGAAGTTGCTGAAGAACTAGTAGGCGTCTTCAGTAGGTAGGCCTTCAAGGTATCTTGGAGGTGGTATTGAGCGTATTCAGACTGACAATGGTAGAATCATTTGGAGTGCAAATTGCATTGAGTATGTAAGGTCTGCAATTGAGATAGTTAAGAAGGATTTGTCTTCCGATCCAATTCCTCTACACAGGAGAGGGGATGGAAAGCGCCCTTTCCCTTCATCTTATAGACCTGAGCTGGATACGTCACCTGAGCTTGAGGATATCTCCAAGTATCAGCAGTATATTGGAGTTTTGCGATGGGCATGTGAGCTTGGAAGGATTGATATCTTGACAGAAGTTAGTGTGCTCTCACAGCACTTATGCAATCCACGTGAGGGGCACTTGGATGCTGTTTACAGGATATTCAATTACCTCGACAAGCGCCGAAAAGCAATTCCTGGGAAGCTTGGTTTTGATCCAGTCAGACCTGATGATGTAGTTAGCCCTTTGGATGGTGCTTCGATTAGTAAGGTTGATTGGACGGAGTTCTACCCAGATGCTGAAGAGCAGATGCCACGTAGGATGCCTACACCTCATGGTGCAGCAGTGTTGACCAGAGCTTATGTTGATGCGAATCATGCTGGTAACTTGGCTAACAGACGTTCACATACTGGTATTTTGATTTATATGAACAACTCACCCGTTCTTTGGTATAGCAAGAGACAAAACACTGTGGAGACTTCGTCTTTTGGTATTGAATTTGTTGCATTATGCATTGCTGTGGAGATGGTAGAGGCACTCAGGTACAAGCTGAGATGTTTTGGCGTTCCTATTGATGGTCCTACTGAGGTACTTTGTGACAATAAGTCTGTTGTTACTAATTCAAGTGTACCTGCATCGACTCTCAACAAGCGTCATAATGCTATCTGTTACCATAGGGTGCGTGAGGAACAGGCATGTGGAATGATCAAGGTATTGTGGATCGAAGGCAAGTATAACTTGGCTGATTTGTTCAGTAAGATTTACTATTGCTGGAGATACTAGGTGGAATTTTGTCAATCAGATCTTTTATAAGTCGAATTCTGTGGATGAAGATTAGGTTAGTTGGAGCGTAGGTCCTTCTCTTTGCAGTTGTACCTCCTGGCATAGCGCAGAAACCAGGTCCCGTTGGAGTGTAAGAGTCCAATACGAGAATCGCATTGCGGGGAGTGATTAAATATTGGTGTGGTCCTGTTTTACGTGCTATCGTAACGCTGTTTTGGTTAGAGCAAAGGTCTGTCTCCTGACTTAATATGGATAGGCTTCAGCGAAGCGCGTCATCACTTTCACATCAAATATAGGCTTTGGCTTCTCGATATCTTTGTATCTGCACCTTTTGTTTGTACTGGTGCATCTTATAGTTTAGAATCTATCTAGTAATAACAAGTGTGTTTTCACCTATTCATAGCGATATCTTATTAGTTTACAAGTAAGTACACGAATATTTAGTCAATCAAAAACCGTGGTCGTCGTCTAAGAGTCGACATCAAGATAGAATCAATGACCGAATGAGCCTTGGGCTCATCCAGTATTGATTCTCTTTACTTAATAACATGTAATTTTTCTAAAAAAAAAGGTTCCTAATGGCGTGAAGGAACAACACGGGGTAATCCTACCCATGCTCGCAGTGAGTTGTCGGTTGAAAACTCATCGATAATACTAGTGTTTGTTCCCTCGCGAGCAATGTGAAGTAAACATAACCAATCTAATTTTTGGTTTTGGTGCATCTTAAGCACTGCTGATCTAGATTTTTTAAAGAATGGTCGAAGCTTTGTGTTCAGATTTTCTATGCCTTTTTAGTGTTCTGCAAGAAGTGCAGCGTCCAAGAGTTCTCCTCCTTGTCGTGTGAATGCTATATCGTCCGAATGATATTGTTCATTCCGATGAAGCCACATTTGTAGAAGGAAATCCCACATCATTATACAGATCTTTGTGGTCCACCCGTTTCCTGTATATCGAAGTTGTTTGTTCTGGTAATATTGATGTTGATGTCTCGTGAGAGATTTCGGGATGAGTCCTATCAAGACTCCATACCACCCAATGTTTTCAATTTCTTGTAAAATATTGGAGTTTTGTAGTGGTGGGGGGATGTGAAAGCTTGTGTGAAGTGGATCGAGCAGCCATGTTTCAATGCCTTTAGTTAGGAATGAGTAAAGATTCGGTTCAGTCCTAGCTTGTGCTATTTTCCTTTTTAATCCCAAAAGTAATTCCTCTCTTTTCGTAGACACTTTTCGGCTGGAACATGTGAATATATGGACCAAATCTTCGTCTTCTGTGCAAAATGGGCATTGGGCTGACTGCTTATGTTTTCTTTCTTTCATGATCTCTCCTGTGGGAAGGTCTCCACTTATCACTTTAGTAAGAAATTTCCGTCTAGCATATGACTGTTTCTTCGGAAATCTTGCTCTTGCTATACTGATCCAATTTGTTTGTTGTCCTAACGCAGTGGGATCTGTAGAGAGTTGGTTTCCTAAGTATTTGATGACTTGGCTATGTGTAATCGCTTGTTCCATAGATCTTTGAATATTTGAGGTAATAAGGTAGCCGTACACTTTTATAGTTCCTATTCCTTGAGAAAGCTGTATATCTGGAGTATCTCTATTATTGGGGAAGTGGTCGATTGCAATTGTTTTGGCTCTTTTATCCATGAGAACATTAAGAGTCTCTATCCATGTTAGGTTTTTCTTCTTTTCATCCAGGTGTCCATAAACGTGAATAGGTTTCGGTTTCACTTTAGCGGTGGACCATAATGCTTCTATTTCTGAGATCAGGTCTATACATGCCATGTTCTTTTTCAATTTATGTTTTTCTAGACCCACCTTCTGGATAGCTTTCTCATTGTCGCATGCCACTATTATTGAAGCGTTGCTTTCTGATGCTCCATTACTCAAGCTTTCCACAATAACACTTATGCCTAGTAAACCTCCCAGTTCTGCTCTGTAAGAGTTACCATCTTCTGGTTCTCCTGGTATAATTCCTCCTCCCCTTACATATTCCGTCTTATCTTCTGATATCACTATAAATGATGCTGCCATGGTATTATGACTCTCAAAGTATGAGCCGTCTGTAACACAAGTTGCTTTTCCTTCCGAAACATCTTTGAGTAATCGTCCAATTTTTGGGGAATGCTCTAAATTATCCATGACCCATGAGAGTTTGAATTCCGGGACAATTCTATCTGCTAATTGGAATGTCTTCCTCTCGTCATCTTGTCTGTCGTTTCTAGTAATTGGGCATGAATTATTCACTATGACTCTGAACCTACTAATACTGACGGATGCTCTGCTGAGTGAATGGACCGGTGGTGCTGGGCATATACTTCTAATTTTAGTGTAGCTCCGGAACGATCTTCCTGCTCTTCTATACATGTACCACACGGATCCTTCTCTTTTATAAAGCTGTCCCTGAATGCTGCTAAACCAATTTCATTCGGCAATCCAATCGTTTCTATTTCTAGAAATCCAATTATATAATGGAGTAGCTAATTGGCCTTCTGATATGTATAACTGTTTACACATGATTTTCCATTGTCTGAAATCTTCAGGAAGAACTGGATGTTTTTTGGGCCATAAAAATGAATTGCGTGTGCCTTGAAACTTCGACGATTTTAGGAATACTTCATCAATGCTTTTTCCATCTGCTGAGGTAATATCGCTTATTGAAATAACCTCATGAAACATTCTGACTCTGTTTATTGCCTTCACATTAATTCCTGGCATCTTAGATGCTACTTCCATAATAGATCTATCTCCTATTCTCTTCGGTTTGAGTACCTCATGTTTGATGGATACTTGGATGTCATGCTCATTAATAAATTTGATACAGTCATATATCCATGAATGTTTGCTTATCCATCTTTGTATATTCTTGAAATCTAACTCCCCAATATTCCCAAATACCCCTGCCTCCAATAAGAAATCTTCTATACATACGTGAATCAGTTTTGCTGTTGGAGTATCGTGCCACAAATGATCCACCAATGCTGTCACCTTAGCTGTTCCTGCGTGAATGTACAAATTAGGAATCCCAAGTCCTAAACTTTTATTTGATGCCTGTCGGATCTCTGAAGGGAGTCTTCTCGAAAATCCTGTTTTGGGTAAAGCTATTTTCAGCGCTAAGCATTCTTCATCTGTGAATGAGTGAGGTAACATTGGATATTGCAGGACCTTTAATATCGTTGTTTGGAGAGCATGCATTGTATCTTCTTGGCTAAGGTTGCATCTTTTTAGATTTGCTGCCCATTCTCTAGCTTTTTCTTTTAGCTTTGCTAGTTGTATAGTCCTATTCCCTGAAGGCGACATCCATATCCCTAACATTTCTGCTTCCATTTGGACTGATAGTCTTTGTAATGCTTTCCTACCTTCTGGAGTTTTAGCTGTTAATGTATCATCCTCAATGATTGGGTCCGATGCTATCCATTTACCTCTAGAATACTCAAAATCTATTAGGTACCAGTAACTCTTTTTCGATTCTAGAGCTCCTCCTGTTACTTGCATTAGATCTGCCCATTCCTCCATAACCTTTTGCATGGACTCTTTCACTTCTTCTGGTGAATTTCCGGATTGGATGAGATCACAATCGTCTACATATGCAAATCCTACTAATTGGAATAATTGACAAGATAGACAGGAGCAAAATTCATCACTGTATCCTTTCTTTCTCAGAATTTTAAATATATCTGAACTAAGGACTGACCATATTACTGGTCCTGCTGCATTACCTTGAAGCATACCTTGAGGTTCATTCTCCCATCTTGGGTCTTCCTCTGTTTTCCTCCTACTGTAGCTTCTGAATCTCCGAAAACTGTTCGAACTTGATGGACCATGTTTTGAATAGATCTAAACATCGAATGGATCTTTTTATGTGATACTCCGATTCGTAAGAGTGCCAGGGCCGCAGCATTATGTATCACTCTATCATAGCAACCTTTGAGGTCTGACATTCCTATTGCATATGGCTTTCTTTGATATTGTCGGTGATCCATCACCAATCTCCTGTTCAGGGCATGATCAAGGCTTTTTCTACCAGGTCTACTATATTGTTCAGTGGCTATTTCTTTGTATTGAAGAGCTTTGTTCATCGCTTCTTTCTGCATAATTTTATTCTGTTGATTTTTTTCTGCGTCTAAGATATTGATGAATCTTTGCTTGTCTCCAAATGCACTTTCTTTCTTCTTTTTTATACAGAGATTGGTATTTGTTCTATGCCTTTTTGGAGAGTAGTCACCTTCTAGCGGTATCATTGCCCTTTGATATAATGCCCAACTAAGGTAGTCGTGTCCCATGCACGCTTTATAATGTCCCAAGTGTTCATTATACGTCATTGTTTTCTCTTTTCTCAATTTCCAAGAATTTCTCCATTGGAGATATGATTCAACTTCTGACATTGGGGGTTCTTCTACAAATGTTTTTGGTCTTTTGCATGCTTTCAAGAATTCTATTGTAGGTTCATAAGTCCCTGCCGGAGGTGAGTATGTACCCTCAAGTATTTGTTGTACTTTTGGTCCATTTCCATATTTCCCAATATCTTTTTGTAGAAAGGGCTCCAATAATTGAGACGTTCCCTCTGTTTGGTGGTGTTTTGCTTGAGCCGTTTCTAATAGGATCTTTTCTATCTCTTTTTTAGATGTAACTTCTACTACAGTTCCGTCCTCCTCTCTTCTATTCAGTCTCAACGTTGCTCCATTGCGCAATTTGTTATTGACATATCTTATTTTTCTGTCTCTTTTTGCGTCTTTCTCTCTTGTTGCCATTTCTTTTAGATTGGACGCGATAGTTCCTTTACCTGCTGCTTCTTGGGCTGCTGCTAGCTTGGTTTGAAAATCCATACACAACGATTGTATATATTCCCTCTTTTCTTCAATGCTTTGGCTAATTCTTTGTTCAGTTGTGTGATATTCATTTTTTTATATCTAATATCCAATCTCTTCTGGATTCTGATCATTTTGGCTGCATCTTGTTTGTCTCCCAATACGTGGCTGATCCTCCTCCTCCAATAATCTACCACTTGTCTTTTTGATTCTAGTATTGGAGTCCAATCATGAATCCCCATGTGGTAATTTCTGCATTTCTTTTCCCCTTCTTGCATGCATTCCCTAATTGTATGGTCTAATTCTTCGAAGTAAGCTTGTAATGATGGTAGAAGGGGGCTCCCGATATTTTGATACATTTTGTCCAGTCTTTCGTAAATGTTATGCTCAAGAAATTTTTTATGGACTGTTTCTCTGTATCGTTTAACCACTCTTGGATCCTTTCCTTTCAACCGTCTAGCTTCCGGATGGATGAATGCTGGTATCCTTATTCCAAGCAAAGCTTCTCGTTTGAATTCTATCCAAATACCCCTATGATCTCCAATTAGCCTCCCAAAAGATAAGTAGCAACTAAATATCGGAATTAAACCTGGACTGGTAAAGATGCAGTCTATGGGTGAATCTTTTGACCTCTTGTATGTTTTTAATTTTGTTATCGCTTCTTCCAGCATCAATTCTTGCATCCACTCCTTGAGATCCTCAAACTCTGAGTTAAAATCTCCCATTAATACTATTTGATGTCCTTCCTCAATTTTATTTGAAATGAATTTTTTCAGATCCCATCCAAATAACTGTCTAGGACATTCTCTGTTATCAATTAGTGGTATGGAGTGTTCATGGTCTTGATCCATTTCTAGATATTCTTGGATGTATGCTACTTGCTGCATATAAGCACCTCCTACATTACTACTTTTGACTGGGCAGTATGCTGTTATAATTGTTGTTTTGTTGTTGTTTAAGCCTCTGAAAGTCATGCTTGTCCATCTTCCCAAACCCCTTGGATCTCTATCTCTTTCTCCTGAAATTTCGCTATGACTGATATCATTAAATGTCATCATTGCTGTTCCTCCTGACTGAAATTTTGATCTCTGTGGAGCTAAAGTGTTGAATGACACAGTCGATCTTCTATCTCTAGTCCACCTGCTAATTACATGATCCAATTTTTCTTCTTCCGGTACCAACCTCCAATCTTGATTCATCTCCTATAAGCCACAAATATCAAAGTCGCTTTTTGAGAGAATTTCTTTAATTTGATATATCTTATATGAATAGTCTTGTGATTCAGGCTCCACAGTTCTGGAAGAGAATACGAATGTGTCCGTCCCTCTTTCTCTGTGGTAGATTATGTCTGTATCCACCAGTGAGCTTTTTTGTGCAAGGCCTCCCATCTTGACGAGCAATAGCAGTCACCCCTAGCCCTCGCGGTGACCGCGGGAAAGGTTTCATGGTCCTTCCCCTCCAGAAGGTCCACTTCTGGAGGGTACTTTCTTGGTCGTAGCTCTTGGAGGGTTTCTACGGGGGTTTTCTTGGTATTCTTTTTGTTGCTTCTCAATGCTGCTAGTGCTTCTTCCTGGAGATCACTCAAAAGCTGTTCGTTTTTTGGAAGGTTCTTCCATTGTTTGATCAGTCTCTTTGATATCTTCAGACTTGGAACCTTTCCCTTTGGAGGAATGAGAGGAGGAAGAAGCAGAAGCAGAAGCAGAAGCAGAAGCAGAAGCAGAAGCAGAAGCAGAAGCAGAAGCAGAAGCAGAAGTAGCAGAAGACGAAGAGGAACACTTGGAGGATTCGCTGGAACTTTCGCTAGAACTCTTATCAAACCTTTCAAGGTTTTCCAAACCTTTTAATTCAACAACTTTGCCTCCAACATTGTCTTTCACATCAAATTCATCACATCAACATCTCTGGATCCCTCAGTTGGACCGCTCTGTACACTTTCCTCCTCACTACTATGAAGACGATCCTCGTCTCCGCTGCATCCTTCATTGCCAGCAGGGATATCATTCTGTTCAATGAATTCCTCTTCCATCTGACTTTTTGTGGGAGATATTTTCGCAGGTGGAGTAGATGCCTGTGAATCTTCTGGGGGTTGTTACCTAGAAGTTGCTTGATTTGTTCAGCCTGTTGTTGTACTTGCTGTTGCAGCTGTTGCATCTCTTCCTGTTGCTTTCTCATTTCTTCTCTTTCTCGTTGGAGAGTAGCAGTGAGGGTGACTGTATTAACTGTTCCTCCTGTAATGGAGCTAACCATGCTTGCATCCTGTCCATCTTCCTTGACATTTTCTACAGTTTTTCATCCTCATTTTTGACGGCTTTTGGGATAGTTTCCGGTGTTTGATCAACTTCAATTACGCAGCCTCGCATCATGTTGGCATACTTTTGGGATCTGCAGATATTCTCTGCCGAGGAGAAAGTTCTTTTTGAATGACTGTACTTTCCTTTATTGGCGTACTCGATTAGGTTTGAACTGCAAAAGCTCTTGGGATTTCTTTTGAATTGCCTTTTGATGAAGATTGGGACGAGTGCTTCCAGGACGGCTACAGCTTCTCTTTCATTAGCAGGAATATGTTGTGTTCTCATATGTTCCTTCACGTTGTGTGTGGTCATTTCATCGGAGTTTCATTTTGGATTTTCGTTTTTGTGCAACCCAGCTCGAGGCCGGGGGTGGGTTGTAAAAAAACGAAAACGAAAATGAAACTCCAATAGATAAAATAGGCTCTATTTTTATCCACTTTGTCTGATTGGAGTTTCATTTTCGTTTTTTTTTGCCTAAAATTTCCAGTTTGGACAGGTGGTAACAGATGGCCGTGGAGAACGTCGAGACTCCACCCTCGGAACTTGTGCCAGATGTTGAGTTGAACCCTCCTGTGTAAGTGGGGTTGGTGACACCACCCTCGGAACTTGTGCAGGAGATGATGGTTCGACCCTCTCGTCGGGGTTGGATTGAGTTGGAACGTTCTCTGTGGGAACAGTTTCAAGAGGAACGTGCACTTTCAGTTGTTTTGCTGCACGGTGCAATAGTTCTGCAAGTTTTGTCACTGCGGCAGTAGTGAGCTGCGAGTAATCAAGAGCAGGCATAGCTGGTGTCGGATCCTTCAGGAGTTCGAGCATATCAAGGGCTGATTTTAGAAGCAGAGACTCTTTGGACAACTTCGAGATGGGTACCCTATTTGGAAAATACTGGACAGTATCGACTTGTATCTCACGTTGCATTTCAGGTATAAAAATAGTATCACAATGGTAGTGGTCTGGAGCAGGTCCGACGTACCACGCTTCTTTGCCTCTTGTGCCAAAGGTGGATCGTTGCTCAGGCTTGACATGGTACACAAGCTTGGTTCCAAGGGGAGCTAATGGAGATCTATTGAAATCATAAATTCCTTCGAGTGCAGCATAGGGTGATAATTTTGGATTGACTCTTGCTGCTCGCAGGTGGTTCAAACTAAGGAGAGTCTGAGGAAGGAGACAATCCCATCGAAATCAGGATCGACCTTCTCTGATGAAATGATTTTTGAATATATGAATTGCGCGCTCGGCTGCATTACGTCTTTTCTGATGTGGTGGTACCAATTGAAATTTAATTTTGTGTTTGTGAAAGGCAGCCTTGAGCAGGGCACTGCATTCGTTATCCAAAATGTGTAGCTTGGGAGTAAAACCTCCAGTTTTCAATTTGTCTAACATCTTGATATTGGCGTCACGGATGGTTGCGGCTTGTCAGTTCGGAATTACTTCGGCAAGAATAGCATTTGCATCGTAGTCATAGATCACAATTTATTCATTTCCTCTGCTGGATGGAATGGGAAAATGACCAGTCAAATCAGAATAGGATTTTCCATTCAATTCGTCGTATTTTTTGATGGTAACAAAGCATTCATGAGTTCTTTCTGTCTCTTGTTCTGGTGAAAAATCAGTATCAGTTTGTGAAGTTGACCTGAGCCCCTGTTTTTCTTGTGCTATATGACCTTTGGCTGTATAGATTTTTGGATCAAGGTGTTTTGAAATTAATTCAGTTGTCAAACCTGGCCAATTGGTGAAAAAACCTTTCCGAAGTGCATTTAAAAAGGTTGTTTTTACTGGACCACAGAGAATGCCATGATAAAATGAGGCAAGTTTCTTTTTTGATTGTTGTAAATCTACCAAAACATTTGCAGATGGTTGGTTTGGCAAGAGCGGCGATTGGTCAAACAGAACGTCCCATAGTCCATCTTTTCTATTTCATAGACCTTTAATTAATAATTTTCAATTTTTTGAAAATTTGTAAATCATTTTTTGTAAAAACAGCAGTACAATCATCGTCGCACATTGTCCCATCCATTTTTGTCTGGTTCAATTCTACTGCCTGTTGAAGTTCCCACTGCTGGACAGTTTGTGGTTTGCTTTAAATTGTGTAATTTTTTCACATGTTTCTCCATCAGGTATGTGCCAGATGCACCAGAGTCTGCTTTCATTACATCAGTTTCTTGTAAAATATTTTCTATTGAGGGTGGGACTACAGGAATACAAATATTATTTATTTAATCAGTAATGATTATTCTGGTCCCACCTCGTCAAGAGCATCTGAATGTACTTCCACCCATTTTATTTTCCATGGTTGCATCATCCTTATGGCCAGGGCATTTATTTCTGCATCCTGGAGAATCATGATTGCAGCGACCGTGAGTGTAGCAGTAACTATTGTAGTGGGCAGGAATTGGTCGACTTGGTTGGCCTTGTCTTGGTCCAGACATAGGCTGTGGAGGTCTAAGAGGACAACGTACATTTGCCTGCAATGCATCGATAGCTGCACAAAGTTGCTGAATCTCTGCTGCTTAAGCAGCATGGAAAGCAGAATGATCTTGTGCTGGTGGAGCTGGAGCTGGAGCTGGAGCTGGAGCTGGAGCAGGTGCTGGTGGAGCTGGAGCTGGAGCAGATGCTGGTCGGTTCTGATGCTGTTCCAGGAGCATTTTCATGAGTTGCATCATTAGTTGATGATCATCAGCTGTAGGAGTGTGGAACATTTGTCCTGCTAGTGTATCCTCGAGTACTTGTTCCAAATCATTTTGTTTTTGCAGAAAAAATTGCTTGAAGGCAATCCAGGTTGGTTGCTGTTGTCTTGCATTCTAAGCCATAAAAGCCTGCTGAAAACTTGTGTTTTTCTGAATAGCTTGTTTGGCGATTGCAATAACTTGAATGTCGGTCAATGGGACTCCTGCAGCCGTAGCACAAGGAACAACGTGCTCGTCAATTTTTGTAAAAAAAACAGTGAGAGTGGTGTGGACTTGGACTGGGTATTTTGCAAGTGCAGCTGTGGAATATGCATAGGAAATTTCACATTTACACTCATAGACAATTACATCGCAATACGGAACAACTCCGAAATCTCATCTCTCAATCCAAATGTAATTTTCACTGAATTCTTTACAATTCTTCCATTATCTCATAAAAAGTATTTTGAAAATTCTTCATCTCACAGCACAATTAATTCTCTTGAAGATCCTTTGACGAAATTATGTGGTGATAGGACATCCAAGTCATATCTGCACCAAGACAATAAAGGGAGATCATAAACATCTACCAAACATGTCATCATCTGACTATTAATTCCCCCATTTCATGTACAGTCAAGACACTGCACATTAATAGTGCTATTCCTATTTCAGGAACACTCATATTTTCAAACGATGATATGTGAGTCCCCATAGATGAGCAAACTCATTCTTCAACGATTGGGCCCTTCATTACAATATCCATATCAAGATATGTCCACGTTGACATTTGATACGCTACAACATCCTTCATTCAATTGTGATACTATACTCTTTACTATTCAAGTTCTCAATATCTCTTTGAACATTTGAGGATATGGCATGTTGAAGACAATGGAATGTCCTGTCTTCAATGACATTGATACAACCTCTTTCCTGACCACTTGTCAGCGATATATGCTTCTATGAAAGTGGTGCTGCCATGTATCCTACACTCCTCAGGCCTACATATAATAGGGTGCTAGACCAATTTAGCAACATATGCTATCTCCTCTACACAATCTGCTGCCACAGCAACAAGTTTGAAATATAGCTAGCCCTTTCTACTAGTCTGTTAAAAGGTTTGTGAGATGAATAAAGAAATGTTTGTGTATTCTACAGAAAAGTCAGGGTTAGCTCAGTTGGTAGAGCAGTCATCTTCATGGTGAAAGGTTGTGGGTTCAGGTCCCACCCACTCCCCTTGTTCAAGCCTGGACATGCTTGAACAACCTGCAGTGTGCACGTATGTGTATGTATGTACGTACATGCTGCAACCAACAAGATTTCTTAAAATCTATTCTGTCCCCCTCCTTGTCCCAGGAGGGTGTGCACAACAAAATTTGAGACATATGAAGAGGCGAGGTGGTTTTCACAATACGGGAAGTTGGCTTTCCCCTAGCCACAGAGAAAAGAAAACACTATCAATTGTCATCCACCTTCGGGCCGATGTAATGAAATTGATGCTATCCAATAATATAGTGATTAATATCAGTAAAGATTTCCAATTTTTTTTTTTACAGAAAAGTCATAACCCGAAGTAGTTACCGTGGGCAAATGTCATAATTTGCCTTTGCTTCTACCACCATGGTAGCTGATGGTCTTCTCATTTTCTTTAAATGCATTTGTTTAGGAAATGCTTGACTTGTTCCCCTGTGCAATTTGCCCATGCAAATCTATTACTGTAGCATGGTACAACAGGAAACTTTTTTTACTATTGAAGCATCTTGTATGTGAGTCAACACTTAGAATTGAGTTTTCCATATCAATACTATACCAGGATAAGTGCTATGTTTTGAATGTATACATATACCTTTGGACCGCGAATCAAACCATGGTTCCATGCAGCCCAAATGGACATACAATCCCTGTATTTCTCAATGCCTCAGATATACTTTCATTCATTGTTCTGCTATGAGCACATGGTTCAAGAATATGTCTCCTTGCACTTGCAAACCTTCGCTTCATATATCCAATATTTCAACGAATAAAGTCTCAATAATTTTTGCAAGTCACATATTCACACTTCATATGAGGTTACGCTTTCAACAAATATCACAAGTCACATATTCTTGCTCCACATGAAGTAATCCTTTCCCCCATTTGATTTGAGGAATTAAAGGTAGTATATGTTCTTTAGTTTCACTATAGGTCAGCCAAAGATCATGTGGAAGTAAATGTACCTGTGATACGAAGTAAAACTTCTTGATAAAATCTGGAGTGAGTAAAGCAATCAATTTGGAAGTAAAACAGATACTTGTCATTCCCTACAAAGTACCATATGTTTTTTTGTGTAGACTCTCCCATGCTTTATATTTTAACTCTGGATGATACCACATGTATCATTGAATTTTCAATTTACCTGTATCTTTATTACACACTACATGGGCTCTTCCAAATGTAGATTTATTATTGTAAATACTAATATCACAAAGATATCTTGTAGCAAAATTGATTATGTTTCTATTTGATGGAGATGAAGCCGAAATTCCGAACTCTCTACAAGAAATATTGACTTTTTTCCATACTCTATCGTACGTTTCTGCAAAGTCATTGGAGAAAAGTCACGAAAAAGGCGAAATTTGTCGAAGTTATGAAACGTACAAAAATGCATCATATACAAAAACAAACTATGTAGCAAGCTTTATTCATATTTCATTTGTTTATTCTTAAGGCTGGAGGTATTCATCTAATGTAGGAGGATCGCTATCGAAAGCGTAGATTCCGTTGACTTGAGATCCGTATAAGCAAGTTGAGATATTTTTCAAGAGGTGTGCGAGCATTAAGATTTCTTTTGCTACAGGATACCTTGCATTCAATCTGAATGCACTTGGGCAAGTTAAAAGATGACTTTTTAAAAGCAAGACTGTAAAATTGTGCTCAATGTATTCTCGGAATTGTCTTTGGCGTATTTGTTCTGCCCTTTCAAGTCGATTCAATGGATTATTAGGAGTTGGAAGTCTGTCGCGATTGCAACATCGTCCTAACCCAAAAATCCGATCACCATGAGTTTTGTATTTTCTCCCACCTGGTTCGTATTGCTCTTGTATATCATACAAGAAGTTGTCAATCTCTCCCATGTTCATCGCTCCGTTGTCTCCAGCTCTTGCAGAGACAGGTTCATAAATGTAATCGATGCCATCTGGCGTCATGAGAGCAATAGTATCCAATCCGTGCAAACTCTTGTAGCCTGTATAGACCGCTGCTTGCATAATGTAAGCATTGGCTCTCCTTCTTCCATCTTCAAAATCGCCATGAGGGCCAGTTCCAGGAACAGATGTTCGCTGATATCTTCCATCATGAATACAAAAAACAGTGTAGTCATCTTCATCGATGAAAGTGTCGGCTCTTGATACGTAGGTATTGGACCGAGAATCAAAAACTTCGGGAGCACTATTATATTTTCGGCAAATGGTACGTGCAAAAGCTAGAAATTGATCTACTACTTGTTCCAAGCCTTGAATAGATATTAAGTTTCGATATCTATCAGTGGTGTAGATTACAAATCCCTTGAAGGCCGGAGACCATCGGCCTGGAGGACCACCAAAAATATTCAGGCACATGTTAACATTATCCAAACCTGTTGCAATCTTTGTTAAAGAAAATAAAAAGACCTCTTCACCAGTGAACCGGTAAAAAGTGCCACCACCAGCTGGAATGATTAATTCATTTGGAATGTTGAAGCGAGCATAAATTTCGATCAAGTCGTTCTTAAAAAAGCGTGTTCTGTGTCGACAGTCGTATTCATCCCAGTCAGCAAAACTCCTATTTCGTGGAGGAGCAAATACATAGATATCATTTGGATCTTGTATATCACAGAGTTGACTTTCTAAATCAACACATAGGCTCAAAACTGGCTTGACGTTCAGGGAGTACAATATCAGAGCTGCTTTTGCAAAGAAACTATATTGCTCTTTCCGGAATAAGTCAGTCTCCTTTTCAACTAATACAATGAAATAGGCTGCAGCCCGCTTTGTAGTGCCCCACATTCTCAAGCACTTTCTCATTTGATTTTGGAGTTGAGTACGACGACGTACATCATGAACTGTCAAACCCCTCAAGTGCCGAAAGTGTTCTGATGTTTGACGAAGCGGCTGCTTCCTATAGCGCTGTGTCGAAGGACGGAAGATGCGACGGGCCATATTCTTTATATAATTCAAAATTATAGAGGTTATTACAGTATTTACTTCAAGAGGGAGATGTAAAGCTCTCAAAGAAACATATCTTTTGATTGTATTCAAGAAGAAGTGAAGCCTCTCACTTTTTTTCGGGTTCTCGCTCGATCTATTTCATGTGATCAACATGATGGCGCTAGGAGATTTAGCTAGTCGGAAGATGGAGCTAAATCGGTCGGATCCAAATCCAGGTCATTTGAGTCTTGTTGAATTTCTTCAGATCTCTAGTGGGATCGGAAACCTATGCCACCACTCTATTAGTTTTGAAATAAGATCAGGCAAATTATATGGTCATTTTGCCACGTCACGGACACATGTCACCACCCACTCCTCTTCCTCCTCTCTCACTTCCCTCGTTTTTTTCCAAATTCCATTAGAGTGTCCTAACTAGTTTTGCTGTGCCACGTCTTTGCTAAAAATCTGCCACGTTTGAAGTGCTTGAATCAATTAGTTTGAGTATCAATTTTATGATTCTGATAATCAACAAATTTAACTTTGATAATCAATTCCTTTTTATTTGAATTTACATTGATACATGTAACGGTTACTAGATAATCATCAATTTTCAACCTCTTTCAAAATATTACTCGTTGTTTACATTATTTCAAATACTGTTCCATGTATTCACTTATTTCCAATTAGCATCAAATGAGCTCTAACATCTCTAATTCCATTCACAACCTAGTCAATGCAATTGACAGATCCTCTACATGGACAGGAAAGATACTTTTGGAGTCCTCGCATTGGCATTTTGCTAAAGATAAACTATTTCCTTCTGCTACTGTAATCTCTACCTCTACTGGGTCTCCAAAACATAATATTGATATTCTTCAATGTATAAGCAAGGACACTTTTAACGATCCAAAAGTTGATTCTATACTCCTTCATGATCTTCAGTACCCGCCAACTGCAGCATTCTGTCTAGAAGGGTTTCATGGTACCAATGACCAAATTATGGAAAGTGTTAAAAAATTTCTCTACGAAAAAGCTATACTACACGGCCATCACCTTCACTTCAATAAACAAACTTCAAAAACTTATTCCCATCTCATACGCTGTAACTGTGCCTTTACGCGTGTCAGAGCCCAATGTAAGGTTTCCAAAAACTTCACAGACGGCAAACTCCAAGCAGAAGGAACAATTCATCAAAAAGAACACCAACGCACTAGTACAAAAGGAAAAAGTAGTTCCTCTTACAACACTCTAGCCTCATCCAAACCCATACAATCATCCAGATTATCTAATGGTAGATTTCAAGAGCAGATCAACCGTACAAAATCTAAACGAGCTATCTCCAAGGACTGTACATGCAATTTTGCTTTCTCCATATTTTGTGATAAAACTGATAATAAATGGTACATCAAGAAACACAAAGGTGCTAGTCTTTGTCATCAAAATCATCTTCCAGTCGATCCTGAGGATCTGACATATGCTTCTGATAATCTATCTGATGAAGTTGAAAATCAAATTAAAAGTCTTGTTAATCAATCGGATTCTGATGAAACAGAATCTTCATCTCGATTACTGGCATGCACATCATTATTGTTGGAGTCTTCGTCATTATTATCGGAATTCTCATCTTGAGTTTCAGGAACTTCGACTTGATTATCAGAATCCACAACTTGATTATCAAATTCCACAACTTGATTATCAGGACCATCAACTTGATTATCAGGACCATCAACTTGATTATCAGATTGCTCAACTTGATTCTCGGAATGCTCGTCATCAACTTGATACTCTGCTTCACTATCGTTATCATCCAATTTGCCGCTATCGGATTCATCATCTTCACTGTCATTACCACAACCCGCATTTACTAAAGCCCCCGCATTTACTAAATCACTGTCATTACCACCACCCGCATTTACTAAAGCCCCCGCATTTACTAAATCACTGTCATTACCACCACCCGCATTTACTAAAGCCCCCGCATTTACTAAAGCCTTCAACCTTTTCCCACGCACATATTTCTCATACTTAGTTTTGAATATAGAAGTATACTCTTCCATAATTTCTTCAGAAAAATTCTGTGTGTACGATTCGTCCGAAATAAAACCATGTTTCACCATCATTTTGGCTACATATGGACGCAATCTCAGTTGTGTTGAAGGAGATGGATCGTTATAGTTTTCGATGTAGCCATAACTTTCATCGTCAGATTCAAGTAATGCTCCTGTGTGTTGTGAAAAACATGGTAAATATGATAATCAAGATGAAACATTGGAAATCACACTTGAATGATGACTTACTAAGTTGATACGGTGGAACAAGTTGATGCTGATCTTGATTATCAGCGTGATCAATTTGATTATCAGCATGATCATTTTGATTGCCAGCAAGCAATGGTTGTTGTGTTTGCACAACTTGAATTTGTGTAACAGGCAGAGTCGCAGGCAAATTGTTTTGATTATCAACTTCTTTAGTTTGATAATCAGCGTCTGAAGCTTGGTTCTCAGCAGTTGTATTATGATTATCGCTAGGCATTGATTCCTGATGATCACAAGCTTTTTCCCTTGCAGAAAGCCGAGCCGACTTTCTTCTTGGTGATAATGAATCTTGAGATGCCTTTGATGGTGCCCTGAGTGTCTTGCGTTTAGAGGTCTTTTTTGTTTGTTTTGATTTCTTTTTGGTTTGCTGGTGCGGTTTCTTTTGCTGGTTTTTAGAGTTATTTTGAGCAACACTCTTTAGATGCTCACGCTCATCTTGCTCTGTATAACAATAAAATATTAGTGCAGAAAGTAATGTAATATTAAACAAACAAAACTTACCTTTCAATACTTTTTTATAGCAATCGATAGCCCCTTTGATCTGGTTGTCCTCATCTTTAGGAAAATCCGGATTGTATTCACAGCCAAGGTTAATAACAATGTCATAGTTATTTTGAATGCGGAATATTTGATCTAGAGTTTTGATTTTTTTTTCTTTCACAAATTGATTGAACTTGTCTAATGTAAGAAGGCGTTTACTTTCCTCGGTTGGGTTGAATCTATAGATGAACTGATCTGGTTCTAAATACGGTTTGTTTGTTGGATCATCATCACTGTCTTCGACATTAGTCATCTTTATGAGGAGAAATAAAGGTGGAGAAATATTAGTATAGATACAAAGGTGCTGTGCACTTGTGAAAAAGGGTTAATAAACCATGAAAAACATATCTTTTTGGTATTGCTGTTGAAGGTTGGCGATAATTCAAAACTCGTTCGCGTTCAATTACACAGAACAGACACTCTAATGAAATTTGGAAAAAAACGAGGGAAGTGAGAGAGGAGGAAGAGGAGTGGGTGGTGACATGTGTCCGTGACGTGGCAAAATGACCATATAATTTGCCTGACAAGTGACACAGGGAGGGTCTTTTGACTCCAAACTTCAAAAATGTGATGTGATAACAATTTTATCAAGACAAACACAAAACAATAAAATACATATAAAACTAGAATTAATTGGCTTTTGTACTTGTAATTCAACAATGTACAAATAATATTTTGAACCATCCTCGCGCAATGTCGAAAGCTAAGAAAAAAAACTCTTTTCGTACGAACATAGTAAGTTCGTCCCTGATCCTTGGTGCATTATTTGTTATCGCGAATACAAAACATTTTATTAGCAATCTGGAAATGACTGCAAAAGGGGTAAAATCCCCAAAAGAGCCATCGAATCATGAACTTTTCATTCCAAAAGAACAACCTTTTATATCATTACTCACGAAACTTAACGAAACCATTATCCCTGGAAAAAATGATACTTCTCCCCTTTTACACTGCCCGCCGACAGCTCAGGTAAAAATAAGTATTTCCAATAGCACTTGGTTGCTTCAAACTATTGATCATTTAGGCCGAGAAAAAAATCAAGGTGGAGATGAGATGTATATAACGTATTCAGATGGCAATTTGGAGGAAGGATCTCCTCCAACAGCTGTTGCAATCATCGAAGACTTTGGAAATGGAAAGTATGGTTTAACTTTCAGTACAACTCCGATGAATCCAACTCCTAGAAATCTAAATGGGACAGGTAGGCTGGAGGTTTACTTTGAGTATACTTGTGGGATAGGATTCTTGCCGTAACCTACAAAAGAGCGATGGAAAAACTCTGGCTCTTCAAATCTAAGTGGCTCAGCTTTCAATGTCCCCGAACCAACATTAAAACAATTCCAGCCTCCATCCTTGCCTGATTTTGGACAATTGCCGATGGTTATATTTTTTGGAGACTCCACATTGTATCAACTTGTTTGGAATTCCGACAATAAGAAATTTTTTAGGCCGAATTTATTCTTTGCTAGAAATATTAGATCAGAATTGAATATGGAAAAAATTGAATTGGTAGCATCAATGTTCAGAAAACAACATAAGAAGAAAATGGTACAATACGGTCAAAATGTTCATATTGTACTGGGCTCAGCAGCATGGGATATTTTAACAAATGACAATATCCAAGGAGAAAGCTTTAAAGATCATTTGAACTCTTGCAGATACTTAATAACAAGACTTAGGGAAAAGTACCCTGGGAGGAGAGTTTTTTGGAAATCTCCGTCAGCTCTTCACATGCATCGTGTCAATTGCACCAATGCTGGTTATGATTATCAGAACTGTCTTGACAGTACTCGATATTTAAGCCAATCAAGGGCACGAGAACTTCATTACAAACAAAAATCGTTAATGAAGGAGCTTGGCGTACCTTATTTGGACTTGTTTGAAACCTACCAACTTTCTGCTTTTTACACGGTTAATGATGATGGAAGACATGCAAAAAATGATTTGAACAAAATGATTATTAACTGGTTTTACCCTCACAATCAAACAGTGGTGTAAAACTAGAAAGTACTAAAATGTGAATAGGCCAATATTGTACAACAATAACTACACATGAATGAAAATGGAAATTGGAGCATTATAAGAAAAAGGCCATTCTGGTTTTTGAATTGAAACTTCAAAATAAAATTATATAACATATAAATAGATACTAATGAAAATGTGGTAGCATGCCCGTTTATTTTTTTTTCCTCTTAGAAATAGAAAAGAAGATTTCAATTTGGAAGCAAAAGTGCTGGAGTTTTCCTGATTAAATATTGGTGTGGTCCTGTTTTGCGGCCTGTTTTAGGTGCTATCGTATCGCTGTATGGGTTAAAGCGAAGGTCTGTCTCATCACTATAGTGTTCTCACTCTCAAGTAGGCTTCGGGTTCTCGGTATCTTTATGTTTTCACCTTTATTGGAGCTTTTGGTTTTCTTATAGTTTAGAATCTATCTAGTAATAACAAGTGTGTTACCACCTATTCATAGCGATATCTTATTAGTTTACAAGTAAGTTGTCGTATGCGTTCGCAAAGGGTATAACTAATTCAAGCAATGAATGTTATAAGTTTATTTCTATTTGTTTTTTGGTTCCACAAAGGGTATGAGGCGACGTGTGTTAATTCTTTCGGTAAATGCATTTCGTTGGATTCGTACTGTGCCATTTGTATATATTTGTGTAATGCTATATGGTCCTTCACATTCCCATTCATACTTTCTTTGTACTCCATCTGGTTTTATCAGTACCTTATCTCCCACTTCGTAATCATATGATATTCGATGTGTATTGTGTTTTTGTGTATCTTCGTCAATTTGTTTTTGTTTTTTGATAGTTAGTGCTGCCCAATCAGCGTAATGTGCTATATTGAAAATCATGTCTCTCTGGTGGACCAATTGTGCTGGGCTGGCATTCAAGATTCTATGATGTGAAGCCCTAATTGCAAATGCAACCTGTGCGAGGATTTGACTCGAAGGTTCAAATGCATCAAACACGATTTTTTTTTTAGGTCTTTGGTTCGAATGACTTGATGAACTCTTTCCAGAATAGCGTTTGACTGTGGGTTTTTACTGAAGTGATGACTGCTTTGATTCCGTAATCCTTTAGTAATTGTAAAAAGTCCAGTTTGAATTCTGAGCCATTATCGAAAAGAACTCTTGTGGGGCGAGGGTATCTGCTAAACTACGTAGGCTCATCCCACTTCATAAAGCCAAGAGCTATTTTCGTACCTATACCACAACTGGTAAAGTAACCACTACAAAAGTGGATTGTTATATGTGAGAATGGTGAGAATTCTCCAGGTGAGAGGAGGATGACAGGGACTTGAACCCATAGCTCGTATCATGGGAATCATGTGATAACACATGTGACAAGCAAACAATTAATCCCTTCCCTTGTAGGTTGATCAGGCCTACCTCTTTTGCCTAGCTAAGGCTACACACGTACTAAACGCGGCGGTTACTTCAAACCTAAACACCCCTTGTTAGTGCCCAAAGGGCAGGGCTTGTAGACTAAAATCCACCCTCAATTGCTATTGCTAGCTCTTCATCCTCACCACTCATGGACAAGTTTTCACTTCAAAGCCTTTGCGTGCCAGTAATACCTTCGGATCCATCTATTAGTTAAGCAATATTCAGACAATAATTACACTGTCAGAAACTGTACCTAAGTATTTTTTTTGGTTTCTAACCAACTCCTATGCCTGAAAACACAATTAAAGCATGCATCCTGACAGATGGAGATTTCTTCTTCTTGAAGGTTCAATCTAATCTTTTCCAGCTCCTCCTTATCAAACACAACAACAACAACTCTCACTGAGTCTGATAAACTATGTGAATTCTGCTGTAATAAACTTGAAATACAGCTAGAGCTTATATTGATAGTGTAATTGTTATTGGAGCCTTGTTCAATCTGTAGTTAAAGTATCATCTAAAAGTGCGTCTGTGATCTGCACCTGATCCACAGCTTCAACCAGCCTTGAGCTGTTGATCCTCTATCTGTGACCCAATACAATAGTGATAACCCACTATGCCACAGACACTCTATTATGTACCAAATCCAATACTTCACATCAATGTTTGTCTAAATTCTCATTACCAGATCAAGAAAGAAAAAGCGCAAAGCTTCATCTTCATGAATTCACATCTTTTTAACATTTTTTAAGAACTGATGTAACACTCATTTACTAATATAGCTACACTATTGATGACAACCGTATGAGGAGCCTCATTATTCTCAGGATTCCAAAGAACTCTTCCAAAATATATCCAACAACATATCTAACATCTTTCAGGATAGCTTTTAATTATAAGATACTATCATCCTTCTTTTTGTTTGTTACATTTGAGTGATTCCAATTACGTTTTCTATCTTCTATACATATCCAGGATATGTGTGCAAAAAATTTTTGTTTTCATGTATGTATTTGATGAGATCACCTATACTTTCAATACATATGTTTCCAATGATGTCCAGTCATGGGGTTGCTATTTTTTGGGGATGAGAATGAATATGCCATATAATGTGATATGAATACATTTGATAGCTCAAAATCCTTCACTTAACATTGTTGAAACAATATGCATTAAGAGATGTGGAACTCAGATGGATTTTGAAGATTCTATAGAGCAATTTATACAGTCTATGAAATGTATCGCCAAACTTGAGGAGTAGATCCAACTTGATCTGATAGCTAGAAAATACATACAACACTTATGCCATCTGATAGGCCCAATGCCATTAGAATACCATTGGGGTGGACTTTAATCAATTCTTATTTTGAGTGATACATACCATTTCATTGTAAGCAGATGAGTGTTCTTTTTCAATCCTCCCATTTATAGCCTCATTTTCACTGTTTAAGTATTCAATGGAATGACCTACAAATTCCACAGGTCTCTCTTCAAAATCATTCCTTAATTCATCAAGCTCTTCTGTGAGGTACTGGGTATATGGTTTAGTCAGCTCTGTGAGCAGATACATAGCCATGTGTATCATCAACACTGAAACTGACACCAAAACAACTCATCGTGCTAAAATGGCGAATTTCGTTAGCAATATCATATATAGGGAAAAACCAAATTCACTTCCTATTTTCTGAGAGTATTTATGTATGAATGTTTACAATTTAAAAGAGATTGCTGCAACCTTTGCTAGTTGTGTGATTCGTCTTATGGACCTTGCAAAGGTAAGTCATCATTTTGAAAAATATTTGGGTTCGTTTAAATGTTTCTCCTTCTAAAGCAACAAGATATCTAACTTTGACTCTGTTTATATATGATAGGTTTGCATGCAATTGTATGGTCAATTAAATCCTGGTAAGCCAGAACCTGGCTTTGGATCCATTTTATCAATTATGGTGAAGAAAGAAGGAATTGGATCTGTATACAAGGGAGTAGATGCTGCTATTGGTTGTCAATTAGTATATGGTACTGCATGTATTGGTCTTCATTGTACCTTCTCTGACAAACTTGTTTTGGTCTTCATCGTACCTTCTCTGACAAACTTGTTCAATGCAACAATGGAAAGCCAATCTCTTTTGCAGTCAAGACTTTGTCGGGTATGGCGAGTGGAAGTTTTGCAGTTTGCATCGGAACACCTTTTGATATTGCACTTGTTAGATTGCAAAGTGATTCCATGGCTGCACCAGAAGACAGAAGAAATTACAAAAATGTTTTTGATGCTCTAATTAGAACAACAAAAGAAGAGGGAGTTGGTGCTTTGTACAAGGGATTAATGCCTAATATCCTTCATGGAATGAGTATGAACGTAGGTATGCTTGCATGTTACAATCAAACAAAGGAAGTTGTTGCAAAGCTTTTGAATGACCCTATGGAGAATGGACCAGCTCTTACTACTAAAATGGAAAGTAGTCCCTACCTCTGTATGGCCCGAGCTAGCAATTATCCGTGAAGACTTGGATCTAAGTGAAGACAACGCATGTGAGTGTGCCGAAAATGACTTGATATTTAAGTTATTTGCGGACCCTCATTGTGATACAATGTGAAAACTAACCCAGGTGTGATCCCGTATGGGGAGCATGGCCCCAAGATAAGTGGAATAAGAGTGCTTGTAACTATCAAAAGACGCTGTTGCAGGTGGTTGCGTTACGCCAGCTGCTTCTTGCGGCCTGATAATTGCATGCGAGGGTAAGATAAGAGGTGAAGTAGACATAAAATTAATAGATTTTATTGCAGATTTGGAAGAAAGGTTTATTTTTCGATTGCAGCAATGTTGATGAATGGTAGTTTTTCTCCCATTTTTCGAGAAACTCCTTCTGACAAATGTGCGATTTGGTTGTGGATATACATAGTGAATGTAAGAGATGTCCATCTACCCATTTTCATGATTGTTGTATCGTCATATCCATGTAGTTTCAGTGCCATTGCACCTCCTGCACGTAAAGAATGTGTTCCCACCAGTTCTGGTGTGATGCCTTTGTCAGTGAGATTGAGTTTCACAACCATTGCTTTGACCATGTCTCGTACGTGTTGAGCTTGGACAGATGAGAAGGTGTCATTGGCATCATCATAGAAGTCGCAGATGAGAGAATCATTGTCTCCTCCATTGTTCAGAATATGATGCACTCGTCGTGCTAGTGCCTTTGTCGGTGATGTTTCTTCGCCTGTGTCCTCATGGTGTATAGTAGTTCCCATGTGGCCATTCTTTTGATTGGTTATTTTCATAGTTACTGAATGTGCTTGAAGCAGTTTCTCCAGTGGTGAATGACGTGGAATATCTTTGCCATGGATGTCTTTGAAGCCAACGTTACCAACCGTGAACTGCACAGTACGTGTGGCTCGTACCCATTTGCCATTTTTCTTTACTCTTGTTGGTTTTGTGTATTCTCTGACTCTAAGTAAATAATAGAAGGCAATTACCATCAAGTCTGCTGTTGCACGAATTCGTGGACAGTTTGTAGCTCTTGACATAGTGTATGCTTCATGTACTACATCCACTGGGACTGCCAATTTCGCTACTGGTGGTGGGTCTTCTCTTCGCATGCCCTCCACTAGTCGTCCAATCAGTGTTGTGTATTGCCCTTCAGTTGTGAGGATGGGACTGCGTTCTCCAGCCAATTCGATGGTCTTGGTGATGGCTGAGATTGCTTTAGTAACCGTTTGAACGGTGACTTGCTCTCCCAATCCATAGCTTCCTGTCCTGACCCTAGCAGCAAAGGCCGTGACTGAGATTGTTGCTTGGAGTTGTGATTCTGCTCGGAGGAAAGGATCGATGCATAGGCTGCTGCAATAGCTGCACCATGCTTTCCAGTATTTACTCCTTTCTTTTTCGTTCTTCGCAGTGACCCCATTTCCAATATATTCCCACGCAGAGAGGATATCACGAGCGACACCCACTCTTTTGGTATAATGAGTTCGTGCCAGCAGGTGGTCTGTGGAAAATGAGAGTTGAAGTAGTTAGCTAGGTTTTTATGTGCCGCAAAGAATTTGCCATCCTTGAAAGCCCTGGACGCTATGTCCGCCATAGTATTGTCATCCCCTGCTACATTGGTGACCAGTGCAGGCCCAGCCTCTTTGGTATTGATTCGCATGTACAGTAGTCGTAGTAACTGCCCAGCTACCGCAGAAGTTGAAGTGCATCCATGCTTTGCCCAAGATACTGCGCTTGTATTGTCACAAAACATGCCAAGTCGAATGTTGTACATGTCTGGGATGATTGCTTCAGCTGCAAACCATTCTAGAACAATTGCTGCTAGCTCCAAATCGTTTATAGTAACTTCATGTGTGTCTAATTTTGCTTTGATGTCATCAGGCCATTCAACCTGCCACACAATGAAAGGAAAATCCCTGGAGCCATATGCTAGTATACCACCTGCCCCATGTCTACATGCATCCAAGTATCCATTATAATCAGGTGTGTCTGCAACCAGAAGAGAAATGTTACTTGGTCTGTTCAAAATCGAAGTAATGATGGATTTCCAATCGGAGAGACATCGTTTCAAATCGTCAGTGATGTTGATGTATGCTGGTGATCCCTCCATAGCTTTCCAAATTGGAGACATTAGTGATCTTCCTCCAACTATACCAAAGGAAGCATGCATCAGTTTTCCAGCTAACTTTTGCCAACTATTGAGATCTGTCTTTTTCTTCTTAGCCTTTTTGTACTTTTGGACTAACGTTCGCAAAGTCTTGAGTTTTTCAGGTGGTAGAGAGATTGTGTATTTTCCACCGTGAATGATCCAGCCTAGAATTTCTTTTTCCTCTTGCCAGAGTCCCTCTCCTGCCTGTAGCTTCTTTTGTGCAATAGGATCCTCCCCATTGTGCCCAGTGATAGCTGTAGGTGGAAACACAGAGTGTATGCCATGGAGCATTGCTCGGCTAAGATGCAGGATGTTTGCTTGGCTTGTGTCATTCGTGATGGCTATGTAGTCGTTGACAAATACTTCAATCAAGTTTATTGTATCTTTTGCTGCGACTCCGTAGACAAACTTTTCTTCAAACATGAGAGATTCCATTTGATGCGAAGGTAGACTCTCTTCCTTCAAAAGTGATTCTATTACATCTCGTCCTGTTTCTGAAGCAGAACAGAAGAATGGTGGACTTTCAGCCCAGCCCATTTGCAAGCTATTAGGAACCACAATTTCAACCTCATCAAGATCTACATCCCCATCTTCACTTGGAAGTACGTAACAGAAGTTCCAAGCATCCTCATCGCTTACTGCCAATCGCCAGAAACCATCTTTGATATCCAATTTTGCAAAGTGGAAGCGCTGTGCAGGATCTTTTTTGCGTGCTTGGGCCATTGTATTAATGATGCGCTTGATTGCTTGTCCAAGTTGTGACATGCTTTGTTGTTTAGCAGTCTTGTTAGTGTTTGAATTTACACTTGGCATGCGCTCACCATCAACCAACAATTGAAACGATAGTTCCAATATGAATCTGAACAGACGACTCTTGTGAGGGATGGCTGCAATTGGTGAGATTTTTAGTTTCTTGGGGAGCTGATGTCTGATCTTCCCAAATTTTATGATACGTGCATAGCCGCCATGTACCTTGTCTAGTGCTTCTCTTCGCAACTCTCTGATTGCAGCCAGCTTCTTAGCTGACGGATGTGCCCCTCGTCTGATAGCTTCAATAATGTGTTTTTCCGTCCAATCCTCACCACAGTTTACAGGGCATCCCTTGATGGCAAATTCTTCAAGCATTGTAGCAGCTGGATGCTTCCATGCTGCACCACGAGGTCTCATGAGTCCAATATACTTACCTATTTCCTCTTTGAGTTCGGTAATCTCATCCGGAAACGATTCATTAGACTTGAACGCCTCGTCAATGGCTCTATCTATGCTCTCTGGTGTTTGTGCTCTTGGCTGTATGGCTGGAGGAGGGGATAACTTTGCTTTTTTGCAATTTGGTTCATCCTCCACCTCTTCTACAATGACATGCACCATCTTGGATTTGCCAGTTGCTGGATAGCATTGATCTGCCAGTACCTTATTTGCCTTCCCATACTCTTGTGGTGGTGTCCAAGCTGGATAGCTATCAGAAACAAGTTGATAAACAAACAGAGTTAGTTTAAAGTATTTAAAGTCTGATCGACTGACTCGTTTAAAGTCCGGAAGACTGAGAAGTTTAAAGTCAGATCGACTGGCTCGTTTAAAGTCCGGAAGACTGAGAAGTTTAAAGTCAGATCGACTGGCTCGTTTATAGTCCGGAAGACTGTGCATGTATTGCAATACTGACTTACCCCATCAATTGCACTGGATCTGCCATAAACTTTTCCAATTTGTCCAAGCTATACTTTGCTTGAGCCTCATTCAAATCCTTGTGTGGTAAAGTACAGCCTCTTCTGCTGCAGATGCCATAGAGTGCGTGATTTGCACAAGCTCGAAACTCAAAGAGATCTGCAATCTCGATGTCGCATGTTTTGCAGATTGAACTGATAGAAATGTGTTTCTTGTTTTGCGCTTTTTTCACCTTGTTAAGTGCCTCATCAAAAGCTTTTAGACACATTGGTCTTTTGTCAATTCGCAGTCTTTTGTCAGGTGAAGTTGGAGGAGAGCCAGTTGCCTTTGGTGGTAGCTTTCTGATGTTGTCATCCTCCTTCTTCTCCTCTGAATCCTCTTTTCTGATTAGCTTGACTGGCATCTGTGCATAGGTGACACGCCCAATTTTCCAAGTCAACTGATTAAGCATATAGTCGAATGCTTTTACGCTGTCTCCTTGTCCTTTTGAGAACGCTCTACCCTCCAAGAATGTAAGCCAAAGAATAATAGCCTTTTGATTGTAGTCAAACATTTTTCTAGCACTTGTTTCAAACCCCATTATGGCTTCAATCAAAGTTTTTACCCGCAAGAAAAGTGGACAGGTGTCTCCAAAATAGGCCCATAGTGTGTTTGCAAACATGCGAAGTGCATCCACAAAGTCGTGAAATGCCTCTGGGATGACCGGCACCCCTTTCTTGATTGCCTTTGCAATGTCAGCACTAGTCTTGGCCTCGGTTTTCTCCAGGATCTCGCGTTGCTCTTCCACTACTTCAAGTTCCTCGGTAGATAAGCGGATACATAGGAACAATTTTAGATGCTTGAATGCCGCATTAATGGACGGATCCGAAGCACCATCTTGCGCAAAGAAATCTCTTTTGCGAAGGACCTCAAACAGCTCCGGATTGTTCGGTGTTGGAGAATCCGCATAATGTTTTGTAGAATCAAGTTTCTCCTTGATGAGTTGTAACTGCAAGGATTTATTTTTCTCCTTTTGTACCTCCTTGAATATGGCAGGCAACTCTGTGATGTTGTCTTCTGGGGTAGCCTTGTGTTGTTTTCCACACATTGTTAGAATCCGTTTGACTTCCAATTCAGACCATCCTTTCTCATCCTTTGCTGGTGCTGCTGCTGCTGCTGGTGCAGGGGAGTTGAGCTGTTGTACCAGTCCCTGCTGCTGCAAGAGTAACTGCTGCAACAATACTACATCCACTCCTGCTGTTGGTGCAACTTGAGGTGGCTGGGTTGGAAACATTCTGTTGGATTTTTCTTTTGCCCAACTGGCTGCTTCCGAGTTATATCCCAATATGAAGTCGGTGTTTTCGAGTCTCGCACTCTTCTTTTGATTGTGTTTTACCCACGCCGTCATCAAGAACTTTCGTAGGTGCACAATCATGTTTGCTGGGTTTCCAACTGGTGCATCCACAGACTCCAGTCTCTCCAAGATATCTGCTGCTTCTACCGGTTGTGATATAGCATCCAACGCCAGGAATGCAGGGATAGGTGCAATGCGCATGACTTCCCATTCCACATTCTCCGAATCCGAGTGTGCAAACAAAGGTTTTCCCAGTTGTGCCTTTGTTGCTGCCTTGAACAAGTTTGCGTCTCTTCCCATTGTCTTTTGGCATATCACATACTCAGCTGGCAGTACCAATGGTTGAGGAGATGCTCCACCGTCCTCCATTTCATTCATAAGCCACAGGAGTTTTTCATCCAGGGCTGACTCTGCTCCGATCTGTGCAATGCCTAACTCCGGTCCATACACAAGTCGCACCTTTGATGAGTCGGGGAACATTACCAGCGCTGTTAAAGGTCTGGTTTCGTTTCCTGCTGCATTTAGTTGAAACAGTCTGTCTCCATCACAGTTTTCTAGAAGCTGGAATAGGTGCCCCGCAATGGACATCTGCTCCTCCTGCGTACGTTGATTCAAGAAATTAGTGATTTTGCCTGTTGGTGTAGGAAGTGTTCCAGCATAGAAACGATTTACATATGCTGGATCATCCCCTTCCTGTGTTATTTTGTCTAATGACATAGTAATATATGTAGGTATTGTTTTTCCTTTTTATCTATATTAATACCTAGTCATAAGCCTTTACCTAGACCTATCTAGAAAATGAGCTGATGTATTTGAACCGTTGTGTGCTGCTTTCCTCTTATTTCAAATACATCTCATCGTGCTGCTACTACGTAGCATTGTCCCTAGCTATTCTATTCCCGTCCCCCGTCATTGTGCCACTCGACGAACTGGATTTACTGCTGCATTTTTTTCATCCGACGTTGTGCACCTCATGCAATTGCAATGATTATCTTGCTCGCAATTGAATCAATCACTGAGGCATATAAAAAAGCTTTCTATTAAGCCCTAGATTTTGAATGATTTATGATTGACTTCTTAATTGTAACTATATTTTTATTTTCATGAGTAGCAGTGGTCTAGCATATTAATGTAATAGCAGGAGAATCTTTGTAACTTCTGGGATATCATTCTGAGAAATGAATTTTCTGTTTGCATGTTCAATTATAATTTACATTTTGTAAGGGTGGTGATGGACTTGAATGTAAATTAAACTATTGCTACAGTGCTATGTTATGGCATCTATTTTCTCTCGATTTTGTAGTGATTGAATATGTCTGTACAAAGTGAAATGGTGTCATGTACATGAGAAAGACTTGCCCAATTCTTGTTGCAAAGCATCATAAATGGGTATAGGCTAGTCATCCCATCTGGAATCCAGATACTATCTGGAGACTTTTGTATCATATATTTGATGCCCATATCCCATTCTCGATTAAAGGAGTGGAATTTTACCGTTGAAATCTTGTTCAAGAAACATTGTGGGATCAAACTCAATCATAGTTTGAAGAAACTATGGTGTGACAATATGTGCTGGGGCTACAGCAGCTCTTGCCAATGGAATTCGCCCTTTCTCGTCACGATACCTAGTCATAGCTTGGAAATCTTTTAGTATTTCAATCAAGATAACAATGGGACAAGCAATGTCTGTGGCCTTGTGGAGTAAAGATATCGAGGGGCAAACAACACCAAAATCTGTATGAACAATTGCTTTTAGAAAGGCCTGTCTCTGGGCAGATATTGATCAAATACTGTATCACTTGGTGAGATGCTCCATTGATCACAGCCAGGTGAATCTGAATAGATCCATCACAGTCTTGTTTCATAATAGTATCTGGTGCAATATCAAGAACTGTACTCACTGATAAGACCCTAGGTTGCCTTTGAACTACACTTCCATGGATGCTTAGCACATAGATTCACAAAGTCATTGCAATTCATACGTTTGTTCCGAGAGAAAAATAGATTGATATCTTTAGAATGATCGTCATCAGATTTATTGTCTTTCTCAAATCTCGTTTTTGTAGTTCCAACAAGAACAAAGTTAAGTTGATCAAGAGTGCTGGTACTTCTCTTGTGCGCTTTCATAGTAAAAGCGTGCACCTTTTCTCTATGTTTACCTATGAGCCAGATG
This sequence comes from Chaetoceros tenuissimus, assembly GCA_021927905.1. NCBI lineage: Eukaryota > Bacillariophyta > Thalassiosirophyceae > Chaetocerotales > Chaetocerotaceae > Chaetoceros > Chaetoceros tenuissimus. The sequence continues at coordinate 892,500 of BLLK01000029.1, read as the reverse complement.
TTTGATTGGAATGTTTCGTGGCCTTCTTCGGAGCAGTCTAATTAAAAAAGTGAAATGAGAAACATTGAAAGAATTTCAATCAACACGCAACAAGAATTCAATCACTGCGAACATCAAATATTCCGCGAAAATTGAAGAAGTTCAAAAATTGAAATAGATAGAAGACTATTTTAGTAGTCTGTCATTGTTGGACGATGATTTTAATAATACAACATTTTTAATATTACATTTTATACATAGCAAATTTCATATCCAACTACCTAACATTTATTAAGTTCAGAAGCTGAACTTCAAACCTCTTTCCGAGTTTTTCTCTCCATGCAATCCTAAGATTATTGTTGTAAGGATTGCTGCCACAATTGTGGGTGTGATAATGACCCTTAAAGCCTAACTTACAATACTGAAAGGTTAAAGGAAACCCGTTGGAAGGATCTACATTATCTCTTAGAGCTCCGACGACATTTGAAAAGCTTCCATCTGTTACTAATACGTCCGCCTTCAAGAAATGAATCCAGTCGCGGAGATTCAATTCCAAATCCATGTTGTGGCCAGTATGAGCTTCGTTCATTTGAGGAGCAAGATGCCACTCATCTACAATATCCGAATAAGTTGTCCAATTGACTGATCCATAGTTTTCAGAGAAAAGATGAACGCGAGGTATCCTACCTTTCTTTTGGACATAGCCTCGCAATAGCTCGATACTTTGCGTCACAACAGGATCCCATGAAAATATTGGGCTTTTCGACGTTACATCTCCCCTACGAACGTGAACTGCAATGATGGCAATGGAAGAATTTTCAACTTTATACAAATCTTCATTTGCTATTTTTGAGTCTTTGAAAAAAGGCCCTTGATTAGCATGCAATATTTTTTGCCTCCAGTACCTTCGAAATTCAGAATTGAACAAGCAACTATGATTCTTATAGCTTCTAAGTACTTCGGCATACCATCTGTTGTCGCCATTTTTGTACAAAAATGTACCATTTCTATTCATAACATCTATCGATCTGTAGAATGTAGTGTTATCATCCTTACCATCGACAGGAACTTCTCCACGCATATCAAGTGTATATTTAATTGCATCAGTTGAATGATCTCGACAACATTTTGGAAAAAATGACATTTGCTCATTGTAGAAGGCACTGTTTTTTACATCAACGCAATAGTTCAGTTTATTACAATACGCAATAGATGACATCAGAAATATTTCTCGGAATCTTGATCCAAAGCGATCCTTTCTACCCCTCATATGTACTATTGTTCCTTTTGTGTCAGGAAATAGCCATTCTGAAGTTTTAGGTTTTGAATAACTTGCATTGTTGATTCTGAGAGATTGTTCATATGTATGAGTGATGTTTTCTCCCACAGCCTCATCTTTGGTTGATATGTTTTGCTTTTCTATATCTTCTGTAAAATTCTGAGTATTTTCTGTTATAATAATAGCATTACCGTCATCAAACTCCATTTGAAAAAGGACTGATTTTCTATGCAGAGTCGTATTTTCCAATAAAGCTGCGATCGCCAACGCGGTGAATACAGCTCCTATAGAATGAGTATAGCTCCTCATTTGACAAATAAAATGTTTAGAGCATGTGAAAATCTATTGTGCAAAAGAAGAGAGAGCTTTGATGGTACTACCTCAAGGGACCTTGCTATGCCTGTGATTTGCCATTTGTTTTGTAGTAATCCGTCATTGTATTTATTACTCGCAAATACCTACCATAAAGGGATAAATGAAATATGGGACTTGAGAACCGTTTTTCCCACTCCTCCTTTTCCATAATTGGTCAATGCCCCCATCATTCTAAACGAAAAGAAGAAGTTAAAGTGAGGTAATTACATACCATACTTGCATTTTTCCATTTTATCTGTGACATAAACATTGGATTGCATGAGATTTTTATAAGTCTCATCATAAGTCTCAATACTTTTATTATCAATAATTTCGCCTTCGAAACAACGATTCATACCGTTCATTTCTTGTAGAAAAGAAAGGAATCGCTAATTCAAACTTACCTATTTCGTACTTTTTGGTGACAAGACAGGTCGCTCAAATAAATAATGTTTTGAAAAAAGCTTGAAACCAGATTTATTTGATTAAAAGTTCAAAAGATAGGCTTTAAGATTAGTCATGAGAGGCTAGGAAGGTAGTAATATGAGCAGCTACCTGATCCTGTTCCAACAAAAATCCATCATGTCCAGCGTTACTTTTAATAATAGCCAACTCTCCATTTGGAAAAAGCTTTGCCAGGTCTTTTTGCTCTTGAAGTGGATACAAGATATCAGAATCGATTCCAAGAACCAAAGCAGGGATTTTGACATTGCTCAATGCCTTAGCTTCACCTCCTCTACCACGACCAACATCATGAGTATCCATCTGCTCTGTCAACTTGAGGTAAGTAATTGGATCAAATCTAGAAAGGAATTTGTATCCTTGGTATTCAAGATAAGATTTTACTTCCCAAGATGCCTTGTGCCCATATTTAGGTTCTGGGGTACGAGTGTTGCGACTGAATTTACTCTCATAACCTTCAGGTGTTCTGTATGAAATCATACCAATCTGGCGAGCAACGGACAGTCCTTTCATTGGTGGATCATCAAGAGATGGGTTGCCGTCATTCCACTTTGGATCCATGTAGATTGCTTGGCGTTGTACTTCCGACATTGCGATTTGCCATGCAGTATGTGCCGATCCACATGCAATAGGTAATACACTTCTTACGAATGGTGCTGCTCTTCCCGCAGAATCATCGACAGCAAAAGGACTATCAATCAATCCTGCTTGAGCCGCAAATTCAACGGTCTGCATGCCTCCAAATGAACCTCCAATGACACATTTGATACTTTTCACTTGCAAGTCATCTTGAAGCATGTGAAGTTGCAATTTCACAGAATCTTGAACACTCACATCAGGGAAGTCCATGCCATACTTTTCTCCATCTTCACTGTCATCTTTAGCTGATGCTGGTCCAGTAGATCCATAGCAACTTCCGAGAATGTTAGCACAGACAATGAAATACTTGTCTGTATCGAAAGCCTGTCCTGGTCCAAGAAGATCTCCCCACCAGGAATGCAAACTTGCATTTCCTGTTAGAGCATGACATACAACAATTACGTTATCTTTAGCTTCGTTCAATGTCCCATAGGTCATATAACGCAATTGTGCATTCTCAAGCATTTCCCCGTTTTCCAATTCAAATGGTACAGGATGAACATAAGTATGTCCATCTGCAGTCATTTCGCCATATTCATCATCCATGCTATCATCTGTAGAAAAGCTACGTGATAAATGGTTGACAATAGAGTTTGATTTTTCCTTGTAAATCTTGGAATCTACAAAGGTTGTAGAAATGTTTCTAACTGTAGATGTAGTTGTGGAAGGAAGAATCTTACACCGATCATTTGCTGCAATCATTGATGAATCTGACCCAATGCTGGATCCAAGTGTAAATACTCTACTTCCAGATCCTAAGATCCTCTGTTGTTTACGAAGATGGTCAACTGAACGACGAATACCACCAATCATCTTTCCCAAGTATGTAAATATAGAGGTGCGTTGCGAGGTGAGTAACTAGGGGCTGATATGCCTGAAATTATTTAGGTGTGGATACAAAAAACACAACTGGTACAGCTTCTTCCGAAAGAAGAGAGTTGATTAGAGCTGTATATATTGTAACCTCTTTCCAAGTGCGTGAAAAGATTGTACTCTTTCCTTAAGTACAAGCTCAGTACTTAGTACTGTTACGTTTAGTTAATTCTCATTTGTGCATCTACCGACCTCACAAATGAGAGGCGAGAGGCTCAGATTTCTTGCCTGTGCTCGGTGATTTTTAGACACGACTAACACATCTTTCTACAACAAAAATACTGTTTATTTTTTACTTGTCATTTTTTCAAATAATGACCACAATACATTGGACTTCAGCTTGTGTAAGCTGTATTATTTTGAAATTGATAGCCATACCCTAGACTTCTCCGTCGAAGTAACTCACGTATATCTCATTTACAAAAGAGGCAATGGCATAATGAGATATGAAATGGACGATGTTGTGATGGAAATGTAACTGGTATTGTATGGAAAGATGCTCCAAAAGAAAGAACAAACCAAGAACAAATCCTCGCTTAATAATTCCTTCTGTTAGTATTGATATTCGTCTCGCAAATGGGAGGCAGAGATTGACCAAACAAGAAGCTGATATTAAGTAATCTATTCCACGGATCACAGTTCCATATACATAAATAGCTAATGCAAAAAGAAACAAGGGATCTTGATTCACTTGCATAATACAATTTCTTTTCCCAAATAAAGTTACATGGAGAAATGTAGTTGATTCATTGTTGTTGTTGTTGTGATGTTGCATTTCTTTTCTTGTGATTGCTCGATCTATCAATGAAAACCAAAGTGGGAAATTAATCAAAGCTAACCAAGCTAAAAATGGCGAAGGATATGCATGATATGCAATTGCGACGAAGTTGTGAACGAGATCATGGATCATGAAAATCACTTTGTCTCTATTTGAATGGTGAACATCCTCAAGAGGAGTTGGTGGTGGTGGCGTTCCATATTTGGAAGAATCTTTGTGAGACGTAATACCTATTTCTTTCTCTTTGGGTCTCGTTTTTGATTGAAAAAGATATTGAAATGCGTTTCGTAGAGTCCACGGGCTAGCTGATGAAAAGCACAAAGCTATTTTCCATGGCCAACTTGTGGAGAAAAGCTCTCCTTCGTAGAACTCAAAGCCTATGTCAGTAAATTTGACGACAAGAGCTGACACAGCAGCAACTGCAGCTGCTTCCTCAAATCTCAGCTTTCTTCCTTTGGTCATCTTAAATTAGACAGTCGAGCAAAGGCACAAGGACCTAGACTAAAAGTTCCAAGGTAACCATACTTCTTAGAACTGCAGGGCACCATTTTGTAATTCTCGGGAACACTCAAAGAATGTGCGGTGTTTTGCGCTGACGCAGAAGTCAAAAATAAAACAAATAAATTCAACGTCCGCGTCTACAACGATCTGCGTCATCATCTACAAAATCATGACAAAACACAGCGGACTTTTCAGGCATGAAGGAATACGTACAATAATAGGTTAAAAGTACCTTAATTCAAACGGAACGACTGAGCGGGAAAGAATAAAAAGTATCCCCCACAAGATTCAGTTTTTCCTGTTTTTTCTTATTTTGAATTATTTAGTACATGTGCAAGAGACAACACATAACTTCATCTAACCTTCTGAGAACTACGCAGTACTTCATTCAGAATAGCTCCATGTATCAGAATTGAAAAAAGGCAACAATCATTATATCTTTCATCCGGAGCTGATTGGGACAATTTATTCAACCAAAACGCAACGCATTTTCTGAAAAAGAATTTTTTGAAATAGGCGGTGAAGAACCAAGACTTACAAAAGATAGTCTTTCATCCGTTTTAAAAGCAACTAATTGTCTAGATCAAATAACTTCAATGAGCTCCAATAGGTATCCGCTGGTAGACTCAAGCATGAACACAAAGAACCCTTTCAGTCAAAGGACGAGTCGCAGTAGTAGAAGTGTCAGTAGTAGATATGGCACCAATAGTACCAGTAACGAAAACAATGCCACCAACGATTTGTCCATACAGGCAACAGTGCAAGATGCACCTGCTGCAGTCAAGACCAGACAAAGGTCGCAATCACCTCATGCAAGATCATCGTTGCTTCGCAGAACATTTTCTAGGTCTAGATCGAGATCACGTTCTAGGTCTAGGCGAATGGCATATGATGATGACGATGATGACTCCTCTGTGGCTTCGTCGGCATCTTCATGTTCATCGTCCTCGTCTTCTTCGGCAAAGGGAGGTAAACAGATGCTTGTAGCTGTTACTTCTTGTCGCAGTGATGCATATTATTCGCAAAAGGCTCCTGGGGCAATCTCCATGTTACCACGTAAAGCACCTAGTGCACTGAAAACATTTCATGAACTAGCTGTTGGTATGAAGGACGCATATGAAGCAGTTGGGGCAACTCCTTTGAAAATGGACAAGAACAGTAAAGAATGGTCCATGCTGCCAAGAAGGGAACAGGAAGGTAGACAAATCATGTGGGAATTTTTGGGAAATGTGAACTTTGTAAGTAAAATATACATGATTTCGATATTTCATTTTTGCAAAAGAGACCAGAATTGACAATGATATATGTTTGTAGCTGTTAGCATTAGTGGACGAAGTTGCAACAGATTCAGCTACCAGAGGAGCATTGAAGGATGATGCACAATTCAAATCTGTGAGAGATGTTATCAAAAGATGCAACAAAGTTCTGGAACGAATGCTTGTAAGAAGAGAGAATAAATATACCCTATTCTTCCGGTTGGTACAACCGCATGATGCAAAAGATGTTGAAAAAATGCAGAGGTGGAATGAGAAAGTGGAAAAAGCAGTAGCCACATTAGCAGGTACTAAATCAAAGCAGCAAAAGGAACAGCAACCTTCGACTTCCGATACAGCAAGTGTTGTTTCCAATGCTTCTGCAACTAGTACGAATAGTGGGAAAGGAATTTTCAGGAGAGGAAGAGGTTCGAGTCTTGGAAGACGGACAAGATCTAGAAGAGCAACTCCTACGCCTTCGTTGAGAAATAAATTCCGTAGAGAAAGTAGTGAATCATCTGCTAATCCAGGAGATGATGGCTTTGCAGTTACAAATAGGAATTTGGCAAAATTACAGAAACAAAATTCAAGAGACATGTCTCCAGGGCCCATCATGATGCAAACAAACATGCAAGGTGCAACACCTTCAACAAGTGAGGTTTCACAAAATAAACCGAAAGATGACCTTGTCGGATTGATTAGAGAGCTTCATTCGGATAAAGATCAGAATGATAATTTAATGAAGAAAGGGCAGAAAGAAGATTTACCAGCTTGGACAGCAAAAGCTGACATTCCAAGTACCGTTCCGAAATTACCGATCGAATACATTCATAGACATAGACTGATGAAACAGATAGTGAATTCACTCGTTTCTAGACCAGCAATCAATCGAGACCAATCGCAAAAAGAAAACAAATCACTCCTTGTAACATCCATTACATCAAGACACCAGGATAAAGCAGGGAATGGAAAAACAACTCTTGCCGCTGCAGCTATTCAAAGTATTGAAGTCAGAGAAACCTTCTGCGATGGTATTGCATGGATTCAACTTGGGCGTGTACCATTGACAGAAAAGGACATACGAAGACTTTATGAAGAATTATATGATCAACTCATTATGAGAGATGCCACTTCTTTTGATAAATCTGATGATAATAATATCAACAGTATGCTTTTGAAAAGTAGAAGAAAGTTTCAGGGAACAGATTTGGAAGGGATGAAAGAGGATCTAGGAAGATCGCTGAACAACAAAAACATTCTTATTTGCCTCGATGATGTGTGGAACGTTGAGGACGCCAAAAGATTTATCTTTGAAAATTTTGAAGACAATGAAACAAATCAATCTTTGGAAAGTGTCAATAATACTGCCTTACATAGAGTTCTGGTCACAACTAGAATACCGGGGCTAATGGGGGAGGATAACACAAATGAAATTTTTGTACGCATTTTTTCGGAGCAAGAAGCAGTAAAGTTGCTTCTTTCTGCTGCCGGGCGTAAATTGTATGGAGGAAAATCTTCACCAATTTTCGATGAAGCTCGTGTGATTGTAAAAGGATGTGGTAATTCGCCATTAGCGCTTCGACTGGCAGGAGGAATGCTCCGTTCTAGTAATAGGAACTGGACATTGTCTTCTCGTACTTGGACAACCCTAATTGATCAATGCAGATTAAGTTTAGAGGAGGCTTCAAGAATCAGAAGTTTTGTGAATTCTGTCGGTAGAGTCGTAGATCTCAGCTTTGCTACTGTTGAGGACCTTTGTCTTCGTGCATCATTGCGAAGATGTTTTGTAACGTTTGCAAAAGTATTTCATGAAAACGACATGTTGCTAACTGGTCGTGGTATTCCAAGAGGGATTATTCGTAAGCTCTTTACGAATGTAATATCTGGTGTTGAGTTTGAGTCGAATACTGATGTTGTTTCTGCTGACATTGTGATTGAAATGCTCGAGCACATGAATCTTATACAACGTGCTGCACATGATGCCGATGTCAATAGCAATCCAGCACGCAAAGACTCTGGCAAAGACATTACTGGAAAAAGTGAAGAAAAAGGAAATGGTGACGACACTGAGCCAATTGAAGCTGAGGCAGCAGTTGTTAATCATAAGTTGTCGTACTTGATGCATGAGTCGGTAAGTAAACTTTTCAACAATTTATCATTTGTCATTATTCGCAATGTTCTCATCGTAATCGAATTTCAGATCAAGCATATTGCAGCAGAAATGTCTTCCCGACCGTCCTCTACCTTTGCACCAGTTGCAGACTACTTCACTGCATTCAAAGATGAACTAGAAGTCGAAAATGAGCGAAGTGAAAAGGCGCAGAGTAGTAGTTGGTTTAGTAGTGCTGCCAAGTATCTCTTCAGTTCTCATACTAAGGAGAAGAATGCCTTATCAAGTGATATTCAATTTCATGAATTGCTTTGTCACGCACTATTAAGTGAAGAAAAAGAAAGTGAAGACTCACCTTTCTTTGATGGTGACAATGTTGAGAAGTATATTGTAGCCCATCTTCCTAATCATTTCATTCGAGCTCGTATGTATCAGAAGGCATCGGATATGCTTTTGGACAAGAAATTTATTCAACGCCGTATAAAAGCCCTTGGGACTTTGGAAGCTACTCATCACCAGATGAGTGATTTGGTTGAGTTCAGAAAAGAATACAACCGAGTGCATGGAAAATCAGAAAACAGCGCAAACGCTGGTGATGCTTCGGAAGGACCCCCTAAGCAAAAGTCTCTAGACGCTGGAAAGGTCGTGCGCGAAGGATCAAGACGCATAGTTACTGCGATTCGTGCAATTGAGTCAAAGGACTCTGATGCTGGAGGTAATGTTGACGTAGCTGTGTGTATCGCTACTGTTGGTGACCACCTTTTGAAAGCCAGGCAAACGAAGGAATCTATTTCTCGACTTGAGGAAGCAACTGTCTTATTCAGAGATATTTTTGGAAGTTATAATGAGGAGGTAGCGAAGTCTCTTCATGCTTCAGCAAAAGCATACATGAAATATGGTGACGAAATGACAGCATTAGCCAAACTCTCAGAAGCAAGTAGTATATATGAATCGTGCAAATCTGCTAATAAGTATGATTTGATTGCGAACACTCAGCTCCTTGCTAATCTACTGGTCAGTACTGGTGACTGGGATAGAGCTATGTCAAAGTTTGAAGAAATCATTTCTGAGAAATCTCAACTCTATGGAAAAGCTTCTGTGCCCGTTGCTAAGGCTATGAATGACTATGCTATTACTTTGGCGAAGCACAGCAGAATGAGTGAGGCCTTGAGACAATACGAGGCAGCACGAAATGTCTTCAATATGTTGAGTCCATCTTTCAATGAGCCAGCTGAGAATGTTGGTATTTATGCATTTGACATAACATTGATTGACTTGAACATTGCTTCTATCAAATCTAAACTCTCGGATTATGAAGGGGCTTTGGAAAGTTATGAAAGAGGTGTAAAGGGTCTAAGGTTGCACATTGATAGAGAACAAACAGGAACTGAGCATATTGACGTAGCTAGGCAGGCTGCACAAAAGCGTCACCTGATTTCAGCCATAAGTCGAATCGGTTCTCTTCGTATGAAGCTGAAAGACAATACAGGGGCTCTGGAAGCATATTTGATGTTAATAGACGAAGTTGATGAATCTAGTCCAGAAGCTTCGCAGATGGAAAAAGCAAAAGCATATGTCAAATGCGCCACAATATATAGACAGCTAGGTTCAGCAGAAAACAATGCAAACGCCATACTGTACCTGCAAAAAGCGTTGAAAATGTATACTGCGTTGCATGGGGAGGAACATAAAGACACCAAGGCAATCACATCATCATTAAAACAATGGCAGAAGGGCAAGGCTTAAAAATGTGACTCAAAGTCAATCCTGTAAAGTAGAATGATTTAAAGTTACTCCTAAATAATTCAACCTAATTATTTATCTTTCTCGTCTTCAGGAAGATTAAATATGCTCGGCCTTAAGAAGATTTTCCTTTCATCAACATTTGAACCAAGTAACGCTGTTTCTTCATTGTCCTCGTCGAGGGTTTCACTTATCCTTTCGTCTACTATCATAGCTATCTCATTGTCATCCATTGGTTCAAAGTTGAGAGCTGCATTTTCTTCGTTTGTAGAGCTGTTATCTTCTTCCTCGGAAGGTTTTATTGGTGAAATCTCAGTTTCACTCTTGAAATTGTCATCGTTATATGGAGTGAAGGAAGTTGCAAGAAGTGATGTTGTTTCTGTACTTTCCTTTTGTTCAGTGCCAGCTGCAATCTTAGAGGGTGATTTTAATCCACTCTCTATATCTGTGGTTATACCAGCATCGATTTGCTCTTCGCCTATCTGGTCAAGCACTCGAACAGCTGCATCTCTAACGTTATTGTTTGGATTTGTCACGGCGTAGGCTAGAGAGTTCCTCAAAGTGTCCTTCACATCTTCCATATCTATTGTAGTATCTAAGGAATGTTCATGGTCACTGAAATCGTTGTCTGCTGTAGCAACAGAGTCTTCAGAGCTATTGGAAACCTTCTTCTTGCTCTTTTTCTTCTTTATTTTCACGCCGTGATTGCTTCCTCTTAGAACCAGCTTTAGATCTGCCATGAAGTCGCCAAGTGCTAAAGTATCTCCGGCACCAGTTTTTAACTTCTTTTCAATGTCTTGTCTATAACCTTCCTCCCATTCTTCAGTTGGGAAACAGTAGAAATGACCAATACTAAATCCAAGCATTTCAAGACAAATCAACAAATTTTGGGCTTTGGTGGCCCAATCCTCTGCATTTTGGGCGCCATCGTTGTTAGCCATAGTAGAAGAATTTGCCAAGAAAGAAATCACCACAGATTGCCAAAATGTCATGAACTGAAAGAGATGTCAGATGAAACACTCATACGAAACATAAAACAAAAGCTTGACAAGAACGATGTGACTTACGACAATTCCTTTGATGCACAAAAACTTGGGAAAAGGTTTACACCAAGCTAAATCCTCCTGTACCGCGTGATAAAACTGAAACTAAATGTGAGTCAAGGTGTCTTTTGAATCGAAATACAATTCCTCTTGATCTAGTAATTGCCTTCAAACTCACCTTCAGTAAACCATTGAAAGCCATAAAAACAGAGAGATTTTGAAGAATACGAAGCCAAAAGACAGGACTCATGTAATCTGATGAGCCGGTTGAAAAATTATACTTCACAGTGCAGACATAAAGTCCGATAGCTGTTAGCGGTTTCAAGAAAACGAATTGGATCACAAGTGCCTGGCAGCGCATTAGCACTGCATCAGCAAGTGTTCGAGGATTCCAATCAGGTCTTGCTCTGCACCATCCACACATTCTCATTGGCGGCTCCAGGTGATCTGCATGTTTCGCAAGCAAATTAACAACCGTATCTCGATTCCCTTTTCCTAGAACTGAAATTAGAAATCCGATGAACTGGTACACCACATAACTTTCGTAAAAATCCTATACCAATCCTTGTAAGTATTCCTCTTCTCTAATAATTCAAGTAAATTTATTGCTCCCCTAAGATCTTACCTTGACAATGGATAAATAAGGCTCATATGTCGGAAATACTAAAGAACACCAAGAAGTGACTGAATAAATTGGGCTCATCCACAAAATTGCAAGAATTCTTCTTTGAACAAATGGTCTATTAAATTTTCGGACATGAGCAGTCATATGCCACATACTGATCAAACATGCCAAAACAGTAAAAGTTCCTGCAATTTGCCATATCATGAAATTATTTTCATCTTTGAATTGTTGTTTCGTTGTTGCCTGATATTTATTTACATCATCGTGCACAATGTTCACCTCGGTTTGAATTTCCGCTTGTGCCCTACTGACAGTAGAGTCCAATTGCTGCACGGTAGAGTTCAAAAGTACCGCAATCTGATTTTTAGTTTTGGTCAAACTTGCAAGCATTTCGCTTTCCGTCGTGTGAAGTTGCCCTTCAAGTTCAGCCACTTTTCTTTGCACATCAGCATTTGTCACTGATTCATTGAAGCGATTGATAATTTTCTGTTGTGCTTTTACAGTATTTTGTAGTGATGCAATAGTACTTTCATCTGAACCGATTTCTGCCTTTAGTTCAACTAGGGTCTCATAGAAGAAGAAAGAAGATGCTGACAGTCCGGCTAGTAGAAGGAAAATGAAGAATTTTACACAGCATAGCGACTGTCTTGGCTGTTGATCATTTCTTGCACGACGGGCCATCTTATAGATTTATTATATTTGTGATGCGAAAGAAATTTAATATATATTGTATCAGTAGTATCTTTCTTCGTTCTAGTTCTATGCAAATGACGAAATTAGAAATTTGATTGTGATGCGTTGAACTTGAAAAAGAATACAGTACTTCGTTTCGCTCCAAAGACTGATGACAGACAGACGATAAATGACGACGAAGTGTGGTGGAGAGTGGTTCCTGCTATTGTGAGATTGTTACTGCCAACAACAAAGTATGAAGATCTATTTGTAAAAGTAATATCTTTCTATTTCTTATTATTATCATTAGTTGTGTTTTTTTCCGTTGTTTTTCCCATCTTCTCAATTAGTTCTTTCAATCTTGGCGGGAAGATAAGTGATGAAGCGATCCTATTGGCGTAGAAAGTCTCCTTGCCAAAAAACCTAATAAAATTCTATGACGTACGTACACAGTTTATTTCAAAGAATCATTGAATATTGAATATTGAATAAAAAATATGGTCTACATCAATTGATCATGAAACATCTACTTATTGTAAGAAGGTAGGAAGCTTCTAGTCCTAGATTAACAACTTTACAATAGGTACGAAAAAATATCATGTCTATATTTGAGTCTATGGTAGCGTTATTATTTGATTTCATGTATTAGAACCATGTTGAGTGACGGTCCTTCAATTTTGGTGTTCCACCTCTTGTACTATCCCTATTGCTATCTCTCTTGAAAGAGAAATGGATTCTCCTTCTTTCACTTTTACCATTGTTTTCATTTTCAAGCATTTCGTCAATCAAGTCAGCTATTCTATCAAAGTTTGGTCTGATTTGAGGATCAGTATTCCAGCATCTTTGGATGAGATCTGCCAATTGCTCTGGGAACCTCTTTGTAATTTCTGGTCTAAATCCTGAATGTACAACTTTATCGTAATACTCCTCACGGTTCATACCATTGAATGGCTTTTCATATGCAACAAGTTCCCACAGAATCATTCCAAAAGAGTATACATCAGCTTTTTGATTGTATGGTTTCGAGGATGCTACCTCTGGTGCCATGTATCTCAGGGATCCTGTCTCGCCGCTCATTTCATAAAGCTCATCCATGTCTGGTGATGCATTATCCACTACCCTTGCCAAACCGAAATCAATAATCTTCACTTCACCACCAAGTGTCAATCCTATCATAAAACAAGAGGTCAGATCAATACCTTTCGAAAAGACTATCATGTCAATAGCACATCGTGTTTTTACTTACCAATATTATCTGGCTTCAAGTCGCGATGCAAAATCATGGATCCTGGAAGTGCCATGCGGTGACAGTAATCCATAGCTTCTGCAATTTGCTTGGCAATACCAAGCACTTTTACATAAGGCAACTTTTGCTTCTTCCAGAACCTTCGTCTTCTATCACGGATTCTAGTCTCATAACCAAGAAGTTGTGTCAGAGTTCCTCCGTCCAATCTTTCCATTACTAAAAATCTCGAATGATCCGACTGATATCCTGCTCCAAATAACCGTACAATATTTTCATGATTTAACATTGCGTGTACTTTCAATTCGTCCTCAATCTCTGTTATCGCTACTGATACATCCCTTACTTCAGGCTTCAACTGTTTGATAACAACTGGAGTTTTATTCATAACTGCTGTGTGAATCCAATTATTTCCACCATCAGTAAGGTATTCAACATTTCGCATATCAGCCCAACGTAAATCAAGATTTGCACCAGCAGGGGTGATACTTGATAGAACAGATGTATCATCTGATGGAACTGGTCTTATGCCCCGTGATGTATCCATCAAAACACCATGACCCCCATCAATCTTATTCTTTTGTTTTGGGTGATGCGACAAATGATTTACTTCTGATGGTCCCACATTACTACTTGTTCTTGTTGACAATAATCTATTACCACTACTAATACCAGGAGATGGAGTATTACGCATTGTTCTTTGATATTCAAAAGGCATTCCCATGGAAGATGGTCTACCAGGTTCATCGTCATCCACATCAAAGTCGTTCACACCTGCAACAGCTGCTGCGAGACTCATATGAATCAAGAATTCAATAGCTTCAGGTCTCATGGTTGCTCGCTTCACTGAGAAGTAAATGACAGTCATGTTACTATTTGTAGCTTCGTGACAAACAGGAACTGCAACAGCGGTAAGCACTCCATTGAGCGAACACTTGAGTGCCTTTGCTCCTGTTTCAGTTTGTGCAGTGACCCAAACTACATCATTATCTTCTTTTGCTTTCTTACAAAGTGCAGGACTCAATCTATGAGTTCTTTCTGCTGCTTTATCACCATAGTATACTTCTACCAGCTGGTCTCGCAGTGTTTCATCTAATGCTGTGCTTCTGAGATGAGAATTGATGAGCTGGTGAGTTTTTGGACCGGTTCGCAGCCATATTTCAGCAATATCAAATCCCATGGCTGCACAAGCAGCAGCAAGTACAGATTCTACACCGGCTGCTGATTGTGAATTCAGAAGTCGAGATTGGTACTTTGAAGCATTGAATGACTGTGTCGTAGGGGGCATAGGTGAAACTTCGGGAGGATTGGGGCTGGGGCTTTCAACGACCCGCATGCCTATGCGTGTGCTAGATGCTGCCCCTCTAGTGTTTGCAGCACTACTTCCTAGCTGCCCCCTGCTGGTATTCATTGCCTGGTCGGAAGCAGGTGTACTTGTTGCACCTAGAGTCCATGGAGTTAGGTTTTCATCGGACAACATGATAGGGTCTCTTCCTCTTTGATTGATGCTTGAGAGAATTCTATTTTTTCTCTACTTTGATGTAAAAGATGTCTTCTTTTCAATTAGAAGCGCCTGTGTTTGTATTTTGCTATTACTATGGCAAGTGTTTCTAGTCACGTTCTAGCTAGTCTTTATTTCAAGTGATGTAAGATGCTCTTGGAATGTTCTGATTTGACGCGGAGTATCACTTAGAATACAGAGGCACAGAGGCGGATCCAAAGTGACACCTCCAGACCTCCAGAACATTATTTTTACTGGTCAGAGACGTAGACTACACGTTGAAGCAAAGGCGAACTTCAGAATGAAAATGCAAATTGCTATTTTAGTGCAGATACTGAATATCTCTACGTACTGGAGTTTTCGAAAGAAATAGCCGATGACGACGTTCTCACATGCGTCACAATGATACTTCAAATTTGTACGTACGTCCAGTTATGACACCAGTTCTCTTTTTGTATGTGATTTCATTGTGTGGACAGCATTGTGTCTCCCGCTCGTCCTTGTTTAAAGAGCAAAGTCCTTCGACATCACAGAAATAGTACCAAAAGATGCCAAGTTACAAAAGCAGAATATTTTCCATCTCTCTAAAAAATTCGATGAGATGGAAAGGAGTTTAAAAATACCATGTGAAGTTGAAAGAAACTTTAATTTGCCCCTATGTTTACAATTCACTAGTAGTTGTAGATTACTTGTGCGCATGTCTAATTTGAATTACTTTTCGCGCGCTTCCAAGGCTTGGAAAATTTCATACTACGTGCAGAGTATTTGTTTTCAACATCCTTTTGACGATTTCCATTGTCCTTCTTTTCACCTGTTTGAAATCTTTGAAAGCGGATGATTTGATCTTCCCCTTGAGAAACCAATACTAAGTTGTCCTTTTGAAGCTGGTTAAGAATTGCCAGAACTATATCATAGGTTAAGCTTGCAGATAATTCCATGAATTTCTTGTCTTCCCAATACTCCATTTGACATGCAAGTAATATTTCGTCAGCGGTTTTTTGTGAGTTTTTAAGTACAAAGAAGATCATTGCTTTCATGATGTCCACTTCGGCTGAGCTTTCGTCAGATTGCTTCAATGCATCGACAGCTAAAGATAAGGCATCATTTTCAAAGACTTTATTGGAAAAACCTTGTGAAAGATCGCTCCAAAGCTTTGAATTGCTCATCATGTTGAATAGGGATATCTTTGGTACCGTATCTAGTTGGTGACTAATATCTGTGACCTTATGATGAGGGGTCTTCTTATGAAAGACACTTGAATTAGCGTAGAAAACGACCGGTGGATTGCCTGATTGTTCGCCATCTGCCTCATGTGCCCAGGTAGAGAAGATTGACTCTGCTGCTCTGATTCTTTCGGTGATAGGACGAGTAGGTCTGCGAATTAGATTCCTGTAAGTAAGCTTGCTTCCTCCTACAGCTGCTCCCTTCTCATTCCTAGATACAATTGCATTATCGTCTATCTTTTCGTCTTCAACTTTGTAGTCTTCTTGCACTGCACAGGAAGCAGATCGTGGATCCCAATCATTCATTGAACAGAACCACTTATCAGGTAGATCCTTTGCTGCAATGTGACGTGGGAGGCGGCGCCATTTTTCGCATTTCTCACATTGAACCCACTCCTGTTGCTTTTCTTCCTTTTCTTTCTTCTTTCGCCTTTCGCGTTCTTTCTCTTCGTTGCTACGACGTCCTCTTCTTCCTCTTTTGGGCTGTGGTGTTGGCATAGCTTCCGGATCTGATTCCTCATCGTCAACTGAGCTTTGGATTGAAGTTCTTTTCTTCTTTCTTCCAGGCTTACTCGTAACTTCTTCCATGGACTCATCGGACATGGATTTCTCGATGCTTGGACTGTGTCTCCCGGAGTCGTACTCTGACCCATCCTTTGAACCTCTTTTTGGAAATACAGCAGGACTTGTAGACCTAGGGCGACCCAGCTTTTTTGCTGCTTTCTTTGCCTTTTTCCTCTCTTTCGCAACTTGTTCAGGTGTTTGCTCGGGAGCGGAACAGTAACTTCTAGCTGGATCTGTGATGTTGAGTTCGCAGTACCACTTGTCTGGAAGATTTTTTACGCTTGGAATCAATCTCCACTTTGAACAGACATCGCATTGTACCCAATCTTCTACATCATCCTTATCCTTCTTTTTATGACCCAACAAGTCTTTGTCCTTTCGGCGCTTCTTAGACTTCTTTTCTTCGATTGAACCATCAACTGAGGATAACTTGTGTTTACGTGATTTGCGTCCACGTCCAGGTTTCTTTACTTCACCTTCATCATCTGACATGCTTTCATTCTCATTTTCGATATCTTTTTCAACATCTTTATTACTGACTGTATCTGAGAAAGCGTCAATGCTTTCTGCTACATTTCTGCTAGGCTCTGTTTCAATTTGCTTGTCCACAATATCTTCCTTCGCTACAGCAACAGATTCGTGCTCCTTTTCTAGTGATACATTTGGTACATCTGTTTCTAATTGAGCCTTGGTGTTTGGCTTCTCTTCGACAATATCAGTCTTGGGTGGTAATATGTCTCGAGTAGATTCGCTTTCACTTTTGGTATCCTTGTTCTCGCTCTTCAACTCAATTTCTGGTTTGGAAGGTGCACTTGAATTTTGGTCTCTGTGATCTATAGTATTAGTTTTGTCACCGTGATGCTCCAAATTTTCTTCCTTGTCTTGACTTTTTTCCTTTGAAGCTGGTTCAATGAAGGGCGCTGATTTCTGTTCAGCCTCAGGTTTGGTTTCTTTTGGAATTTTCTCATCGGCTTCTACTTTTGCTTCTTTTTGGAATGCATTATTCTCCGTAGAGGGCTCAGGATCCTTTATTTCTTCTGATAGTGGTTGTTTTGGTGATGTTGGGAAATTATTCGTGGATGACTCTTGCTTTGGCGGGCTTTCAATCTCTTTGTCGGGACCTGAAGAGAAAGTATCCACATCCATCGTTTCTTCAACTTTTTCCACTTTTTCAACGATCTCTATTTTGGGAGACGAAACTTCCATAACGGTATTGGTCGTCCTGTCCTGTTCATGTAGAGATTTATTATTATTCTTCTTCTCTTTCTTTTGTTTGATGTTGATTGCACCAATTGCCATCCCCAATACTTTTGGCCTAAATGCTTTCACAACTCCTTGAACTTCTGGAGCATGCTCCCCGTTATTTTCAGCATCAACAAAGATTTCCTTATCTGGAAATCTCGATTGTTCCTTAGTCCCGTCATCATATTTGATTCTAATCTTGTCTCCCTTTGCACTTACAGTGGTGATGACCCCTCCATACCACTGCAAAGTTGGATTAGTAAAACGAACTTTCACACGCATGCCAACTCGAACTTTTCTCCGCTGCTTTTGCTCTGACATACCCATCACCCATGCAATAACTTGATCAGCTGGTGCAGGAACAGTTTTTTGCTTTCGCTTCTTTGGTTTCTCGGAATCAGATGTTCTCTTATCCTTCTTTGATGAGGAAGTAGACATTGCAGATGACACGGATTGGTGAGAATGAATTTTTACACCTTGAATGTTGACTGGAGACTGAGATCTTGATCTTGAATTCAAACTAGCCGTAGATGAATTAACCTTCTTCAGTTTGAACCGTTGAGATGGGTGAATCATTTCCTCGTCGTTATCGGAGTCTTCATCTGAATCATCATCATCATCGGAGTCTTCTAAAGCTACCTTCTTTTGTGGTCTTTTCTCAGGACTATTGTCGCCTTCTTCATCAGAGCTTCGCTCCGAGTCAAAGACGCCTTTCATGTCTTCTGTGGGTTGCTCATCGTCACTAGTATCATTTTCACTGTCCGACGAGCTTCCTGAGGAACTGCTATTTCCAGAATCAGAGTTGGACCCAGTCTCTTCATCGGAAGAAGACGAGGAGTCTGAGTCGTCGCCATCGTCAGAATCACTTTCACTTGAGCTATGCTTGCGTTCTCGACTATTCACAGATCTTCCACTTTTACTCCCCTTGATAATACTACTGTCACCTCCAATCGAAGAAGCACTCTTGATCTTTCTCAATAGGTCTAGTTGCAGACTATTATGGCTATTGCTGTGCAACATACCTGAATCTTCATCCTCTTCACCTCTATCCTTGCTTTTCCGTTTGCGCTTTTTAGGACCGCGTTTCTTGCCCTTTCGTTTGGCTTTGTTTTCATCACTGGTGAGAGTTGGTCCTGCCTCTTCCAAAGACTGTTTCAACGCTAATCTCAAAGACGACATGCTAGAGTTTTATTCACTGTCAGTATAGATGATTATGGAAATGAGCAATGAGAATTCGATGGAGATTTGAATCAATGCAAGAGTCAGTAGTACAACTCAGTCTTGAAAGTAAATAGAGGTGTGGAAATCTCTTGAAGTCCATGTGCAAAACCGATACTACTGTAACTAGTGGCTTACAGTTTGCAGAGATGGTTGCGTACGTATATCTTGGTACATTTTCCACTTTCTAACGGATGATAGGCTCTTTAACTGTCATTCAATAGTTCTTGTGCGTCATTGGAAAAACACGCGTTTGCTGTTGGCTGGTATCTTCATCTGTGGTATCTGGTATCTTGGTCTATATCTTCAATCAATCCAATCTTTTCTCTTCATAAAACTAACCGAGAAGAAGCAAAGCATCATTTTTAATACCATCTACTCTTGTTTATAAACGTATACTACTAAAGCATATCAATTCATGTCTTCAAACAAGAAAGTGAAGAAACAAGAGGGAAGCACGGACACACATAATTTTTCCAAACCTACCAAACGAGAAAGATATGTTCATTGTGTAAGGTGTCATTCATCATTCCGTGTTTCTGCCAATACAAAAAAGTCATGCATAATTGAGCATGACTATGATGCTTTCGAAGGCTCCAGAAATGGTTCTTGGTATCAAGGGGAACTCTTGTGCTGTGGAACATCTTACAGATTCCATAGACACAATTCGGATTCCAAAGTAGGACAAAAATACTGTTTCAGAGGAGAACATACCACAAACCCAGCAGATGTTGACTATAATCTAGCGTACTCGCCGCGACATTCGACCATGAAGGTATGCAATGATTCCTGTGGTTCTAGTGATGATACGAAAGCTGCAACAAAGGAAGAGAGTGAGAGACAGCAGAATGACAAAAAGAGAAAACAACAAGAGGAATTGAATGAAAGACAAAATGCACGACAGAGGATGCAAGAGCGCGAAGAAGAACTCAAGTCTCAAGGAAATACAAGAGAAGCAAGAAGTCTGAGAGCTGAACGACTAGGAATGCACGACTGTACAGATTTGAACTCTGACGAAGATTCGGATGACTGCGCAGAATTTGATTATGCGAGTGATTCTAGCCTTGTGCCACCATGGGAATTAGATGATTGATGCCAGGGTAAAACAGTTTTAAAAGTCTATCTTTAAATGATTTTTCTAACAAAATTATGTTAACTGTGATGTAAACAAATGTTCTTGTCATAAGTATAATTTCTCCAAGAAAGTAAATTTAAATTTGTTTCTTGTTTGCATCTGAGCTCTCCTTTGTTATTTTGCTAGCTTCCTTTGCAATTCCCATCAAATTACCTGGCATAATTGGAATTGCATTTTGTCCACTCTGTAAAAAACTATTGCTTTCGTCTTGCCCGCCCATTGTAACCTCTACATCCTCACAAGCGTCTAAACTTCGAGCAGAAATATCCTTTTCATTCAACATCACGTGTGACAGAAAGGTGCGGAATTTCTCAAAGTATTCAGCTCCGCCAACCATCCAACTATCGTTATGAGTACCCCCTTTGATAATGTGTATCTTGGCAAAGTCACTAGATTTCAAAGAATATTCATACAGATTTGTCATGTGATTATGAGGTACAAGTTCGTCCCTATCTCCGGCCAGATATAGTACTGGAGTTCTAATTCTGGGTGCAATTTTATCATTTCCCCAGTCCATTCTCAGCACAAGAAACTTCAATGGTGCAATTAGAGGCATCAGTTGATCAACCATTTTACTAATTGACAAGAATGTGTTTTCGAGAATGATTCCAGCTAGAGGCCTATTCTGTTCTTCTGCTTTTTTCGCCAAATGAAATGCTACGGCTCCACCCAAGGACCTACCGAAGCAGAAAATTCTCTTTGCATCAATCTGTGGATGCTCTGAAATGAATTCTAACGCAGCTTCTGCATCCAATTTGAGACCTGATTCATTAATTTTAACTGTGTCGCTATCTCCGTATCCTCTATACTCAACCATCAATATGTTTGCATTTAATCTACTGTACATCTGTTGAGCATTCGGAAGACGTAGGCCAATATTTCCTGCATTACCGTGGAAAAATATGATAGTTGGTTTATTCTCTGCCTTTGAATTCGGATGAAGAAGAAGCCATGAATGTATCATTACACCATCTGCGCATTTGATCATGTGACTTTCGAATGGTATGTTGTATTCGGCAGGGGATCTGTATCTTCTAGGATTGGAGGATGGTCTTCTCGGAATTCCCCCAATCTCAGGGAAATAAAGTAGAGATTCTTGTTTGACGTAGAGCAAGCCAGCTACTATGGCAACTAATCCAAATCCTGCTTTTCCTGCAGTAGAAGCTAACCGGAAAACAGTTGCTGATAGAGATGACGATGATGACGAAGAAAGCGAAGAAGATGAAGTCATGTTTCCAATTTTTCAGAGCACAGCAAACTGTCGTTGAAGTATATTATTCAATCTTCTTTATTTTGAACGGTGTCTTTGTTTTCTACTTTCTGCCTCTTTTCTCTAAGAGGGATATGTGTTGTGGGTTATTTCAGTTGTTGGATGATGTTCTGGAGAGAACAAGAAGATGTTGTTTCTACGGTACCTTACAGTTCTTCAGTAAGTAGTCTGATAAATCGGGTCCGACATTATGCCCATCTATAAATTCTAAATCAGTCCAATTGAAAAAGGATTCCATTCTTCTTTGGCCTTCTCATCGATCTAAGCCGTAGATGCACCATCTTCAAGATGCAGAAGATTTGACATACTATGCAATTGCATAATATTATGCATATCAACGCAAATCTGCTATTGATCAAAGTACACTAGGTGATATACAATGAATAGAGACGGCTACCAATCTATCGAACAGCATGAAGTAAAAACTTTTGAAAAACAGCCATCAGCGTTATCTGAACATCTGGGGAAGGAAAGACAATACTGGAGAGATATTATACTTGGCATAAATGATGGTCTGGTATCTACATTCCTTCTTGTGGTTGGTGTAAGTGGTGGCAACTTTAGTTCTAGAGATGTTCTGTTGACTGCACTATCAGGAGCACTAGCTGGTGCTATCTCCATGTTTGCAGGAGAATATCTAGCTACAAAATCTCAAGATGAAGTCATTAAACGTGAAATCAAACTTGAGGAAAAACATGTGAAACAGTTTCATAGCGATGAAGTCGATGAGTTGGAGAAACTTTTGTCTTTGATAGGTATTCCGGAGCATGAAAAGAATGCAGAAAATAAATTGCGTGCTAGTCTCGTCGAATACTATGGAAATGATGATGATGCATTGCTCAAAATTATGGTTGCGCTAGAGTTTGGAGTTTTGGAATCTGAACAACGAAAACCAATTTGGGCAGGAGTAACATCTGGACTCTTATTTTTCAGTGGTGCTATGCCGTCGACTCTGCCCTATCTTTTTGTGAATGATCCATACAGAGCTTTAAGTATTGCTAGCTTTTGTACAGGTATCGCTCTATTCGCCGTTGGATTCGTTAAAACCTTTGCAACCAAAGAGTTGTGGTATATTTCTGCAGTAGAGAACTTGCTATTTACAGGGGTAGGAGGCATATTTGCGTATTACATCGGTGCGTGGTTTGATAATCTAATATCGCCTTAAAAATATCAAAGTAAAAAGATATTTTTATAAAACAAATAATAAGTATTTTATCAAGAACAACTCATACCTAATAGGAACCTCAGTGTATTTGATTTACTGTGTGTTCCCAATAAGATTGCAATATCGGTGCTATGCGTTTCTCGTTTTTCATTTTTGTAAGTAAGCTATTTAGTTTCGTTGCAGTTTTCTCCAGCTGAATGGTTGTGAATGCTGGTCGGTATACACCTCCTGAATGGTTGCTACTATCTTGGAACATGTCACTATTTGATTCGTCCAGTATTCTTACTGCTCGGAACCATAGACATGGAAGAGTAAATACTGGAGCAGGGTTTAGAGTTCCTTCATTATATATCGATCGAATGAATAGACTTAATCTCATAGCGTCCTGAGGCCCAGTCTCCTCATTGGTTAAACTTTCATAAGATATCACAAGTCGGTTGAGTCCCTTGAAATGACTAATCCAGTATTCAGTATGTTCTATCCATGCATCAAGCTCTTCGTCAAAATGAGCATCTCTATAGTCTTCCCATGCTTCTTTTGGTGGCTGGACGCTGTGTGCTTGAAGGTGATTTTGCTTCCAGTAAATGTGGTTGAAGTTGGAAGATATTGCATGAAGAGGATAACGCACCAAGAGCACCAACTTTTTCATGTCGCTATTTAAGAAACTCGGATGGATATCAAATGACCGATATGGGAAAAAAGTTTTTACTGCCACCACATCATTTCTGCGCTTTGTCTCTGCAGTCTTTACTCCAGTTATTGCAGATAATAAGTCTCTCATCATTTCAGATCCAGATCCAGGATAAGAAGCCTGAAACATTGGGATCATGGGCTCATATTGTGGTGTTGTAACCATGCATGTACCGTGACTATTACTCACAAGAACTGGATCGTCATTCATCAAATTTTTCATACTTTCTAATGCAGACATACGATACTTCAATAGAGCTTGTAACACGTGATCTTCCAAAGATAATTCGTCAATGAGTTGAGTCAGAATACCAGCAATCTTATTGAGTTGAACAAATGTATATAGATTGTTCTTCGAATCAGTCTCCACGTTGGAAGCGTTTCGCCGAAGTATCCGTCTAGGTGATGCTTCCGCTTTGGTCATATCATTTCCTATATTATAAGTCTGTAATCTCCGTCTAGGTGCTGGTTCGTCCGCTTTCACATTGAATTGCACCACACGCGACCAAAGACAGCTTATTTCTGACGATCGATCTTCTGCTATACGTGTAACTCTTTTCATGAAATCCATGATATCAGTTGCTTCCTGCACGCCACTTTTTGGATCTACCAAACTTTCATACACCACCACATGTTTGTTACCCTCTTCTATTACAGGATGTGACAACCAAAACTTTGTGAATATTTCCCACTTTTCTATGTGACTATCAAAATTCATTTCACACCATTCTGTCCATTCTTCGGGAGGAGGATCGCCTCGTTGTTCCGACGTAAGACGGATATAATCATAAAAAGCCTTTATGGAATACATTGGATCTTTCAGTATCAAAATCACCCTTGCAGGATCTCCTTTCAACTCTGTCAGAAGTTGCTTCATGTTGATATGATTATCGTAGACAGGAAAATGAGTTTTAATTGCAATAACATCATCTCGAAATGTCCGAGCTCCAGTCCAAGTACCCGTCATTGTTTCAATCAATAAGCGCATCAAATCAGATGAAGATCCAGGAAATGTTGCCACCATGATAGGGTTCAACGGTTCCTGTGGATGCCTTGGTTGATGAATTTTGCAGTTTCCAAATGGTGTACTAGTGTCTGTTCCTGACTCAATCATTTCATGAAATTCTTTATATTCTTTCAATTCGCCTCCAACAGGAAGTATTTCATGCAACTTTTCTCGAGTCTTGATAAAGGTTTGTGGAAGAATGAGTAGAAAGACCGTGAGAGCCATTAGTGCTCCATAAAAATGATTCTGATGTGATTTGAAGTAGTGGATACAAGGACTTTCAAAGGCTTTAACACCCCTCCTGCTGAGGATCCTTTGGAGCTTTTCCTGGGTTCTAAACATTTGTTGTGACAGTTTTTCTGGATTGAAAGAAATGAATGAACAAGCTACTGTGGAGGATATTCTTTGGAAACCTATCTTATAGATGAGGTCAACCTCTTTTCTTGATGAGTGCGCAATGAAGTGAACTCAACAGCAGACAAGTATTCCTTTTGTTGCACCTTGCAATACGCAATCACCACTACTGTTTTGAACAGAAACACAATTATGAGAGTCGAGACTGGGAGTGGTTGGTTGGAAGCAGTACACCATACTTTCCCAAGAAGTCCATCTATCAACATAACATGTGTGCCAAATGTACAACAATGACTATTTCAGGCTCCGAAATGACCGGGAAAAAGCCGAAGAAACTAAAAAGAAACTAAAAGAATAAAAACCTATTATTGTACGTAGTATTCTATCCATATCCAGGTTTTTTGCGTTTTCGCGCCAAAAACCCCGCCCCGACGGGAAAAGAAAAAACATCAACTTTCCAAAGAAAAAACTTCCATAAACTAGACATGAGTTTTTATCTGAACTATTCATTACTTTACACAACAACCAACCATGTTTCACCTTCCATATTTCATCAAGATATACAATAGGTGACAATCTAATAGAATCGTGATCGGTAAGTTATAGTTTTGCAATTTGCAGCCAAACGATAAATTTGAAAGTGATGACTAATTTTTCCTTTACAAAACGATTTTTCTAGAAGCTAGGCAAGAATTGGGGTCATGGAGGTGGTGTAGAATAGTGTTGCAACGGTTCAAGAGTTGATTTGGGGTCTAATGCGGATATGCGCAAGGTTGGATTGGCGACTTCAAGCTCAATTGGCTCATTTATGACATGGATGTCGACCAAACGAATTTGAAGAAAATAATGAATTTGGCTTTAGGATTTTCTGAATTGATTACCGTTGATCTCTATGGTACTTACTTGGCATGAATCATTTGAACATTTCAATATTTGTTTCTAATAACGATATAGTCCATTAGAGTATGGTATATGTTGTGGTGGCAAAAAATGGAACCGAAGTAAAACGATGATGAATTCCGAATATGATGTTTTCTCTGACGGTCAATACCAAATATTTAATACAATATCTTCTGTACATAAAAAGAAATTCAGAGTGAACAAGAAATTAAATAGTTATAATAATTCTAAAAATACATCAATTTCTCCTCTTTGAATCTTCGTTTGCAATTTTTATGATGGTGAAACACAAGGAACTTCATCTTCTCTGATCGACTCAGTGTAGTATTCGTTCCAACAGTCTTCGTGTGCTGTATGGAAACAAGTTTTGATGAATGACATTTCTGTTCCTTGCACAGTGTGAGAATAAAGATTCTCTGCATTCTTTTTCTGTTTTGCGAAACAAAACCAACGTTTACAACCAGTACAATAGTAACCTGTACTCTTTTTACAAAGTGCGCAAGACTTGTTTGCTTTTGGTGGATAAGCTTGCATAATAGAACCCATACAGCGCCTAGCCATTGTTTTGTACTCTGTTGGCTCATTGCCGCTTTCAAGCATTGATGCAAGTCTTGGCGGAGTACAAATATTTGGGGCAGTTGGAGCAAAGTCAATTTTCTCAGGCAATATTCCGTCAACACGTGCTCTTCGATCAGTACGACGAGGAGGTTCTACTCGTGTCATTGGCATAACTTCAGAAGTCTTGCATTCATCTATATATTTTTGAAACGCAGTTACATGGAAAAGGAGTGTTGTATGATATGATGTTCTTTCACTTGCAGCATGTCGCCAATGTAAGAGGCTTGGATAGTTGAGATTTTCGGAGCCAGTTCCGCACTGAAGAAGGCGATGATTTAAAGTCGTCAAAAGTTGTACAAGGCGAGTAATTGCAACTGTTTCATTATTCATCCATGCTTTAGGAATGCGGAGGATACAGCTATCCATCAGTTTGGTGATCGTGTCTGAACCTCCTTTTGTTGCATTCCAATATGCACATACTGCTGGGATCAATCTTCGGAAAGATGGCATTGGCAAAACTTGTTGACGTAGAACGTGCCACAAGTTTACAGCACCTTGCAGAGTCTCTTCATCGTTTATCTCTGGTATAAATTTGACAGCAATATCAACTATCTCATCTGGAATGGGTAGAACTTCGTTCCTACCAGTCAGAACAGTAGGATAAGCCCACTCTAAGGTTTCATGCTTGATGTCGTCAAGCACAGCTCCAAAACTATCCTTGATGTCATTGTCAAAATCAATGATACATGTTCGGATTAGCGAAGCATTCAAGTTTCCTATGGCATGAACAACAGTATCTAGATCGTATACAAACACATGCTGTAAGACTTGGAATCTTTCACTGACACGCTGAATCATTTCAAAGACATCTCTCGATTGTATACGAAGATGTGGGTTTTGATTCAGAGTAAAGTTTTGCCTCTCCTCTTCCTCTGTTGAGTGAGTGACTCGACCTTTGCATTCAAAACCCCAGATTGAACGCATGTTATTCTCCTCTACTGACAAAAGAAAGTCAATAGAGTCCTTTGCGTACACTGCATCTTTCTTGGCAGCGAGTCCTACAGTGTACGCATTCTTCACTTTGACATTTGAGTATTCTCGGACTCTTGGAATGAGCTCCACAAACTTCTTTAGTATTGGTAATTCTAGTCGATGTCCAATTTGACAATACTCCCGATCCTTACCCTTCTGGTGCGGCATAAAGCTTTTTTTCAAAACTTCTAGAACAGCTTTTTCCCTGCTTGATAAGTTATCTACATCGCGTTCAAGAGAAACATCTTCAACAATCTTTGTCCTGTCAGAACCTGAAATTCCATCAATCATGTCGGACGCATTAAGATTTGAAACGCCCTGTCTCTTCTTCAAGTGTCTTCTCTTCATGATTTCTTTTAGACTTTGGATCTTGTAAAATAAAATTTCTCGTTTTGAATTGCAAGATGATAGCCATTCTTGCATCAAGGTATCATTTGCATTTTTCATTCCAAGCATTTCTGGATTGAATTCTGCTAGTATCGCCTTGATGTCTCTTTTGATTTCTGCTCGATTTACATTTTCAAAATTGATGCCTGTCCAAATCGTCTTTGCATTTTCTTTGCTAAGCACAATCTCGCTTTCAACATATTCACGCAAAAAACTGACAGCGCATTTTTTGCACTCCGACGATCCAACGTCGTACTCTTGAAGAAACGACTTTAGGTCATCATTTGTAGTAGTTGTATCTGAACTATCTTGTTCCTGAGCTCCTAGACCAAGGACTTCAGCCCAATCTTCACCATAGAGGTAAGTTGCAACTTTAATCCAATCATCATTATCTGTCTTGTCAGGAAGTAACTTTAGGAAGGCTCCATGTGCTTGGGAAGATGTCAGGCTAAATTTGCGCAACCAAAACCAATCTGCAGTTCCTATGAATGAAAAATGAGCCAATCATTTCATTTTTTTAAAAGCGAATTCAATTTCACAATCTTACCTTGTCGCAATGTAAATGGCTTTATTTGGTTCATAATATCATTTCGCAAAGAAATTTCAATATTGTCGTCAGTAAATTTATTTACACCGTCATCAATATCAATCCCAACAAGGAATTTGGAAGAAAAAAAAGTTGAATCTTTGTTATATAAAATTCTCTCAGATGGTTTTAATGCAATGCCCTCCCATTGATGATTTCCATGCAAAGTTGAAAGTGCAGTTGCAACAGCTCCAGATCCATTTCGAAATGAAGAAGCAAAAATTGTCTTCTCTCCACGATCGACACTGAAATATTTCAAGAACAAAGATGGTGCTCCTTTGGTTTCTATGAGTGTGCGAGTATCGTTGTCAGCGAGGTTTTGGTTGTGTGTAAATGGCCAACAGTTTGCAATTCTTTTACATGTGCCAACAAGATTACCTCCGTGACGAAGAATCAAATCAAACACAAGATTTGGTAGCATATATCCTCTATCTGATTGAACTTCAACATTTCTTAAATCAAGTTTTCCTCCAGATCCAAAAAGAAAGGTAAAAATTCTTTCAAAGCAGCTCACACTATCATCATTGGTCTGTTGTACAGTTGCAGCAACAGGAACCATTACCCCTGTAGTTACAGCAGTATGTACCACGATGCCTTTTCTATTCGGTTTGACATGAGTTGTAAACTTAATATCAAATTGATCTGTTGTTCGCGCTTTTGTTGAACCAAACCAAACTTTATCATCATCAAGCGATATAGAAATGATTTCCCTTCGGTCGATAATAGATACAGTTCTCAAGAGTGTATTTACTATTTCTTCAACACCTTTCCAAAGCGGAATAGGTGACATAGGTGTGCGCATTTCAAACTCTGGAATCTTCTTTTTTTTTGCCATATTCTCCCACACCTTGAGATAATCCTCTTCTTCCATAGGCACTTTCAATCTAGACTGAGGCAAATAAAGCTCGGTTACACTAACTCGATAGGCAGCTTGAGTAAAAAGAGTGCACATAAAAGCCGCATATTCCATTTTACTCAACGAAAGTTCCTCAGCGAAAAACGAACCAAATTTACTTTCTGGACCAAGTGTTGTGAAGATAATAGATGATGCAAGATCCTCCAAGGATAGAGATTGATAATCAATACCAAAAGTTGTTTTCAACTTATTCCGTAGATGTTCTATCTCGACTTTTCCCATCTGCCATTGTCTTTCTTTTGCATCGTCGATATTAAAAATTGTGGCATTTTCATTGCTGGAGAAGTCTTTCCATTCATCCGCAGCAGGAGGAGTTAAAAAAACTTTCAATTCTTCTGCATTCAAAATACAATCCTCAAATTCATTTGGAGTATCAAAGTACAACTCTGACTCTTCAATTTCTTTGATAAGAGTCCAGTCTATTTCTTCAAACGATTGCTGAATTGGTCCAGCCATTTCGCAGAAATCATATAGTGTAAGAGTAATCTTGAAGTACTTGTGTCCATATTGATTGAAACATTTTTCTACTGATTGCTTTAGAATGTATGTTCACTTTAGAACTTTCGAGTTTACGAAGTCTTTGCCTATGGAAAAGAAGAATCCTTATTCAAAATGGGACTGATTTTTAAATCATATCCATGACTTACTGCCATAAGTGATTCCGATGGAACAAGACTAAAAACTGCAATCACTTTCTCATAAAAACAAATACGTAAATATAACAATGGCAATCTCAATCAAAGACGAAAACTTCGCTGTGCTTTACCAAAGCGAATTTTCATACATGTTTCGTATCGGAAGGAAGAATGGAGACACCTACCGAAAGGGGGGTAAGCAGGATCGTGAAGAGAATAGACTCAAAATTTATATTCTTAAAAAGAAAGGAAGTAATTCAAATCATGCTTTTGTGGTCGCTTATGTTGGTCATCAGCTTGTTCTTAATAGCTGCATTTCGGATTTGCCAGCCAAGTTCCACCAGTTGCGCAAGGATACGGTTGTATTCAATGCGTTTGATGTTTCCATTTTTCGCGAAGGATTTCCTCGTAACTTTTGCGTATCATTCAAGGATAGCAAAGACGGAGAAATGACCGCAAGAAACTTTCTTGATGTTTATAATTTCATGCACCAATTGAAGGTTTTGGCCAAGACCAAAAAGATCACTGAGAAAGTTGATGAGAAAGAAAATGCTGAAGAAAATTTAGAGGAAGAATTGAAGGAGGAAGCTGAAGAGGAAATTGAGGAGGAAACTGATGAAGTTGAGTACGATGTGGACGGTGACGGCCCAAACAGTCAAAGCTGGCCTACTCACGATTTTTTGTAAGAAGTACAGGTGTAGAAAGGAAGCATGATCGAGTGGAAATTAATTTACGTAGAAATGAAAATATTTAATTTCTTGTTTACTCTTAAATCTATTTAGAATCGCCAATCCAACCTTGCGCATATCCGCATTAGACCCCAAATCAACTCTTGAACCGTTGCAACACTATTCTACACCACCTCCATGACCCCAATTCTCGCCTAGCTTCTAGAAAAATCGTTTTGTAAAGGAAAAATTAGTCATCACTTTCAAATTTATCGTTTGGCTGCAAATCGCAAAACTATAACTTACCGATCACGATTCTATTAGATTGTCACCTATTGTATATCTTGATAAAATATGGAAGGTGAAACATGGTTGGTTGTTGTGTAAAGTAATGAATAGTTCAGATAAAAACTCATGTCTAGTTTATGTAAGTTTTTTCGTTGGAAATTTGATGTTTTTTCTTTTCCCGTCGGGGCGGGGTTTTTGGCGCGAAAACCGCCCCGACGGCAGCCCAACTGGATATGGATATTGATGTACGGTAAATCTGAGTCAAGATCAAAAGAGAGATCCACTCATCGTCGAGCCACTACTATGACGTGTTCAGAAAGATACTCGTACTGACAAATGATGAATTGAATGCATGCTTCTACTACAACAGTGCATAACATCCACTTTGCTTTCGATACTCCATTCATTGTAATTATTTTCATAGATTGCAATTCAATTTAACAAATAGAATGAAGTTCCTTGCCTTGTTTTCAACATTGTCCTTGGTGTCGGCGTTTGCGCCATCACCTTCACAAACCATTAAGTCTACTGAACTCAACATGGGAATCAAGACTGAAGCTGTAAAATCTACAATTAAACAGATTGGTGCACCTGCAGCTGTTGCAATCGCGGGAGCAGCTGTTGCTGGAACTGTTGGAATAAAGGCTGTGCTTGACAGACCATCTAGAAAATATGAAGATGGATCTGTAGCACGTGAATATGACGCATGGACTAGAGATGGAATCCTTGAGTACTACTGGGGTGAACACATTCATTTAGGATATTACAATGAAGAAGAGTAAGTATTTTTGCAGCTTTCTGTTTCAATAAGAGATTTTTGAATCGGTCTAATTTTATATTTGAAAGGATGAAAAATGGATACAAAAAGAAGAATTTTATTGAGGCAAAATATGATTTTGTGGATGAGATGATGAAACTTGGAGGAATCAATCCAGAGGATGATGCAAACGCAAAGGTTCTCGATGTTGGATGCGGTGTTGGGGGTACATCAAGATATCTAGCAAAGAAGCTTGGAAAGAATGCAGATGTTACTGGAATTACTCTTTCTCCAAATCAGGTGAAGAGAGCTACTGAGCTTGCAGTAGAGCAGGATGTACCAAACGCAAAATTCACTGTCATGAATGCTTTGGAGATGGAATTTCCAGATAACTCTTTTGACATAGTTTGGGCTTGTGAGTCTGGAGAACATATGCCTGATAAAGAGGCATACATCAATGAAATGATGCGTGTATTGAAACCAGGTGGAAAGTTTGTTATGGCAACCTGGTGCCAACGTGATGATAGAGAAGTACCATTTGACGAAAAAGATGAAAGAGATCTGAAATTTTTGTACGAGGAATGGTAAGTACGATGCAGTCTCATTGCTGTGAACAACAATTAGAACATGGATCATTATATCAATGTTTTACACCCTCTTCCTAACCATCTTTTCTCGAACAGGACACACCCATACTTTATCTCAATTGAAAAGTACAAAGAAATTATTGATGCTACTGGATTGATGAATGAGGTCACCACTGATGATTGGAATGAGCAGACTATCGCTTCCTGGCGTCATTCTGTTTGGGTTGGAGTATATGACCCACGTGGATTTATCTTCAAGCCTCACAAGTATTTGAAGTGTCTAAGAGACGGTTATTGCTTGGAGAGAATGCATCGTGCTTTTGACCGTGGTTTGATGCAATATGGAATGTTTGCTGCAACCAAGAAGTCTGAGTAAAAATGATGGTGACGTAGTAATAAAAGTAAAGAAATTGATTTAAATAAAGCATACATATTCGCATTTTTTTTATTTTGTGGTGTGAAGATGAGATTGCTGAAGAAACATAGTGCTGTTCAAGTTTGAAGTGTTGAACAAGAAAAATCCATTGTTTTTCGTTACGTAATATTTCTGTGTTTAATGCTTGCATCATCATTGTTTTTTGTTTTCTTTGGATAAGAGATAATAGAATAGTGAGAAGAATTCACGACGTTAAAAAGTTAAAATATATAAGAGAAAGGAAAGGGAAAGGAAGAAAGAGAGAAGAGAGAAGCTCAACGAACAAAAGACACTAACAGTACTTTTTCAAAAAAAGATCGTTGACGCTCACAAATTCTTTCATTTTTTCAATTCATTTTTCTTCACAAAATAAACGTTTTCTATTCTGTTGGATCCCTAGACCGGATAGAAAAAGCTCAAAGTCTAATCTGCATATGAGAAATAAGTCCCCATATCAATCATGAAGTTCTTTCAAGTTGCCCTAGCAAAAATATTGCTGATCTCGACAGCTGATGCTTTCTTAGTTGCTCCTACTCCGATGTCAAACGGTGAATCCGTTTTCACTCAGCAAGGATTCTTTACTTATGAAGAACCTCAACTTCCAAGAAATAGTTTCACAAGGCTGAACTATGCTTCTGGTCTACCAGATACATCCGACCCTTTGGCAATTCTAAACCTAGAACCTGATGTAGTTGACATCAAAGAAATCAAAAAGGCTTACAGGCGTATGGCTCTGAAATATCATCCTGATACCTTCACAAGTTCTGATGCATCTGAGGAAGAAAAACAAAAGGCAAATGATGAGTTTGCGAGAATCAATGCTGCTTATGCATTCTTGACTGGGAAGTCAGAGGATATGCCTGAAATGTCCGAGTCTGAGAAGCAACAGAGTAAAAAGAAGGGCTATGCAAGGGCAAGTAAAAGGTATAACAATCACAGTCGCAGATACCCTAACCACCGTGAGAGAAAACAACAAAGTCAGCAAGTCTGGCATAATGATGTGCAAGGCTTTGATATGAGTGGAAACCGAGTTGGAAACCGTCATAAACCTGCATCTCCTGATTCTCAAAGAAGTTCATATTCTGCTAAAAACATGTACCAAAGAACTTCAACCTACAAGGCTCACAAACGTGCAGCTCCAAAATCAACCACGGCTGGCAAAGTAGAGAAAGATGATATTGGATATAATGCTAAGTTTTCTACAACTCAGAGAAAACCTAGAAATGATCAAGCAGCACAAAATCATGCAAATGCTGGAACAAAAACAAATACTCCAAGAGATACAACAAGTACCACAGATATTTTTGATAAGAAAGAGCAGAAAAAATATGATGCAAAGACCATTAATGAGAGGATTTCAAACAATGAAGGAAAATCATCAATTCCTCGTCAATCTACTCAGGATATCTTCAATGCAAAGGAAAAACAAAATGTTCAAAATACTGTTATTGAGGAGAAGAAGAAGCCAACTGTTGCATCGTCAATCCCTCGTCAATCTACTCAAGATCTCTTCAATGCAAAGGAAAAACAAAATGTTCAAAATACTGTTATTGAGGAGAAGAAGAAGCCAACTGTTGCATCGTCAATCCCTCGTCAATCTACTCAGGATATCTTCAATGCAAAGGAAAAACAAAATGTTCAAAATACTGTTATTGAGGAGAAGAAGAAGCCAACTGTTGCATCGTCAATCCCTCGTCAATCTACTCAGGATATCTTCAATGCAAAGGAAAAACAAAATGTTCAAAATACTGTTATTGAGGAGAAGAAGAAGCCAACTGTTGCATCGTCAATCCCTCGTCAGTCTACCCAGGATATCTTCAATGCAAAGGGACTTAACACTCCATCTGGAGCAGAGCCATCTTCACCATCCCCAGCTCCTAAGAAGAACAGTCTATTCAACTGGTCCCCTCATGGAAAGGAGAGTCTTCCATCTGTTGATCCAAGACAGAAGAATGCACCAGTAGCTTCATCAATTCCTCGTCAATCTACTCAGGATATCTTCAATGCAAAGGGACTTAACACGGAAGTAGAAGCAGAGCCATCTTCACCATCCCCAGCTCCTAAGAATAGCCTTTTTACTTGGTCTCCTCATGGAAAGGAGAGTCTTCCATCCGTTGATCCAAGACAGAAGAATACACCAGTAGCTTCATCAATTCCTCGTCAATCTACTCAGGATATTTTCACTTCCAAAGAGAGCACAGCTTCGAGTACTGGATCATTCTCGTGGTCTGATAATATTCATGCTGACGGTTCTACAGGACAAAATACTGACTCGTCGTCTACAATGAAGAATGCGGAATTGAACGATATCAATTCGAGAGAACAGAATAATGTCAAGAGTGCAAATTCAAGTGAAGAAAAGAAGGATGTCTGGCATCCAGATTCTGTATTGATAAATGGAATCTCTATTGCATACCCATCTGATGAATCGGAAGTTGAGACTCATCGTGAAAAGAAGTTATCTTCTGAATATGAACGATCTACTTTTGCAACAAATTATAAGAATGTTATCAAGAAGGAAGAAACAGTTGAAAAGAAAGCATCAGATTTTGCAAAGACCTCGAATTCAATTGAAAGTGAAAAAGAGATTGATTCTGTTAGGAAACAGAAAATTAGCGATAACATGGCAGCATACATCGAGGAAAAGAAATCTGTACTTACTGGTGAAAAAACAGATGAGAAGATTTTGCCTCCAAACTTCTGGGCAACTCCTGAGAAATTGAACCCAAATAAGAGTGGAAGCATGAAGAGGACTATGGCTAATGACACTCATATCAAGAGTCATGTGTACAAAAATACATTACATAACTCAAGTCGCAATTCTCATGCTAGTGCCTTTGGACTTGATGAGACTGTAGGTAATGTGAGGAAAAGCACAAGTAACAAGAGCGGAGTTGTCCTCAAACTAAAGAGAGGAGAAGGCAATAAGAACAAAATTCTTTACAACCTTAAAAAGGCGGACAGAAGTTCACTCAATCCATTTTCAAGAAGAAGCAGCAGAAACAACGATGAAGAGGAAATGTTAGACACAGGAAGCAACAATGTTGTCCTTAACCTCAAGAAGGGACAAATGAGTCGCAGGAAAAAGATTCTCTCTAGAGTGAAGAGGGCGGTTACCTATGTAGGAATTGCTAGTCTCATGGCCAGAGTTATTAGAGGATGAGAAGTGGATTCCTACTTCTTTTTAGGCTAGTTGTATATTATTATTAAAATCAAAATTACTTTTGAAAGAGATTTCATCTTGAAGTCGTTGTATACATATCACTTTCAACTACTGTATCACGCCTTAGTAGCACCTAAAAAGTCAATCAAATGAAAAGATTCTTACTTTTTTGCGTCATCTATTTCAGCTCTGTAGACGATTGATGTGTATATTTTTCGGAGGTCTCTATGAATGCAAGCCCCCCAATCAACATGGCAAATATTTCTAAATCTGTAGCATAAGCCTCTGCTCCAGCCAGGGTTAAGTAATTGAAGATAGTGTTCGTAGTTCCAACAGCATGGTACCAATTATGATAGGGTAACGGCTCATGATTCTTCCAGACATTTACAATGAACTCATTCATGACAACCTTGTCAATGTTGAAAGACTGACGCTTTGTATGAAAAGAGTATTGGTACGTTCTGCTCCTGCTCCAATCAATTTTCCAACATCATTTTATGAAAAACTCATACTAACGGAGGACTTATTGATGATCATCAATATCTTCTCACAATTACAGTTCGTATGTTTGATATAGGGAATGAGAATTCGAACTTGAAAGCAATCAATTTTAAAATTACTTTGAAAAAGCAATTTATAAATTAGAAAGCCATAGTAGACCGACAATGAGAAGTAAGTTCCTTTGGAGGGCACTACTAAAGCAGCTAAACATGTAGAGTTCAAATGTAAGTCAAGGTAAGGACCATAATTGGCGACTGTTCTCGTGCTTACTTTTGACTCTATGCTCTAATAAGAAGATGTATAGATTGAACAAAAATAACGGAAGTAAGATGACAATGTAAAGCAAAATTCTCGGGGAGTAACTTAGAGTGAGATAAAAACGGAATACATTTCAAGAGAATTGTTCAAGGCTTCCTAGTAGCAACCATTTCATCCCCTGACTTTCCTCGTTAGGAAATTGTACAGCAGGAAAGTAAAGAACGTATTGTATTCCACAAGTTTCAGATAACTTCATCTCAAAACATCTCAAAGTTTATCATGGGACTCTTCGCGATTAATCGTCTCTTCTGGACTTAACAAAGTATATTCCAACACACTTCTTTATGACTGTTTATCATTCCTACTCATTGAAGAAGTGAAGTTGCTTTGCAAAGTTCGAGAGATCATTGTCATACCTATCAGTACCAACAATGTTTCTCTTTGATGGAGAGAGACTATTCAATTCAGTGATTGCAGATTATTTGACAAAGGCAGGCCTGCATACTTATATGTATCCTATGAGCATTTTCCTTCTCCCTTTAACTTTTAGACGCAATTCGCAATTTGTTTTAACTGAATCTGTCCACCGTGAGATTTAAGTACCAATATCCTTCTATACATTTCATCCTATCAAGTTTTGCACTGTTAAGTCCATTCTGAGAAAAGTAGTTAAAACAAAACAACTTGAACAATCTTATACTCTGTATACATACTTGTCGCAGACACTTGTGAGGTACGTGTAGGCATGTCTTTCCTACTTAACGGTGAACGAAATTGTACTTAGTTTTACTGTAATCAATAGCGGTACAACATATTCTAGTACTTCAATAATCTTGCAATATAGAATTATGTAATCTGAAATCATTGATGTCTAACAATCTTAAGCTCCATATTTTAAAGTAGCATGTCCCTTTTCAGCCTTTCGATCTCTCCCACATTGAGAAGAGATATGAATTGAAAATAAATATCTCTTTCGCAAGTTTTCAGTAATTCTAGTTTGTTCTCAGCCTGAGCGATATCTATTCAGTCACTTTTTGTTACCACTTGAATTAAAGTTTCGTAGCAAATGCACGTACGAAGACGCCCAAGACATGGAATACTTTAAAGGTAGACACAAAGATTTGTGCATAAAACGTATAGAGTATAGTTTATCATTTTGATAACAAAGCTAATTTTTGCCCTCTTCGTAAAGTTCACTCAAAGCTAAGCCCCACCGAGCTTCCACAAACTATCTTTATATTTGGAGGTCAGTGTGATCTCCACCCCTATGGAGTGTAGAACAAAATCTTGCTGTGAATTAGTAGCATCTATGCTATTTGCCAGATTGTTCGTCACTGGAAGAAAATTAAAATGACAGGAGCTAGAGCTCTTTCGTTCACTATCCTCATCGCTAGTCAAGAAGTGATTCCATCCGCAAAATGTTGTTTGCTAGTCTAGCGCTTGTAGAGGTCATGCGTCTTACATTCGTATTCAAGGCATTGCATGACAATCCATGGAAGAGTGTATGGGAAACATCTTTAAAGAATACTTATTGATATAATCATTCAAGGTAAAAACTTTGAGTTCTTGAACGAGGTGTAGTTTCGCAGAGATGAGATTTCGAACCCACGAAAGTTCTAGAAGAAGATGAAACTAAAATGTCAATTAGAAGTTTCTAAACATGGCTGTCTATTATCTTTCGTAGGAGTAGATATAGATTGTCTCCCTCATTTACTCCTCAAGACCTGTCGAATTTTCGGAAAGTTACTCTGTTATTCTTTGGAACTTGTTGTTGATATGGTTTACTAATGTGACATACCTATTTGCTTTATGAACTTGTTCATAGAAACCTCACTGTCCAGGACCACAATTACTTGCGAAGTTAATGTAACATGGAGTCGAATAATCTAGCCTCACTTTTCAATATAATGAATGTTTTCGACAAGTAAACGATTTCCTTTTAGCGTTTCTCATTACTCCCTTTTCCTCAAAAACCAGAAGTCACTGAAACTGCCCCTTTCACAAAAGGACCTCCTAACCTTGACCATCACCCTCCGAAGGAATAGCAAGTGCTTTTAAATTTCATTTTTTTCGGGGTGAGAAAGGAAAAGTTTCTCAATCTACTTGAGATATCTTCAATGCCAATGGACTTAACAAGGCACTAGAAGCAGATTCTTCAGCTGCTACCCCATCTACAGCTCCTAAGAAGAATAGCCTTTTTACTTGCTCTCCTAAGGAAAGGAGAGAATTCCAAACCGTTGATTCAGCAATGTCACATTTCATACTTGATATTTTCCTTTCTTCTTTTGTCATGTACAAGTCCAACCAAATCGACACAAATATAATAATATTTATATATAGAAATATGCTGGATTAAGAAGTCGAACATACAATGACTACTTCTTTATTGAGTCGAGGCACATCTTGTCTTGATCTAGTCTCTTTTCTCTTCTTGACTCGCCTCCGCTTAAGTTAAGTATATTATACATATTACTTCATTAATTGTTGGTAGGGTTTCCACCAATGTAGTTTTCATCTAGGTACATCATTTCCTTTCTGAACGCGCAACTGTTAACTTCATCTATCCCAGTTGCTCCCAACGGTGAGAATTGAATGAATTAAGATTTGACTATGTAAGAGATCTTAGTACTTGCAAATCCATGCAATCTTAATGATCTTCTATTTTTATCCATGCCAATAACCTTCATTATTTTCTAATCACTTGTGGCAGTTATCTACCTCACCTAATAGTGCAAATCTGATTTCTGTTGATCGCTACATTCATTGATCTTTCGTCAACTCTGATACAAAAGAAAGTCCCTCTCATGCAAGAAAGGACGCTGTGATTCTTTACATAATGCGCAAGTCTTTCACTGTATCGGTAGTTTTTTCAAAGTGAATCATACACCTTTTGTTGAAGTGATTCATCGATGACTGACCTCATTCATTTTTTTGGGTAAGACAGGAGGTTGTAAAAAGAAATGAGCAATTTGATCAAACAAAAAGAAGCACTACGTATTTCAACTTATTCACCATGCAACGAAGGCGACTATGCCGAATGTTTGGTAGAGAATTCGTCCCTACATGACTCACATAGCTACTGCTCGACATCCACTGTTGCCTCCTTGCAACGAAGTGTAATTCCGAATTCACAGACTTTGGGTTCAGCAATGGTCAACGTTGAATAATCTAAATCGTTTACAATATTTACCATTTTACATTTTATTGTTTTCCTCGAAAAGAGAGATTCTTACTAGAACAAGAATGTCTACAGCCCGTTGACAGCAAAACTACGTCTAACTACCTGCAGCAATGCTACATCTTACTGGAGGGACGCTTTTTTCATAAGCCAATTAATAATTAAGATGTATCATGTCATTCACTATTTGAAGGTAAGGCACATATCTCACTAAAAGAGTGTGTATTGCTTTTTGAATATGTAATAACTTCAATCAACTTTAAGAACATTCTGTGACACAAAACGATGATTTTTCCATATCTGATTCGAGTATTCTATAATTGTTAAATAAGTAACAAACAAAAGAAAGTGCTGTACTAGTCTCAATTATCACGAACCTTTCCCATGATATACCTAAGTTAACATATGTCTTTATGAGATTAGATGAAAATCGGTACAAATGAACAAAATGCAAAAAAATGAAGCACACTACAAACAAAAATTAAATGGGGAACAACACATTGAGGTATCAATTTACCAAGGCAAGTCAATATGCCTCCAAATTACATATCACTAGTTGAGGAGGTTGCAACAACAACTCGGTAGACCCTCGTAGATAGCAACGAAAAACCATAGAACTCACACATAGGTACTCTAGGTAACGACATGTCTTGTGTTTTTTCATCAACGTTTTTTCTTCACATTAACACCAACGTCAAACGTCTATATAACTGAAGATGTCATGAAACAAGAATTCCTTTTAGCTATTTAGCATTTTACTTAAGCCCTCTCGAAATGGCCTCCCTCATTATTGACGGTATTTTTTTGAATTGTGTGCCAAAAATCTGCTTTTAACGAGAAAAATGAACCAACGACAAAATCCGTTTTTGTTCTTCAACAAATTCTATCAAAGAACAAAACGAAATATCAAACTGAAATTATAGATTTTCTACACACAAATCAGCATTATCTTGTTCATATTGGTACAACTCTACACCACAAACTTTACCTCTACCTGCATATCACCAACGATCGAAAGCCCAGCTCTTCATAGAGGAATCAAAACAAATAAACCATGAAATTCTTTCAATTAGCAGCAGTCAATATACTGATTGTTCCAAGTGCAAATGCATTTCTTACTGCTCCACCGTTACAGAAAAATAATTCACCGTTCCCCACTCAAGAGATTTACCCAAATGAACAGCAAATGCCTAGCTTTACATTCGCACCACAGTACAATCGAGAGCAATCTACTCAATTGAACTATGCATCTGGCTTACCAGACACATCCGATCCTTTGGCAATCTTGAATCTCGAGCCTAATGTCGTAGATATCAGTGAGATCAAAAAGGCTTATAGGAAAATGGCTATGAAATATCATCCTGATACTCGTGTTAGCACTGATGCTTCAGAAGACGAGAAGCAAATGGCTAACGATCAATTTGCAAGAATTAATGCTGCTTATGCTTTCTTGACTGGCAAATCAGAGGATAAACCAGAGGCTACTGAATCAGAAAAGAGACACGAGCAACGTGTGGGACGAAGAGCAGCTAAAACTGGTCCATACGGAGCACACCGTCATGCTGGCTATGCTGGAAGAACTGCTGGAAGAGCATCTCATCACTATAGAACTCCATCCCACCGCCAAAGAAAGTCTGAGGACCCAACCCAAAAAGTGTGGGTGAATGATGTGCAAGGATATGATATTAGCGGAAATCCTGTAGGTTCTAGATACAAAACTGCAAGATCTACAGGCCCAAGAAATAGAAGAGCGTACTCTACTCAACGTCCTAATAATGGATATTCAGGTACAGGTTCTTACTATGGTACTGGAAAGAGAACAAGAGCAAGGAGAACTGCTTCAGCAACTCCAAAGCGTAATACATCCTTTTACGGGCGAACTGCGACCTCAGCAAATTCTCGCGGAAGCCCATCTTATGCATCACCTTCTTCAGCACCTTCACCAATGAATGCAAAAAAGGAACATTTCAAAACTGCAAACAATGATTCATCATATGGACAGACCAAGAACTATTTCAAGACGGGTGATGTCGTGACAATCATGAAAGGAGAATATGCTGGAAATAGTGGAAGAGTGTCGAGTGTTTACAAATCAATGGTTAATGTTGATGTTTCAGAGACCATGAGTTGTTTTGTTGAAATCAAATACGTCAAGCATGGAATTCATACGAGATACAAGCATGACACTAAGGCTGAACCTGTAAAGAAGCAGCCTGAGACCAAATTTGAGTTTACTCCTGAACCAGCTGCAGAGGATGTCGAAACTGTCGATTTCTTTGAGAATACCAAAGCTACTTATCCTTCACCAGAAGCTGAAATGCCATCTGAGCCTACTGAAGTTCATGAAGAACCTGTAGATAATTTCTATCGTTCCTATTTCACTGGAGGAAAATGGACTCAAGTGAAGAATGGTGAAAGCCCACCACCTCCACCTGAATACGCTCCAGAACCAGAAGTTTCTCAGCCAGTTGGACATGAATATAATGATCCTTACGGATCATGGGATATGTCTGCACGATTTGATGCTTGGAATGCACCTCCTACTCCATCTGTACAAGAAGAGATTTACACACACGATGAAGAAGTTATCTCTGATGTATATGATTCAGTCCCAAGAGATCCCTACAGAAGCCGTGTCCCACACGAAGAAACTTTTAATGCTCCTTCAAGTGGAACTGCATCATCATTTGATGATGACTCATGGGATTACTACTTTCAGCAGTTACAGAGTTTTAGAGACGAGCATGGACACTGCTTTGTAAAGAATAGTCCAGACAAAGCACAAAAAGAACTTCTCCGATGGGTGAATCACCAAAGAAGACGCTTCCGTGCAGTAATGAAGAGATTACGCGATAACGAAATGGTTGATCCATTTGATTTACAAAAGTTGGAAAAGCTTGATAGACTTGGATTTGTATTCAATGTTCATGAATACAAGTTTGAGCAGAACCTTGCAAAACTTTCAGAATTCTATGCAATGTATGGCCACTCCAACGTTCCTCCTAGTTATACAGGAGATCCAACACTCTATTCCTTTGTTAGTAGACAAAGGTACCTCTACAAGGAAAGAATGTTTAGAGGAATCGGAAATAGTCTTAGTGATGAAAGAATCGACAAACTTTCAAAGTTA
This sequence comes from Chaetoceros tenuissimus, assembly GCA_021927905.1. NCBI lineage: Eukaryota > Bacillariophyta > Thalassiosirophyceae > Chaetocerotales > Chaetocerotaceae > Chaetoceros > Chaetoceros tenuissimus. The sequence goes on along the minus strand of BLLK01000029.1, from coordinate 849,619 downwards.
GATTTCATTTGGATCACAAGACATTAGGTGTTTTTCGTACATGAACATAGCTAGTATTCTAAATATATTATTATTATAAAAATTGTTTTTCTATTTATTTTCATTATCAGTAGATCATTTAGACTAGACTTCTGGAATACTTTTGTAGTTCTTTTGTTCAGCCTGCACAAAGTTGCGAATTTGTTTTTTTACTCAAAACGAGATTTGCTCTCGTTTTCATGGAAGTAGATCGGTTCTCACATGAATTTCTTATTACTAAATCAACAAAGAATGAATTTAAAATAGATTTTTTTTATTTGTAAAATTAAGGAATAAGCTTTATTAAAATTGTTCTCATACATTCAAGTGCACAACACCGGTCAAGCTTGATATTTACATACCATCGCTCAAAGTCTCGAACTCAGCCTCAAGGTCAGCATTCAAGTCTGCGTAGAACTTGTTGATCTCTTCTACTGGGGTCTTTGGATCAATGTACTTAGCATCAACTACCTTTTGGATACTTGGTGCAAGAGCAGTCTTGATGTGTGCGTAAGTAAGCTTGGAGTCAGCTGGACTATCAGCAATAGCCTTCTGACACAAATCATAGAACTTAATAATGCATCCAAGCATACCAACAGACTTTGGAAGAGGACAAGTGTAATCGTGCTCAGTGAAAGCGTTCTGTGCAAGGAAATCCTCACGGATAAGCTTAGCAACCTCCATAACAACCTTTTGATCCTCAGAAAGGGATTCCTTTCCTACAAGCTGTACAATCTCAGACAAGTTATCCTCCTGCTGAAGGATAGTACGTGCCTGGTTTCTGAGGTAAGAGTATCTTGGGTCCATGGTGTTGAAGTATGGCTCAAGTACCTGCATGTACTTGGTGTAAGAAATGAGCCAATTCACGGATGGGAAATGCTTACGCTGAGCAAGCTTCTTGTCAAGTCCCCAGAACACCTGCACAATGGAAAGGGTAGCAGCAGTAACTGGATCAGAGAAATCTCCACCAGGAGGAGATACAGCTCCTACAACAGAAACAGTTCCCTCACGGTCAGGAGATCCAAGACATGATACACGTCCAGCACGCTCGTAGAAAGCAGCAAGACGAGCTCCAAGGTACGCTGGGTAACCGGAATCAGCAGGCATCTCTCCAAGACGTCCAGAAATCTCACGAAGAGCCTCTGCCCAACGGGAGGTAGAGTCAGCCATCATGGATACGTTCATTCCTTGATCACGGAAGTATTCAGCAAGAGTAATTCCAGTGTAGATAGAAGCCTCACGAGCAGCTACAGGCATGTTGGAAGTATTTGCTACAAGAGTTGTACGCTTCATAATTCCAACCTCACGTTCTTCCTGAGTCTGTTCATCCTTAATGGTCATGGTAAGCTCTGGGAAATCACAGAGTACTTCCGCCATCTCATTTCCACGCTCTCCACATCCTACGTATACAATAGCATCGGAGTTGGAAAACTTGGACAAGGATTGGGAAATAACAGTCTTTCCACATCCAAAAGCTCCTGGTACAGCACAAGTTCCTCCAAGTACAGATGGGAAAAGTCCATCAATAACACGAAGTCCAGTGATAAGTGGAGTGTTTCCTGGAAGCTTCTCAGCAATTGGACGTGGACGACGTACAGGCCAGAAGTGGCTGAGGGTAAGCATGTGGGTCTTGTTCTGAGCTTCGTTGTGTACCTCCATTACAACATCATCAACAAGGAAGGTCTCCTGTCCATCAGTTCCAGTAGTGTGGATCTTAGTGATGGTTCCGTATACGTTTGGTGGACAAAGAATCTTGTGAGAGTCAATGATTTCGTTCTCGAAAACAGTTCCAATGATATCTCCTCCAGAGATTGGCTGTCCCTCGCTCACATCAGCAGGGGTAAAGGTCCAACGAACATCACGAGTCAAACATGGAGTATCAACTCCCTTTGGTACGTATACATCTCCAGTTTCCTGGAAAATTTGCTCAAGAGGACGCTGAATTCCATCGAAAATGGTTCCCATGATACCAGGTCCCAACTCTACAGAAAGAGGCTGCTTCTTTCTCAAAACTGGATCTCCAACGGTAAGTCCGGAGGTATCCTCGTATACCTGAATGGAAGCAGTGTCTCCCTCAAGCTTAATAATCTCTCCTACAAGCTTGGAGTGTCCTACACGAACAAGCTCGTACATCGCAGATCCACTCATTCCATCTGCAACCACAAGAGGTCCAGATACCTTGAAAATAAATCCGTAGTCGGACTCCTTTACTTCATCAACGTAACTCATTTTGTATTATACTCTGTGTAAAAGAGAAGGGTGTGATGGGTTAGCAAAATACCGAGATGTTGGCTAAAAAGTTGAAAAACATATCTTGTGTAAGATCTAACGGCTCGCCTAAAATTTCCAATGCGGACAAAATCTCTTCCAAAGTCCATTCTTCTCCTATCCTTCCAAGGCCACCTCATCCTGTCTAGAAGGATAAAGTAGGTGCAGTGCGAAGAGCTGCGAAATGCTGAACAGTACTCACCTTAGCAAAAACCTAAAGCTTATGGCTGTGTTGGTGTTGGTTGAACTTGCTGCATCTCTTCTTCCAAATTTTGGAGAGGAAAAGGAGGGCAATCCTCTTCTTGCTAAAAAGCATCAAATTAGATGTCAATGGCGAATGGCGAAACGGAAAGGGTTCGGAACCTGTTTTCTGAAATTAGTTCCTCATTAAAAAGCAAAAAAAGCAATCAATCAAGAGAGAGAGACAGGAGACAGAGGAGAGAGAGAGAGAGAGAGCAATCAAATAGTCAAGCAACGATTTTGTTCCGTCGTATTCAAATTCATTACATAACAAACCTAAGGTACCATAGACTCCAAAGTAAAAAAAAAATACTTAGTGATGGATACTGACTCAGACGAAGATTCTTTGTTAGATTTCGATTCAAACTTTAAGACGACAGCGTCTGCAAAAAAGAGACCACGGACCGAAACTACCACCGTGACAAATATCGACATTTCTCCTGAAAAAGTCAAGGAAGATCAAGAAGCAAAAGATAGGCAGAAGGCTAAGACGAGAGTTGATGTTCGAACAGTTCCACCTGAAATTAAACACCCGAATCAGCTCTTTTGGTACATAAAGAAGAGCAAAGGAAGGAAAGGCACCCAAAAATTGTTTCCGTGTCGAAAATGTGATAAAAGCGAAGGGGAACACAGAGGGGTCAAGGACTTCGACGAGACCAAAAAGAATTTGGTGGAATATTTAGATAAAGATATAGAAATGGAACCAGTGCCACTGGGTAATCTCGTGCCATATCACGGTCAAAGAGAGACTGACATGAAAGAAGGATCAGTAGAGTACAAGTGGTCGCCAGAACTTTTGCAACAATTTAGAAAACAGTGTAAGAATTCAAAGAAAAAAGATTATGATGATGATGTAGGTATCTTGGAAGCAGAATTATATCTAGAGAAAGTAATGGATACTGCTGTGGAAAAGATGAAGGAACTTGAAGAAAGGGAAAAGTCACATGATCATATTGATTTTGACGAATTGATTAGTAAGCCACCGCCTAGTGATTACAATTCAGGTAAAGATGATGCAGATTCCCATGGTTCAGCAATCGTTTCTCAAGTCGAAGAAGGAGATGACTATGGTGCAGCCTCTGATGACGAGAACACCATCACAAAGCGAATCATTGGAGCAAAAAAGGGAACATTGAGGGTGGGAGATATACTGCAATTTTACGAGCCGAATGCAACGCATGGAGAAGGTAAAGATCTTAAACAAGGTGTCATCCAAAAAATCAATGCGAGGATAAGAGATCATAGTGATATATGCCTCACCATGGAAGGTGGATTTTTGCTACCAAAAAATCACAAAGTAAAACGCGTTAAGAAAATTTACAACAATAAGCTGAAGGATTGTTCCATTGGTTGGGCGTATGTAAAGGATTACAAGTTAATAGGTGGTATTCTAGAAGGTGATATTGGAACGAAACAAATAGGCCAAGAACTAGGAAAAATCATCGAAAAGAATAACCAAGAGTCAAAACAAAAACTGAAAGACGCTGGTTTTGGTCATTTCGTTGATGTCTACGAGAAACCTCGACAAGAATAATCAAGAGTTGAAATAACAGTTGAAAGACGCTGGTCTTGGTCATTTCGGTGATGTCTGTGATAAAACCCGTTGAATTGTTCTGCGTGAATCCAAGTCTTGTGATTGCATGTCACTAGTTGAAATGTGAAACTGATGCCTCAATCACATCTAATAAAATCCAAAAAATGTAAAATTAGATAAAAGGGGATTTTTAAGTCATGACTGCTCTACCTTCCTTTCAGACAAGAAGACTGGAACCGAATCATGAATCTCTTGTTTCTTGTCACCAACCACGCATACCTCAATCAAAAGCTTCAACAGCAAAGAATGATCCTGTCAATGGAAAGAAGACGTCTACTGGAAAGACAATTGCAAACAAAAGAGACAGAATAGCATTTGATAAAAACGCATTCTATTCAAAGGCAAAGGCGGCTCCAACACAATTGAAGAAAGTTTGGTATGGACACATTGAGTCTAATTTTGGCGAGCTACCTACAAATACTAAAGATTATATAATATATGAAAAATGCAAGAAAAAACCAAGTAATGAGAAAGCACCTTTGCATTTGAAAACAATTTGTTGATGATTTTTTGTGAAATTGAAATTGTTTTCATTTCAGAAAGAGAAAAGAAGGGGAAGGAGAGTTGGAAAGATCCGAAAAGAAACAAGATCTAGACAAACTTGAAACTGTGAGAGAGTGATGATTTGATTGAATGCATCATCAGAGTACTACTTAATCATTACAAATATATCAACTTCTATTGAATAACCAAGAAAAGAAACATGTCAGCTAATCCAAAGAAGAAAGCTGCAAAGGGTGGAGTTTCATGGAATACCTATGGGAAAATTGACGCTTCCGAAGCATCCAAGCAGTTGTGGCTTACAAGATTACCTCCCAAGCTTTTGGAAGTATGGGAAAGTGCACCAGAGGGAACTCTTTTAGGCCATCTAACTTTTACAAAAGGAACATCGAAACAGTCTTTGCAAAAAGGCTCTAAACCAATTCCTCAGAAACTTGCAATTTCGGTTCCAGAAGACCTTGCACAGAATCAGCCGGATTTGCCATTAGATTACACACTCACAAACCTAACAACTAAAATTCCTACCTATCACCCATACACTCGAGCTGATAATGGTACAGTCAAGATTCATGGCCAAATATCTAGATCTTGTAATATGCAAATGGAAAGAACTGAACGTTACAGGGAAATGTGTAAAAGCCGATTGCTTGCAATCGCTGGAAAGGACAAAAGACACGTGAAACCAGTCCAGAATGCAGATCTTAGTCTCGTCAATATGGGAAATATCGGAAGTGGATTTGGAAGTACAATTGCCAACTTTGGAAAGAAGGTTATTGAAGCTCAAAAGGTCGCTCAAAGTGCAATGTTGACTACCAATCGCAAAAGAAAGTTTGACGAAACTCAACCTATACGATCAATTTTGTTTGAGCTTTACGGTCAGAGACCATGCTGGAGCATAAAAGAAATCAAAGCTGAGAGCGGTAATAGACCAGAAAAAGAAATTAGGGAATGTTTGCAAGAAATTGGTGAATACGTCAAGAGTGGTGAAAACAAAGGAAAATGGCAGCTCAAGCCAGAGTTTGGAGGGGGCAAGGCTGGGGCAAGTTGAAGTTAGAACTAAACATAAATACTTCTTTTACTTATCTTGATCTGAAATGTTTTCATCTCATTTTTAGAGACATTTTATAAGTATCTGGTTTATTCTTCAGCATGTCTCTAAAACAAAGTAAGTATACTTATTCTACGCACATTTCTTGTTTGATTGTTATCATGAGGTTCTATAAACGTTTGCATTGTAAACGATCACTACACTGCAGATCATATCTTCCGAGTCTTATCATCTTCTCCATTTCGCAAAGTGGCAAAGGCATATCGTGAATTGATGTGCGAGGACCGCATAAAGTTTCTTCTTGGAGACCATTTGATTGCTGACAATGATGATTCCATTGAAGAAATCTGAAATCATTCAAGGAACATCATTCTTTAGAAGCAAGGGGTTAATCAGAGTGAAAGCTATCCTCGATCATGTTGAAAGTCATTATTTGTACTTCCTCATTAAAGAGTATCAATAGAAAACCTAAATGTAGCAAAGGTAGTGAAGGCTAAACCCTCCTTACCGTGTTCTAAAATTGCAGAAGCTTATCGTAGACACAAGGGAGGGCGTTCCGTATTTTTATTGAATGGTTTTGTAATCAAGAATGAGAGTACAGCTGTCCAAATCTTTCAAGATATATTAGTGCAACGTAAACAAAGTGATTATTTGTTCATTACAGCTATTCTTGAAGAGCATTATGTACGAAAGGAATAATGTAGAATTGAATCTACTAAGAATTACAACCATCAAAAGAGTTTACTATTTGACATGTTTCAATAGAGTTATTCTCAAAATATTTGAAAGCTTCTTTGTTCTCATCAAAAGACATTAGAAGCTGTTTTTGACAATTGTGTCAAATAAAATATAAATTGTATTCATTTCAAAGAGATGTTATCGTGAATCGTGAGTGTAAAAGAAACCGTTTCGGCTACCGTTACATTTTTACTGCTTTAGTCTTGTTTCCATGAATTCCAACTTCGTTTGTGTCTCTGCCGAAAAAAAAAGCATCAAAAGCAGAAGATCTCAACATGACACATGATGGAGTATGTCATTACCACTCTACTCTTTAGGAAGCAAACATCACGGAACATAATCAGTCTACTATATTCATCTCTACCATTACGAAAACATGCCAGCTAGAAAGAGAATGAGGCCCCAAGCAGAGCTTGAGACCTTTGCACCAGCTAGAAAGAGAATGAGGCTTGAGACCTTTGCACCGAATGCTTCGATCGAAAGCCTACCATCGGAAGTAATGAAGAACATTTTCAACTTTGTCGGCAAAGGAAATTACTGCTTCATTGCACCGGTATCCAAAGACTTTTGCTACAACTATCTAACAATGGATGTAATTGAAGATTCATGTAACCATAGAATGGATTATCTACTTGCGACTCAACGCAACAGGATTACAACGACCGAAGCTGCTTCAACTTCATCTGAAACAGCAGAGCATTGCTTCCTTTACGCACCTGATTCCTTCCAAGGAGAACTCTGCGCAAAAGCTGCATCGAAAGGAAGGAAAGATATAGTAACAATGGCAGATTCTTTGGGTGTAGACTTCAAATGTTTTTTTAAGGATTCACTAAAACATATTACGGAAAAAGGTGACTTGGAAATGTTGAAGCTTCTAGAAGATGATCATCTTCCATGGGGTACATTTTCACTTGGAGAAATAGTTGGTTGTGCTGCACTTCATGGTCACTTGGACATTCTAAAATGGCTTCATAAAAGCAAAAAGCTTTCGACAGAGAATGGTATGGCAAGATCATTATTTGAGAAGGCATCACAAAATGGCCATCTAAAAATTATTCAATGGGCAACCAATCATTTTGATTTTGAAGCATTTATGTATGATTACATGAATAATGCTGCAAAGGGCGGACAATTAGAGCTAGTAAAATGGTTTAGGAGGCTAAATATTTCATGGCACTTTGAAACTCTTATGAATGCAGTTCACAGCGGAAACAAGGAATTGATTGAATATTTGCTCTTTCATGGAGATTTTTGTAACATTGAACTTGGAATTTGTCGAGCTGTTGTGGTCAATGTTGATAAGAAAATTGCACTTGAGTCTCTGATGTATATGCACCAACTTGGTATCCCTTGGGATGAAACGACTTGTTCATCTGCAGCTGCGAACGGTATTATCGACGCATTGATCTACGCAAGAAACAATGGCTGTACTTGGGATGGCCGTACTCTAGCTGATGCAGTGCAAAACAATCATGTTGATGTTGTCAAGTACTGTCTAGAAAATCGATGCCCCGTTGGAACTTCTGCTTGTACGAATGCAGTACTTTATTTGGATTGTTGCAATGCATTAAAAATGCTGAAATTACTCCGGCAATATTCTGTACCATGGGACGTGAAAACATGTACTGGAGCTGCTATGAATGGATATTTCGAGGCATTGAAATTTGCCAGATCTCGAGGATGCCCTTGGAACGAAGAAACATTTCAAAGTGCCCTTCGATCCAAAGACATTACAACTATTCAATATTGCATCGAGAATGGATGCCCATTTGATAATGCAATTTACAAAGATATTATTTCTCAAAGCAAAAATAGTGTTCGTATCTTGAAGCTTCTTCAGAAGAATGGACATGAATTGACAGAGGATGCTTGTGCTGCTGCTGCTGCTGCTGGAGGTTTCAGAGGTGATATCAAAGTTCTTCGATGGTTGAGATATATTGGTTGCCCTTGGGATGAGCGAATCTGCCACGAAGCTGTGAAAGGCTATAACTATAATTTGTTGGTCTACGCACACGAGAATGGATGTCCATGGACAAAGGAGACCTTTGCATATTGTTTCTCTGAGAATGGGCTTGGAGGAGTATATCAACAGATACCAAATAAGTCACGTCACGACGAAATCTTCAATTATCTTCGAGAGAACAACTGTCCACAGCCAGATGCTAGCGATTGGCAGATAGTAGATGATTGAACAGCAATGACAAAAAATAGCAATGACGTCGTCATGCTAATTTATTGAGTCTTGTTTCCATGAATTCCAACTTCTGTTTGTGTCTCTGCCAAAAGCAATTTCATTGATGATAAGTACCGGTATGAAACATAAATGAAAATAAGAACAGAAAGCAATTATATATCAAGAAACATAGATAGAACTAGTCTAGCATGCTTGGAAAAATCTTGAACTTTATCTCAAGAAAAAGAGACATGAATCACATGTCGAATGAAGAAGTAAAAAGAATCAAAGTAGCTCATGATGAGAGTAGCGAAGATAAGATCTCAGCTAGTGATAACAACATCAAAAATATCCAAGGTCTTCCAGATGATGTATTTCGTCATTGTCTAGAATTTGTTGGAAAAGGAAACTTCGCATTTGTTGCTCCTGTATCGAAACATTTCTACTGGAATTACATCAATCTTGGCGTAGAAATGAAGAATAATGTGATCGACGTCGATGTCATCCTTCAGCAAGGCAGCAATAGACGAACCACTGCTAGAGATGTAGCAACAGGTTCACTCAGATTGGCTACTGAATGTTTTCTCAAAGCTCCGAAATCATTCCAAGAAGAAGTTTGTTGTCAAGCCGCTTTCGGTGGTAGACTTGATATTCTAAAGTGTGCAGTTGCTATTGGGGTAGATATGGAATCTGTATTTCCAAAACATAATGCGGATGGTAAATTGAGTCGTGATACTTTTGATCAACTTGCAGAGATAGTTGCGAACGACCATCTAGATGTCATTGAGTTTCTTCACAAACAAGGCGTACATCTAGATGATGAATATATTGTGACGGAAGTAGGAGGCAGCGGGAAAGCAAGTAGTCTTCATTGGATGATTTCTAAAGGAATCATCTCCTCCTCTTGGAAAAATCATATCTTCAGTTATCTTGTACATGACGGGGAAATTGATATTTTGAAAGATAGTTACGAAACTTCTTCTCATCTTGTACATGGGTGTACCTTCATGTCTTGTGCAGAGGGTGGTAATGTTGAAGTTATGAATTGGTTATTACAAAAAAATGTTTGTGAATGGGATTCGCATTTATTTTCAAGTGCTGCAGAAAGTGGGAGCATTCCAATGATGGAACTGTGTCTCCAGAATGGCTGTCCTCCGGATGAAGAATATATTTGCGCAGGCGCTATGGTGAATAAGAATAAGGAAGCAGCACTCACTGCATTGAAGTGGTTGCATGAGAAGAATGTCCCTTGGGATGAACGTGTCTGTGAACAAGCTGCAGCATATGGGAACTTGAAAGCACTAAAGTGGGCAAGAGAAAACGGATGCCCATGGAGGACGTATACATTCAATGACGCTGCACAATATGGACATACCGATATTTTAGATTACTGCTTCGAAAATGACTGCCCTCTCAATCTTGAAAATATTTATTATTATCCCTATTATGAAGCGTATGAAGATCGACATCTCCCTAACCCTACAAACCCTAAGTTGGAAGAAAGATCATTGGCAGTATACAAGTGGCTTCATCAACACTCAATTCCATGGGATGACGAAGCTGGTTTGGCAGCGGCAAAAGAGGGTCATCTGGTAAACCTGATGTGGGCGATAGAGAATGGTTGCCCTTGGCATGAGGATATACTCAAAGAAGCATTTAAATCCTACAATATGCCTATGGTAGAGTATTGCTTGGAGCGTCTCTCGCCAACAGATGCTGATATATACGTGCTTGCAATGAACACAATGAATAATTCTAACCAGAAGAAAATGGCCAATGTAACTGATGCGCAAATAATCAAAATGCTACAAAAGATTCATGACTATGGCATCCCTTGGAGTAGAGATATTATCTCTTGTGCTGAGCGACTCGGTAGATCGAATGTTGCAAGTTGGCTGAGATGTGTTGGGTGTCCACAGTAGATTGACTTGGGAGCGATCTATTGGGCTGCAATAAATAGTTTTTACAGCATTTAGTAATACACTGACTCAAGGGGGAGTTTGTTGATTACGATGAATATTCCTTTGTAAGTAAATTCTACTAAAAATCTCACCAATTTCAATCATATGTATTGTAGAGCTGATTCAACAAGTTATGGAAAGCATATTCAAAGATTGTCAATTATCAATAGATCGAAATTTAGAATCGTGATAGTATTGTAACCGTTCAATAACCGATACTTTCTACAAGACTAAAATTTCATTTCATTTTCATTTTTGCCGCCAAAAAGTACTGGCCTATCTTCTTCTATGTGCTTCTAAAGATCACGTAGACCCAGCTGTGTCGCTGTGTCCTCATAATAACGACAACATCAACACAACTCAAATTGACTGGATATAGATAACAAAAGCATGGCTAAGCGTACCTTTCTTTCTCCCAACAGCGTCAACTTTCAAAAGCGAACGCATACAGACACTCCAAGTGGCCTAAACGAAAATCCAAAGCGTAGAAAGACCAATTTCAAGAATGCAACTGGAAAGCAATACACAAATAATGACAGTGAAATCAAAAAGCTTGACCCAGCTGTGCCTGCAGAAGCACAAAGAATCAAGACTCGCCTGAAGATGATTCAAAAGGGTAAAAATACAGCTGGTTATGATGAATATATCCGCAAAGTTCCAAAACATCAAAGAAAAAGAATCAAAGAGCATCCCATGACTCCAGATCATACTTTGGATTTGCCGAATAGAAGATGGCAAGGGCAAGTCAAGGCATGGTAAGTTAGTCTGGACAATTTTGCATATTTAGGAAACTTACCTTTGCACTCACGGAATATGTGTCTTTTTCATTGCGTAGGAGAATCGCATTACATCAGTTTGATCCTGAAGATTTAAAATCTGATATTCAAATGGAAGAAGTAAAAGAAAAGACAGCTGAACCACCAAAACAGGAATTGAAAAAGTCTTCAGATACTGTACAAGATTCTCAAATAGCAAAGGCAACATCGGAAGGATTACTTGTTGATTTCGCATCTAATGACACACTAGGGGAAGCAGAAAAGGGAGCTGATGAAGGAGTTGTGGACTGCACATTTGCCGCAGATAAAGAAATTGACCAATGGGAAAATATCGAAGAACAAATTGATTTTGATGATAGTGACGATGATCTATTGTAACAATCTTCATCTGTAGGGTTGTTTCGGGAATACAAAACGTAAATTTGTATAGTTTCATTATATATTTTACACAAATTTATATTATAAACATATACTAATTGCATCTTGCCAGAAATACTGTTGCCATGCAAAGCCTACAATACATGACGATCTTCATCAGAATCCATTCGCTTCAAAACGCCCATTTCTAAATGCTCCTCTTGATTCATGCTTTCATCACTTGGACTCTCTAACTCAAATTTCGCAGAAGCTACTACAAATTCTTCGCACTCCTCAAATTTTCCCAGCATATCTGCCTTCTTCTCCTCTAAATCTTTTAGTTTTCGTCGTAATAGCTCTACATTCACTAAAATGTTCTTATGTATATCCATAACATCATATATTTGTTGCTGATATTTCTCATTTTGCCTTATTAATCTCTCTTTTTCTTCATTTGATATATCTTTTCCATTGTGTACTCTCATCTCCTCCTCAGCTAGCATTGTTCGATATTTGCTTATCCTTGTGAATAGAAAGCGCTCTGATTCTTCCATTTTCTCAAGCTTTTCTGTTGTGCTTTCAATCGTTTCTTGGAGTTGTGCTAGGACCGGTCGTTCATCAAGAACGTCTTCTACCTGATGAGCCATATGATTTCTAGTGACTGAGGGTAGATTTGCAGTAGATTCAGATATATCTGATTTGGAGATGCTCTTCATGGAGCTTCCCATTCGTGAGATAAAGGTCTTGACAATTGACATGATTGAATTCCCTTTTGGCGACACACGAAAACGTTATGTATTTTCGGTAGAAAAAATTGCTCGGCTGGTTTCAGTTGTAATTCTCCTCTTCTTGACTAGGAACTTTCTTTGTTCTGACTGCCTTTGTAGTTGCTGATTGTCTTGAGAACAATGTATGCAACAGAGGTAAAAAGGAACTACGAGTAATCGCGTATCTCATCAACAAGTAACAAACAAAAGGAAAAGAAAACAACGGAGGATGACCGATGAAGGAAGGAAGCTTCTCTCGTCCAGAACAGCTCCAATTTAGCCAAAATTAAAACTAAATTTATAGAGATTTTCTGTCTTCAACATGATTTCAAATTAATTTCAACTACTGTACGGTTTATTTCTTGCTTTCTAGCTCTTCTTGAATTGATGATATAATCTTTACCACATCAACTTCAACTCCATCCCTTAGTTTCATAGTAGGTTCATGAAGAAGTCTATTCACAATTTTTGCAGAATCCTTGTCATCAGAATTGTAGAGGAGCTCTGCTTGCGAACGCAAATAAGTGATGGATGATGCTGCAGCATTGGCTCTTAGTCGCTGTAATCCCTTTTGTACTTGTGGCTCTATAATCAAATCAACTACATCATCTGCGACCTCGCGTGCTAATTTCGGAGGTGCTGCTTGACTGTATTTCCCTTCACCATCATAACCTTTTAGTTTGTTCAAGGATGGACATTCCTTTGGATTCCTAGCCCCCTTTCCAGAAGACAACGCAGTGTCAAAAATAGTTTTCATTGTCGTAAACTCCTTCGAAACTTCAGCAGTTCTTTTCAGTTGTAACATGATGTGTGCGTCTCTACTTGAAAAGGGACGAAATACCACATCTCTGTCTGGCCTTGATGCTCTCTGCGCTAAACCCGCTGCGACAAAGCTGAAATGCCTTAGTATATCATCCACCTCACTCTTTATTTCCAAAAGACTCTCTAATTCTGTTGTGATGTCGACGGAGATATCAATAGTTTCATCGACCATTCCAGGTAAATCAAGAAGTGAAGATACTCCTTCTATGAAAGCATTTCGCTCAGTCTTTTTCGCCTGAAACACTTCAAGTTGCGAGGACACAACCGCTGATATTATTCTCTTTACATCCGCCTCTTCTTCACCTGAATCTAAAGACACCAAAATATCTAATCTGGCGCAATTGGATAAAATTGCACACTCTTTTATTTTCACATTTGCAGTTTGCGTATTTATTATTAAACCACTCAATGCCTTCAATGCTCTTGGTCTAGGAATGAAATAGTCCCTCCCATCACCCAGTACAATATCTATGTATCCATGTGGTTAGTTGAGGACTTTTTGCAATACATTGTGTTCAACAGTTCACATACCTTTCCACTTCCACACATCTCGAACTATTTTCGGAGCATCGTCCGAAAGAGGCGGTAGTGACACTAGATATATCCCATCTAAACCAATGTTATTTGATATTTTTTCTACCTCTAGATTCTCGTCGGTATCCGAAACTGTTTGAACATTACCTTCAGTAAAACTATGTCGAACATTATTTTTTCTTGTACAAAAATTGTTGCTGATCTTTATCATGAAACTATGACTTTGCCATGCCATGAGAAAAGTTACCACTAGAGCGACCCTATATCTTCCCATCATTATTTACTGATTCAACATGAAGTAGATTTCTTCGCATAAATGATAGAATAATGATTACAATTGCCAAGGAATCATATCTACACATCATTAATCGAGAAAAATGAACATCAAAGTAATAATGAGAGCAATAAAAAGAGGGGTAGGGGGATTGCTTTATTCTCCATCTGTGTCCACAACATGACCCTAACTTACAATAACGTTCAAGCTACACGTCACAACTTCCGTATTTTATCTTGAATTTGTTTGACATCAACCATCAACCTCGATCTCAATCTCAAAGCCTCATCCATTCAATTCATCTCGACCATCCGACATATTACTATAGTATTTCATTTCATTCCCTTCCCAAAAATTGAGCATCATCACAAGTAAACTTACCACTTTGCAAGAATGAGAAAGTCTCCTAGCTTATCATCAAATTCACCAGCTGCACTTCGACGAAAGCGAAGAGAGTTGAATGAAGATACTGGATTGAGAAAAGTAAAATCTGTTGATACTGCAAGTGGATATCCAACCGAAGGAACATTTTTAATCCAGAATTCACCTGGAGAATATGGAAGACAATTGAAACCTGCATATGTCACGAAAACGTCAAGTATGTTTGCTCCAAGCGAGGAACCTCCTGAGTTAAGCCATTGGATTGTACCTGCTCTTCTCTGTGCATTGGCATATGCACTTTACAATATTTTTATCAAGAAAGGATCAGCTAGTATTCATCCTATTCTTGGTGGTGTTATTTTACAATTTGTTGCTGCAATCATAGGTCTAATCTTGTGCGTTTTCTTGGCTTACGGTCCCACTCAAGAGGAAATGTTTTATGATAGTAATGGAATCTTTTATGCAGTTTTAGCGGGTGCTTCTGTAGGGATGGCAGAGATTATCTCTTTTACAGTCAGTGGAATGGGAGTCCAAGCAACACAGTCAATTCCAATTATCATCGGGTAAGTATCTCGAGTATTGTTGTAGAGATTGTGCTTTATTTCTTCATACACTAATTTTACCAAAAATCACAGAGGGAGCGTATTCTTTGGCACTGTACTGGGGAAAATATTTCTTGACGAGAATTTATCTCTATCAGGTTGGATAGGAGTTGCGATGATATCTGGGGGTATTGTTCTAGTTGCGACAGATCCAAACGCAGACATGGGACATTAATCAAATAATGTTGAATGCAATGTGATACATGTTAATCCTAATTGTATGCTACAATTTTAATTTAAAATTCAAATTCAAATTCAAATTTTGTAACTTTCTTTACTCTTGCTCACTTCTTCACTTCACTTGCTCTGTTCATAAATTGCAAACTGCAAAAGTTGAACCACTACTTTTGCAGATTGAATCGAATCAATTCAAATCAAATCGATTCCATTGTATTTCAGCCAAACTAGTGCTTCAAGTAGTAAGTCTTTTACATTAGATTTCGATTTGAATGCTCAATTCATCTCTCTAACAGTTTCACTGCAATAGAAACAAAAAGTCGCAACTCTCTTCTAGCAAAGCATTCGAATTGCTTAAAGCAGAATGAAAAGTGTCCTTACTGCGTGGTTAAACGGATCCACCAGTGGAAATGGGGACTCCTCCTCATCTTCATCTTCAACACGTCGTGGTAAGAGGAACAATGACTCCTCTTCATCTGCTCCCTCTTCATCACGAACAGCAAAGAAATCGAAAACAGGAGTATCATGGGAACGAGATGCAAACTTTCCACGGAGTGTGGAGAATGGAGACCAAGTCAATTACTTCCTATCAAGCGATAGAGAAAGAACTATAATTGTTTTCCCAAAATCATGGACAAAGAGTCAAGTTGTCAAGTGGGGGATTACATTTTTCCCTGAGGGTAATGGATATTCCATTCGAGTAGAAGCGTTGCATCGAACAAAGGGACAATGTCCAAAAGCAAGACTGACCAAGATTCATAATTCTTCAGATGCAGTGTAAGTACCTATCCTTCTTTCTTACTTTTGAAATACCCACTTGATACTTACATGGTCTGGTTTATTCTAGGGCAACTTCATCACCACCTGCGCCTACACCTTCATCACCACCTGCGCCTTCACCTTCATCACCACCTGCGCCTTCACCTTTGGGATCATCTGGGCCACCACCTTCGGGACCTTCACCTTCGGGACCACCTGCGCCTTCATCTTCGGGACCACCTGCGCCTCTTTCACATACCAAAGAAAGCTGCAAGGATTTGGAAGAGTTATCATATTTAGATGCTTCAGAGAAACCATTAGAAGATCAATTTTGGGATGCTTTAGAGCAACCATCCGATGATGAAGCTGGGTTGTAAGTTCTCTTTCATCTTTTGTTGTTTTTTAAGTATGCATTGATTCTCGACTCACTACCTTCTTCGTCTTCATCACCATCTGCGCCTTCTAGTCCTACAGGACAATCAGTGCCTTCTCCACCACCAGCTTCGTCAGCTCAACAACCAATAGTTGAAGACGTTTTCGAAGAAGAAACCGTAAAGGAGACATTCCCTGATGCAGAAGAGTTATTTCCAGACTTTTCAGCTACTACAAATGCATCACCACTTCCATCATCTTCTACTGGCACTGGTGCAGCAACCAGTGCTGCTACTGGCATAGCTATTGGCACAGCAACCGGTAGAGCAACCAGTGCTGCTACTGGCACAGCTACTGGCACATCCCCTACTACAAATGCCTCACCACCTCCATCATCGCCATCACCACCTGCGCCTTCTAGTCCATCCCCTACTACAAATGCTTCATCACCTCCATCATCGCCAAGGTTTTGGATTACTGTCAAAGGTTGTGCCAATCGCATTCTTGAAAAGTTTACTACTACTGTTTGTGAAATTGCTAGTGGGATTGCTGAGATTCCAATGAGATACCAACAATACCGAGAACAACTAGCAGAAGAAGCTTGGAACATTGTCGAGGAAGTCTTCAAAAGGGGAGTAGAAAATCGCCGAGACATTGTTGGGTCAATTTGGGATGATCTTCAAGAAGCCGCAGTAATGTATCCACCAGTGAAGCAGGGATTTTTATCCTATTTTCGATCTGGTGTTATTGATCTCGAGAAACCTGGTAGACTGCTAGTCTCAATATGGCATTATGTTCCAATCTCCTCTTTTAGCTTTTCAGGTTTCTGCATGAAAATTGTTCTTGCAGGTCTCATGTTGGCCAGTCCCACATTTTGGCTCCATTACCAATGTTTTTTTGCTGTCTTTGTTGTGGCCGGAGTTTGTCAGCAATGTATTGAGCACTGTCCTCTTTTCAACACGGCCAAGACTGAAATGGTGCCTGGTAGACACGATACCAAAACCTATAACGAAAAGGGCGGTAGCAAAATGAGCCAGGAAGAGACTTGTGACACAATACCAGACACTCCGTTGGATTGGAAAGGATCAAAAGCTGATTGGAAGAAAGTCATGCTGGCATACCGTGCTGCTATTCCTATGTTCTATTGGCTTCTTGCAGAGGAATTTAAATTCGAACTCCTCATGATTGGATACGGAAACCATGTCAAGTATTACGTTTTAGCATTCTTTGGTGACCTTCTACAGCATGCTCAAGTCCATTTTGAATCTTGTATGCATACGGCTGCATTTTTCTACTTTCCACGAGCAGACGCAATTGATCATTTTGTCAGAGTGTATGTCAAGAGCATTCTCTTTCTGAAAGGAGAAGATTGGAAGGATGAAGCAGCTGTGGAGCGTGATTACCATCGAGTTCGTGATTACTTTAGTTTTGCAGACTTTACAATGATTCCTTGTGAGTGCATTCAATTGAAAGACGACGAAACGCATCAAGATGGTGCGACATTCGTATTGTTTCCTTCAATTACAGCTTTAGCTTTGTTTTTGAAATATGACATATCGACTATTTGTAAACACTTGCGTAGGGTGGGTAGTTGTCGTGGGGTAGTGACCCGTGGAGAAGAAAAATTCTTTATACGAACTGTTGAATCAAATGAAGATTTTCCAAGGCTTGATGATAGAATAACTTATCAAACAATCTACTTGCAAAGAGTAGAATTGTCAAAGATCACTGGAAAGTTGACAAAGATTGGGGAGGTAGAGAAGTTTCCATATCTTGCAAAGGCAGTGGCGTTCTTGGAGGATAAAGACAGAGGAGAATATCAAGTTAGTGCTGCTCAGTCTAACTTGCAAAACAGACTAGCAGGATACCTCACAACTCAAGACACAATTCCAGCTAAAGACCCAAAATGGGTGGTTGGTAGATCAGTTGAGGAAGTAGATTTCAACATTGGAGATATTGTCTTTAGATTTTCTCCACGCTCAGGATTACCTAATCGTGTAAAAAGTAAGAAGTAGAAAACTTTACTAAACATAGTAAACATATTTAGATTTTATTTCGGATTGACTTTCATGAACAAGAAAAAGCTAAATCATAATCATGGCGTTTGAACAATCAAACCTTATTATTCTTTTTTATCGAGCTGTATTAGGGAAATGTTCTATTTACTATATTTACAAACTACAGCACTGATTTGCATATTGCAAAGATTCTGCACCTGAAGCATCAGTGATGTAATACAATCCACCCTTTTTTGGCCGAATAGATCCACATGGATACTGCTGCTTTGACAAAGGCTTCATTTGTACTACACATTCCTTATCTCCACCGGATACTTTTGTGATACGAATATTACTTTCAAATATATCTTCTAAAATAGGAGCTTTGGATTCACCTGCTCCTACAAAAATGATATTTCTTGACAATTCATCAAATACTTTCATAGTCAAAGTAATTCTTTCTGGTGGTGGCTTTGGAGAATCTGCTATACCAGCCACTAAGAGCGATTTTTCTTTCATCAATTCATGTGATGGAAACAATGAAGCCGTGTGCCCATCTGGACCAAAACCAAGTAAACAACAATCAATCAAGTATTCACGTTTGTCGGATCGAGGAAAAACTCGCTTCTGATATTCTTCAGCCACTTTGATGTGTCGTGTTTTTTCACCATCGAGAAGACTCTCGTCAATACCATATATTTGACTGCTAGGAATCGGTACCTTGTCTAAAAAGGAATCTCTGAGAGCTTTGAGATTAGAATCTGCATGAGTAGAATGTACCAATCTTTCATCTGCCAATACAACGTGCCATTTCCCCCACTGTGGATCAATATTACGCTCCTGAAAATATTCTGGTAGCGTTGATAGAAAAGATGGTAATGATCCTCCACTCAGTGCGATATAGAATTCAGACGAAGATTCAAGTGCGCTTTGAAGCGATTTTGATATGAGGGGGAAAAGATGCGAAGGTATTTCATTCTTAGATGCGGCAACATAGAGCCTCCGAGAAAATGTAGATCCCATATTGCATTCAATCCCCTGTTGTATCAATTCTTGTCAGTTCATAAAATATTATGAACAAAATAGAAGTAGACTAGTGAAGAGGGAACAGAAACAAAAGATATTCAAACAAAAAACAATTCTCCTGCGAGGGTTCGAACCTCGGATGCTTGATTCAAAGTCAAGAGTGTTAACCACTACACTACAGGAGAAGGGCTATTGAGATCAGCGCTACTTGAGATCAAACTCTCTAATTCTATCTGTAACATATTTCGTTGCATAGCTCATAGCTCATAGCTCATAGCTCATAGCTCATAGCTCATAGCTCATAGCTCATAGCTCATAGCTCAAACTAAAGTAAAGAAGTAAGTAATCTTCAAAACAATATTCAAGGACACAAAGTCCCTTTCAATGTTCTACAAACGACGGGCAATCCCCCAATTGTGGCATAATCTTACAGAGATTTACCATGAAGAGACCCAATCTGAAAATTGACGTTGAAACTGTAAATGACAAATATGAGCATGATGAGGACAACATGAACCAAGCTACAAAGATGGAGTCTACTTATCGAGCTGAAGGTCTATCCATTGGAAGAGACTACCTCCGATTTGAAGGTAAAACGATTGCAAAATCAATATCCATTGATAGTTTCTGTGTGGGGAAGTTGATCGGTAGAGGTGTTTCTAGTAAAGTTTTCTATGCCACAATGAAAGACGATGACTCTCAAAGAAAATATGCCTTGAAAGAATTTCACTTGGATCATAATTGGAATCAAGATACATTTTCTTATAACGACAAGAAAAAGAAATTGAACTCATCTAGTATGCTTGTTCAAGAAATCAAGTTTCTTTGTACGTTGCGATGTGATTGTCTCGTTGAGTTAGTTGGTGCTTTTTATGATGCACCAAGTACTGTTGTGATGGCAATGGAATACATGGATTGCGGCAGCTTAGAACATTTTTTACATTTAGGTCATGATGACGACTTTCATTTTAATTCATCAACTCCAATTATACCTACTGAACGAGCTATGGCTGCAATAAGTTATCAAATACTATGGGGGTTAAGTTTTTTACATCATGAGAATGTCATACATCGTGATTTGAAGCCAGCGAATATATTATTAAACTCGAAAGGTCAAGTGAAGATATCAGATTTTGGAATATCTACTATTTCAGCTTTTGCACAGAACGATCAAACTTTAAACCATACAACAGTCGGAACTACAAAGTACATGAGTCCAGAACGTTTGTTGGACAAATCATATGGGATACAGTCTGATATATGGTCTTTTGGATTAATCATGATTGAGGCATCCACTGGTGGTTGGTGCCCATTGTCTCAAAATGAAACGAATCAGAAAAAGAATGAAACACATCATCTTAGAAGTATCAGTAGTATCGTAGAACTAGCAATGATTGTTAGTGAATTTCAAGTTGAAAACGTTTTGAACAAACTTGCTACTCGCGAAGATCTAAATAGTATCAAGGATGCAGTGAGGTGGTCGACAGAGGAGAAAGGAGAAGATTGTTTCAAAGAGATCATTAGATGGTCTCTACAGACATCTCCAGATAAGAGAATTCCAGCAAAGAATCTGTTGAAGTCGCCCTGGTTCCTAGGTCTTGGTATCACAAATATCAAAACAGCACGAGATTCAATGAGACAATACATTGAATTATTAGAATCAGCAAATTGAATATCAGAATCACAATACTGTATTTATAATACTAATAAATTTTGGAGAGGGGAATATAATTGGGCCATATTTAGTCTGTTTTAGAAGAAACTCTTGTAAATTGATTCATACTACTTCCTTGATTTTCTGACATGAGAAGAAGAGATTTGCAACCTTTTCGCAAAGATGCAATTATTTTGGGATCCAAGCCTCTTTCGTTCTTCTCCTTATCGTCATTATTTGAACCAGATTTTGATTCTGCTACTGTGTTTGTTGGAATATTTGTCATTACTTCTTTCACCGCAACTTTGACTTCATTGTCCGTGAACATTATTGACTTCCAGTACTCTGCAAATAAAGGTATTTCATTCACGAGGTTTGTGATTCGAACAAAGTCATATGTCGCAGACATCTGTGTATTGTTTCCTTTGAGTGCATCCTTCGTTTGTGCACACAATGACAGAAATTGCGTTTTGGAAAGCCTTTTCATCTCATCACAACTCAAAGTGACAGCCTTTTTCATTCGTAACATAGGTACTCCACTTTCCGATAGAACATTAACAAGCAAAATATACCAGCATATAGAGTCTGATACATTATCTTCTCGGAACTTATCAGAATAGATGATATTTGTTAGCTCTGGTACTCTACTTCCGTATTTTCCTAATATCTTCGATTGAGAAGACAAGACAAGAATAAGTCGAAGTAATTGTTCTCGCACAATAGATTGGGCTGAAACATCAGCATTTTGAATTTTTCCATCTCTGTTGAAATCGTTTGTGAGGCTGTATAACAAAATTAAATCACGATATAGACCACTCTGAAGTATATTTTGGTAGTCAGTTGGAGTGAGAACTGTTTCACCCTGTACTCCACAATCAGAGCTGCTTTTGACACCAACATAAAATTCAAGGATTTGAGTAACTCCCATGGTCACACGCAGCCAAGAGGGGCTATACTCTTCTTGATCTATTTGTTTTATGCTTTTCTTTTTGGGTCTCACAAAGTCTATACAATCAACAAGCTCATCCATACATGACCGAATAGTCCCTCTTACTTTCTCTCTGTACTTTTTCTTTGTCAATCCAAGAATATCCTGACAAGAACAAAGCGCAGCTAATGAGCTCAGTCCTACCAACCTTGAAGGACTCAATGCATGGCCCTCCTTATTGTTCATGGATGCATATTCACCAACATCTTGACTCTTGGATTTGAGCAAAATTTGTATGAGATCAAGATATCTATCCAAAGAATCATGCCCAAAAGTTCCATCAATTGATCGCATTCTTAGAGCAGTGAGAGATTGATGAAACTTCATCCCTAAAGAATCTAAATCCTCATTTCCCAAACACTTCAGAAGCTCAATGGTTAATTCAGACAAATATATCGAAGCATTCCAATCATTCCACGATTTACATCCCATGGTAATTCTATGATAAGATAAATTCGAAAGCAACGATTCAATTTTTGTTTTCATCTCATCCAACGTGAGCATACTATGTTGCGACAGTTTCTTCACATCAAAGGAGTCAATGATATCAAGAGCACTTTGAACATTTTGAGCAGCGCCATTACTGTATCTGTCATCTCCGTAGTCGAAATCATCTGGATCAGATTCCTCTGCAAATATTTCCTTCATGGAGTCGTCATCGTCACTTGCATTATTTTGTGCAGTAGAATGCTTATCTAGGGCTTCTTTCTTTTCGTCCTCTGCATTAGCAATATCATCATGGGACATGTTCATGTCAGCCATGGATCGTAGAAATAAGTCGGTGGTCACTTGCTTATCCTGCCCAAATGTAGATCCTACTTCTGACTGTTGACTTATTCCTTTATAGGTCCCTAGAAATTTCTGTACATTTTTACATTTCAATACACCCTTATTCTCCCTCAAAGTTTTACATGCATACAAAGGCCCAAGTACAAAACATGAGAATGCTAATTCAGCATATCCTTTCGAAGCTGAATTCATGGAAACCAAATGTTCATCATGGTACTCTTTTGGAAGTTCTCCTTCCTCATTCATCTTGTCTACTTGATTTGCAGAGGAGTCCGGTTTCGTATTTACGACATTATCCTTTATATTGGCAGTCGTATGCAATACTCCATTTATGAAACGATCACTTAAACCCAATTGCAACTTTGGTTTTGCATTAGGAACATTACAATTTGGAAAATTTCCAAGTAGACAAGCTGAAATATCTCTACATATTCCATCTTCTTTGAGCATTGGGTCATCATAGCATAAAGCCAAATAGGAGGCTTCAATTTCATCTGGAGTATAGCGTGAATTTGGGTTATGAAGAGCCTCTTTTTCTTGTTTTTCTTTTTTTAATAAAGCTTCTGCTAGCTGCTTCGCGTAGGCTTCTTTAAAGCGCTTTTCACTGCTTTTGTCTGAGGACATGGTGTTTGTAGCTGATTTTTTTCTAGACTAATGACTTCAATGTTTACCAAGAAGTGTGGATGATGATACTATGATGAAAGACGAAGGTATTGAAATGCGTTCAAAATTTTGAAAAGTGATAAAGATAGAAAAGGAAAGGCGAAAGTGACATTTAGTTAGCTAGCCAAACAAAAATATCTAGCTGCTGCTGCCTAGCTACTCTAGACATTTTGGTCACGACGACGACGGACGACTGCAGTGCAGGGAAAGAGAGAGGAACGATGTAACGATAAAAACAAAGACATAAACATGACCCCTTCTTTCATGAAGAACTAATTGTTCCATAGGTCTTATACATTGCAGTAATCCCTACAACGATGAAATTCAACTCATCAGTCATATCTACACTCTCAGCAATTAGCTGTCTGGGCGTTGTGGCTGCAGATGTAGTGCAAAAGTTCAGCACGTTGCCACTTTTGTCACATCATCATATGCTCCAACGGCGTAATCTCCATACAATGTTCCCGACTCCTGGAGTCACTAACAAAAACATTCCAATCAAACGTAGAATTGAAGAAGACTTGGATCACGAATTTGATACTCTAGAAGTAGGCGGCTTATATCAAGGCTATGGAACACATTATGTTGACCTATGGATCGGTTACCCGACTCCCCAGAGACAAACAGTCATTGTAGACACAGGATCTGGAATCACAGCATTTCCATGTTCAGGATGTACCGATTGTGGTCATGACTATCACGCGTCTGAGTTCTTTATTGAGTCTCAATCTCAATCTTTTGAAAAAATGAATTGTGATAATTGTGTAGCAGCTACGTGTAGAAGTAGGGGTTCGGGAGACAACGAGTATTGTTATTTATCCGTCAGTTATCAAGAAGGGAGTATGTGGTCGGCATATGAAGCAAAAGACAGAACATATCTTGGTGGTCCTCATGATGGATCTCTCAAAATGAAGGAAGAAGGTAGTAAATTGGGGGGACAGATTCATGGGGAAGATCCAATGCAAGCTGCACTCTTTGAATTTGACATGGTATTCGGTTGTCAGACAAAAATTACTGGTTTATTCAAGACTCAGCTAGCTGATGGTATTGCAGGAATGTGCTTAAAGAGTTCAGCTCTTTTTCAGCAAATGTATGATCAACAAGTCATCAATAATCCATCTTTTTCACTTTGCTTTGTTAGGGGAGAAGAGGCGGCTAAGGACGGTACCACCGCAGGTGCTTTGACCATGGGAGGAACTGATACCAAACTTCATGCATCACCAATGTTGTTTGCAAGAGGTTTCGCTACAAAGGGTGTTATGCATGGAGTCGCTATTCGCGCAATTCACATTATGGAAGCCGGACAATACCGATCTACAAATGCAACCACAGATAACACCAAGACTGTGGCTATTCAGCAATCCTCTTTGAATAGTGGATCGGTGATTGTTGACAGTGGAACAACAGATACTTATTTCACTAGAAATCTTGCGTCCCCTTTCAAACAATTGTTCAAAGAAATTACAGGATTCAATTACAACGAAAATGGAATGAACCTTTCTGAGGAACAGGTAGATAAGCTTCCTACAATTCTTGTTCAACTCGAAGGAACGGGAAACAATGCGAATCATCCAGGATCAGCTGGAGCAATTGATCCTGAGAATCCAAATGATATTCTTCTTGCAATCCCTCCTGCACATTACATTGAATATGACAGTCAGAGAAAACAATACGTAGGTAGATTTTCAATGACCGAAGGGCGCGGTAGTGTCATCGGAGCGAATACAATGAGAGGTCACGATGTTTTCTTCGACATCAAGAATACGGGAAGAA
Source organism: Chaetoceros tenuissimus (assembly GCA_021927905.1). Classification (NCBI taxonomy): domain Eukaryota; phylum Bacillariophyta; class Thalassiosirophyceae; order Chaetocerotales; family Chaetocerotaceae; genus Chaetoceros; species Chaetoceros tenuissimus. The sequence goes on along the minus strand of BLLK01000029.1, from coordinate 824,367 downwards.
TAGGATTTGCAGAGAGTGATTGTGACTACAAAGAATTGATTGGAGTCAATCTACCAGAAACCGTAGAACCAAAAACTGATGACTACTATGACGAAAAGGAATCAAAACTTGAGAATGATCCAGATCAGCCAGTTACAGCTGGATTCAAAGATGGCTTTACATGCGACGACATGTGTAAGAATGGCGTGATAGGTGCTGGCATTTTGGTTGCCGTTGTCGCACTCGTTTCCATCTACAAAGGAATAATGAAAAGGAGAAGATATCAACCAGCAATGTCCGAAAACGAACATCTTAATGATCTAGTACTCGACACTGAGATCCAGCTCGCAGAAATTTCTTAAAAATATTATGTAAACTTAAACCCCTATTCCAAAAACTCATCACATATAGATTGCATTTCCTAAACATAACAGAATTGCTCTATTCTTCTTCTTCTAGTAGATTTTGATGATTTTGATGGATAATGCTCATCTTGAACATTGCACAGAAAGCTTCTGGCATATTCCAATTCTTGCAGACAAAATAAATCACTGTACTCATCTTGATTAGATTTGTAGACTTTGATTTCATCACTCTCATCAAGGCAGAATGGATTTGATCCAAGTCTATCGAATTCACTTTGTAGAATTGACGTCAGACTTACTTCGTCGACAGTACAACCATCTGCACAGATTGGGAGGCGAAAGGAGTAGATCCATGTAAAATGGTTACGCATTATTTCAACAATAAAAATCTTGACATTTTCGCACTTTGAGAAATCATCGCATGCGTTTCTTCTGAAGGAATCACGAATGTTGTTGAAACATTCACATTTCTCATACATAATTTGTGATGGAGATGGCAACGTTAGATCCTTTCCATTTGTTTGCGATACAAGCTGAATAGTTTCTGGAAGGGCAATGTCTAAAAAATATTTGTTTTGAAAACAACCAGAAGAGAGGCATAAGTTATCGATAATGATGTCACCCTCAGATGTATTGATAGAAGCGCATATAGATTTTTCCCCTGTCGCGCATAATTCAGAGTATCCATCTGAACACGATTCATCCATATACCCAGCTATACTATCGAAGAAATCTTTGAGGCATGTCTCCGAGTCGAATGAAACCATATTTGCAATAGAAGCCAAGTGTTGTATGTGGAACGAGTACACGGTTTGAACATCCTCATTTTGATCGAAGCAGTTATGTGACAAAGCCTTGCTGCAAAATTCAAGATCTTTACATGTAGGCTGAAATATTCCTGTGAGACATGCACATTTATCTTCTTGCATCATCCTTTCGTTGAAATCATGAGAATTCGCAATGTCTATTTCACTAGAGTCACCATTATTCTTTCGTAAATGAGACATTAAGGATGCTTCACTATCCATAGGTAGGACTAGAGCGAAAAGTGTAAACAAAGCAGTCATGATCATAATTTATTTCATCTATTATTGTGAATATCATATGTACAACATTGTAAAAATCGTTGAGGGAAGGTGTTACTCTTCAAAAATGAAAGAGAATCCGATTTTTTACCAATGCGAACCCTAGACTAATCTCCCTTGTCGAAAGGGATAATAAAGGCTAAATATTTCAGAAATTATAATCAGAATAGCTCATACGTTCTTGTCAACATCGCTGATTTCACAATCAGGCAATAAAAGTACAGTTTTAGTTCACCTGTTTTCGTTCATGCATTGATATTTTACTAATCCTATTACAAGAACTTATCATTCATTTCCTTCTAGCTTCACACATATAAGAGAATCATGAAATCATCTGGAGTAGTTGCCTTCTTTCTTGCAGTATCGCCTCTTGTAGCAGCACACAGCGTTCCAGACTGCAAAGACCTTGTTGATTCGGATGGAAGATTTGTTGTAGACGGCTTTCTAATTGATAAAACATGTGAATGGGCAGGAAGAAAAGATACAACCTTTAGATGCCAGCATCCTGAAGTTCTTCAAAACTGCCCGCATACATGTGGAACTCCATGTCATTCAGAGGCTCCGTCTGCTGCTCCTACTCCAGAATACCAGTTTCCATCTTCATCTCCTACGATCTCCAAAACACCGACAATCGCACCTTCAAATGCACCAACTCCAGTGTACTGCGAAGCTGATAGTACCGAGAAGTTTCAGGTTCCTGGAACCCAAGGAACTGAAATGAAATCATGTGATTGGGCAGCAAATCGCGACACAGTCTTCCGTTGTAAGATCGATGAAGTTAGACAAAATTGTATGACATTGTGTGAAGTCCCTTGTACACAAAAGCCAGATGATGACGAGCTTGTTTTCGCAGGAGCAAACTCTGGAGAGCCAGAAGAGAAGAAGAAGGGCTTTCCTCATGGCGTTTTCTGGGTTTCTGCTGGTGTTGTTGCAGGATTGGCACTTATTGCATATGCTACTCATAAAACTGAACAAAAGGCCGAAGAAAAGAAAGTCAAGTGGAATGGAGAGCTGAATCCGATCAAAACTGATGACGCTCCAGCAGATAATGGATATACATCGACATGGTGTCTATGGGGAAATAATAATGTTGAAGTATAGACAATAAGAGAAAGTGTATAATACTAATAATTTGAATAATTTCACAAATTGTAATTTGATCAATTGTTTTTCAAGTTGATTCTCGTTTGATTAGAAAAGTTTTCAGATAGCTATAAGTCTCCATAATTTTAATATTTATTAGACTATTCTAAGCACTGATTGAATAAGTAGTTTGTATTACCTACCTTGATCATGATTGATTGGATCATTTCCATACACAATTTTCATGTTAATAATGTGTATAGTAATGTTCAAAATTTCCAAACATGTTCAAGTTACCCTTTGCAAACATATGGTATCCATATAATAGATCTCAAGGTCCTTAGTTAAAAGCCATGTTATCGATTTTTTTCTTTTGATTAGAATAGCAGTGCCATGAGCCATGCATAGCAAGATCGACAGATAATTCTTCTTATTTTGTGGCCATAGTGTAATTGTGCATATCATTTTGAATTTGATTGAATTTCATATTAGAAGAAATATGATGTTTCAAGAAAACTTGGATTTAGACAACCTTACCTATGAATAAATTAATAGGCAAAATGAGGTCAGATCTCAACTCAAATTGAAATTTTGTGGGTTGTGGGGCAATTGTTTTGAATACGGGAATGAGACTTTTTGACACTAAATTTATGGAACTTGCTTTCGCTGAATTCAGTCTGAGTAAAATAAAATATTGGATTTCTTTTTCATCTCTCTTTCTCCAATCTTCATCTCCAAGCAACATTACAAATCTCAAAACATTATTTAGATATCTGATTGCAACATGGCCTCAAGTTGTGATTCAATTCCTGATAGTGGTGATAATTTCATTCTAAAAGAACCGTTGAATGAGCGAACCATTTCATGCGACTGGGTGAGACACAGACCACAAGAACAATGGATCTGGTGTAATTACAGAAATGTGAATGAGATGTGTCCAGCTACTTGCGGTGGCTGTCAGAATATCTCGAAACCATTCTGTGATGAAGTTTTGGAGTTTGATAATGAATCCAGATTTTATGTGGAAGAAACAGCTAATAATAACGGAATGAGGACATGTTCTTGGGCGGCAAGATTAAACACCATTCAGCGTTGTAGTATCAAAGCTGTTCAAATTAACTGCCCTGAAACATGTTTCACCCTCTGCGATGAGAGACCGACTAGTTCCCCATCTGCTACATCTGGATCTGTAATTGGCAATGCTATCGTTGATGACCCTAGTTCAAAGGGTGCTGCTACCAATGAAATGAAAGTTCTTCTTGGCGTCTTGGGATCTCTTGTAGGAATTTTGGCGTTTTTGCTACTATTGGCTGTGACAAAGAGGAGAAAGAGTAATATCTCGAATAGTAGTGCTGAAGAGGTTTCGTCATTTGATGAAGACGATGACGATAAAACCAATATACATTCCTTAATTGCCAGTTCAAGTAGCGCCTTTCTAGGAACTAGCTCGATGGTGCCAAAGAATTCATCCTTCGTCCCACCTGATCAGAACAACTTGGGAGCAAAATATTCCGTAAGAGATGTCAAATGCTGTACCAACTTTGTTTGCGATGGATGTGCTGAAGGCCAAGTGACATTTGTGAAATCTCCAAATAAACGACGAAGTGATGGGTTCTTGAGAAGACGTGCAAACTCCGTTGGAGATCTAGTCTGTGAGATTGTCCAGGATAGACCTGATGCAGCATCTGAAGTTTAGAAAATCAAAGCCGAGTATCCTTATTACCGCATGGACTAGGACAATGCCTGAAAATCCTATGCTCATAGCCAACGTTTCAATATTTGAATTTATTTTTACTAAAGAAATTTATTTCATTGGATTCTGAAGTTAAAAGCACAACTTCCTTATAAAACCATTTTAGTTTTTTGTTTTGTCTACTCATATATCGAATCCCAGGTCGCTTTGATCCTATGAGCAAAATGGTTAACTTCGTCGAAAATTGATCCGAATCCAGTTCCAGTTACATCTGAAAGCTTTCTTCGTTTTGTATTCCTATTCATCTCTGCATCAGAATCGACAACTTCGTCAACTATTGCCCCCTCCAATATCAACTCTTCGCAAGATTGCCTGCATGGAGCTATGAAAAAAATGTCAGTTGTTTTCAATTTTTTTGTTGTAATAATGGTGATGGTGACAATACTTACGTGCAATTGCAGAATCGGTTACTGTTGTTATGCAGAATAGGCGTAAAGTTAAAGATTCATTTGTCGCGCTAGTAGTAACACAGCAAAGTTCTCTTTCCAGTTTCATGATTGTGGTCGTGTCTCCATTCAGTTCCTTCACCTTCTCTGTAATTAACTGTTGACTCATGATGGTAGACAAAGGTGGGGTAGGTACAAGAGACAAGTTACATTCAGAAGAAAGTAAGGAACCTCCACTAATATCAGGTACTGCATTTGTACCCCCGACAACTCCTAATGCAAGTCCACCTATTCCAAAAACTGTGCTAATAGCAGCACACGATCTCAAGGCAATACAGACATCACCACAGGCTTCTCTGATTGATTTTTCACGGATAACAGGAGAAAATGACGGGTCTTTATCCACCCAATCCCCACCTATTCCTACTCGTTTACCCAACACATCAATTGACCTCTCCAAAGCTACGAATGCGTCTCTAGTGATACGCCCCGTAGAATCTCGTCCTCTAGCTACTAATTTGGACTTCTCAAAAGATGCGTTGGAACTTATGGAACTGGCTTTCACTTGTCTTAGCATTTGCATTTCACTAGATTTTGGATCATTACATGATAGGTGCCGTAGTAATGAGCATGAACTGTGAAATGTTGGAATGAATTGCCCTGTCCTAGAATCACAAGATAAACGAAACACCACAATAGGTGACCTAGATGACTTTCTATCACTTTCCTTGTCATTACCATTGTAATTGACATCGACACCGACAGAAATCGATCCACTTTCGACTGTGAGATGGATCCAAGATGGTAAAGATTTGCTCTTGTCAATTCCATCCAAATCTTGGAACCTCAGGATTGCATTTCGAATAGCACGACACCGTCTCTCAGCGGATATTAACACTGCTGAAAGTAATGCGTCACTGACAGATAACTGGAATGGATCTTGCAAAGATGACAATAGCTTCGCAATATTCGACCTTACAACAGGGCTATCTCCATCCATATTATTTCCACCGCTAAGTGACACCTCGATTCCTTTCTGCGGCGTAGCAGTAACCTCCATACTGAGCATTTTACTTGACTCTTTGTCATGAAAATTATTTCGTTTTCCTTTCAGATGAGATAAGTCTGTCGTATCTTCCGACCGAGACAAAGAAGTAATCTTAGGATATCCATTTCTATCGTCTATTTCCCAAAAGTGAACTATTAATATTGCCAATGGTTGCACTCTTTCACCATTTTCTTTATGAAATTGCTCGCCTTCTGGTATAAACTTGACCGGAGTGACATTGATCATGTTGAGCCAAGAAGTCTTGCGTAATTTGTCAGCTTGAGCTGACAATACTTCCATCTGCCAACTCAAACTAAAGACATGACTTATTTCAAGTAACTTCGAAAGAGGTCTTGGAATACATTTTGATTTAGTTTTGTCTTCACTCTCTTCATTTTGCTTTTTGGCTTGTATTTCTTCTTGCATCATTGCTCGTTCGCATATTTTATGTAACGTGAACATTTGTTCCTTTGATAGTTCAAGTTGATGATTTGACTCTCCAGTTTTTACTGCAGTTCTAGTCCTTATTGAGAGCAAAGTCCATGGAGCTGGATTATCCTCTGATAAAACAGTCACTCTGGCTTCAATCGGGTACACTTTTGTATCTCCTTCTAGTCTTGCTTTACCGTGTAACAATCGAACACTTGTGCAATCTTTCTCAAAGACTATTTTCCATTTAAACTTTTTGTCTTGATCTAACTTATTTCCCACTTCACCCAACACTAATTTTCTTCGAATCACAGCCTTTAATCTTTGTTTCATTTCTTCTTCATCCCAGGATTTTTCGGTGCTGTCTTTATATTTATCTCCAAGCATAAGATCTCTACTTAGACCTGACCATTTCCCCTTTAACAAAACTTCCATGCTACCTAATATATCATGAGGATGATGCCTCACCTTCCACAAAGAATCATGATGAAAATAAAGAGAATCTTGTGCTGTATCAGCCGAAACCCAGGAACTTGTAACATGTTCCAAAGCTTGCGATGCAGTTTGTGTAATTTGCGATAATTCATTTTCAGGTGGAATCTGAGCCAAGGCGTAAATGTTTGGTTGTTGCGACGAAACAACTGTATCTGTTTTGCAGCCACTTGTAGGAAGATTTGATGCAACAAGTGCACTAACATGAGATAAGGATTGTAAGTGCCTCGCAATCCTAGAAGCAATTACATGTCTTCTCTCCTGGAAAGATAAACTTGCCATAGCTTCTGATTTCTCAGTAAATGGCATTCGTTTGTCGTCTGAACTTGGTAAATACATGCTCATTGGTTGACCCGTCGACATGTTCTGTAAGTCATTGTAAAGTGCATCTGTTGCTGCATTGATTACTACTGCCAAGGGAGCATTTAGGAGAGTGCCATCGGCTGGATTCACCGAGAGCTCCAATCGGGTTTGTGGCTTTGGCTTTTCGTTACCTTTATCGTCACTGTTTTGTGCAGAAGACATTTCCTCTCCCCTCCCCTATAAACTATGAGTATGAAAATGAAATAGATATCCCAACAGCTCCACTATTAAAAAGGTAAGGTATGGTATGGTGCATAGATTGTCTAAAAGATGGATAATAGTGGATACACAAAGCAAGCAAGCCAAAAATGAGAGGGCAGTCCCCACCTTCCATTCAAAGGGGTACTATTTATACTTATACAATAACAATTGAAAAATACAAACTTTTATCAATTTTTACCTAGACTACTCATATTCAATATGTTCATGTTGTATGATGATTATTAAGTGGAATGGTATTCTATTCTTCCATCTCTGGTAATCCTGCATGCATAGCATCAATATGTGAAGGATGAGCGGCAACGCTGGAACAACCATGAGACCAATGATAGGTAGTACCGAACACGAGAAGGTGCATTCCAATGACGTAAAAGAATAAAGCAGTCCTCATTTCTTTACTCCCTAGCACTGTCCTTGCAACAAAAAATACTGTTCGTTCCATAGGAGACATTTCATTCATTTTTCGTTGTCTTTCATTGCGACTAAATTGTTTGAATGGGTCGACAGATGCCTCATATCTTTGTTCTAGAGCTTCGAGGTCTAGATCTGTGTTATCCATTGAACGTACATGATTACTAGATGAGTTTCTGTAACTTTGAAGGTATCTCACTTTTTCATAGAGTTTTGTATTATCTGTCTTCAGTGACTCTGCAACACTGACTTGTTGCTGTAGTTCTTGTTTGAAACTATCTCTTTCAGCCTGAAGCTTGTCTACTTTTGCTGTGAGTCTTTCCTTCATAGCCATCAGAATGTCAGTCATTTCATTTCCAGTGGCATCTGGTTTCTTCTCTTCTTCCGTAGGTGGCGGTTTAGAAGCAGGATCTGGTGGCGGTACTGAAGGATCCAAAATATGCTCAAGATCTGCTGGATCCGAGCTTTGATGTATCTGAAATTCTTCAGGTTTCCCTTCAACCTTTGGTTTCTGGGAAGTTGTGATTCTATCCAAGTCAGATTCTAGCCTTTCGACAAGTAACTCTGTCTCCCTTTTCGACTCTTCAAGTGCTTTCATTTGCTTTTTGAGTTGATCGCATTCCTCGTATTGATCTGTTTTTTCTCGTCTTTCTTTGATAAGATCTGCTTCCACCTTTCTCAGCTTACTGATCAAAACTGCTTCCAACTCATTGACATCATCAGCACTTGTCATTTCTGGCTCTTCTTCTTTCTCTGGATCTACACCAAACTCCAACTTCTTCAATATATTCAATTCATGACGCATCTTTTCAATCATTTCTCTAGATGGAGCCTGAGCAAGTTCTGACTCGAGTTCACTTACACGATTTGCAAGTAAGGATCTTTCGTTATCAAGAGATTCGACAGTTCTTTGCATTTGACTGGATTCGAGAATATCACATTAGAAAACACGCCGCCAAAATATACGGTGATTCATGCAAATAATCGAACTTACCTCTCCAATGTCATCATGGCGTCATCCTTTAATCTCATTTCTTCTCGCATCGCATTGACAGACACCGTCAACTCGCTTACTTCAGCTTCATAAGCTTTTCGTTCGGTGAGCATGTCTTCCATTTGCATCGAAGAAAGTTCGATATCTTTATCCTTTGAACCAATGTCGTCATTTTTCAATGCTTCTGCCTTAATTTTCAAGTCATCTCTTTCTCTCTTTACTGAATGTAGTTGTTCTCTCAATCTATCTGCATCATCTACTAAAATTTGTCTTTGAGCCTCCCATGCTGCTTCTCTCTCATTTAAACCTTCATCTGCTTCGAGCAAAGAAGCCTGAGTCGCTTCAGATCCCGCGCGCTCAGCTTTCAATTCAAGTTCGAGTGATGCAAGCTTTCGCTCCATAATAGCCTCACGCTCCAAAGCCTCTGCTGCTCTCCTACCCTCAGTCTGAGCCAAGTGTTCCTGTGCTTTTCTGTAGAAATATTAGAAATAGATTTTACCCGAATGGATGCCTGCTATTCAAAAGTTTACTTACTTCAATTCCCTCTGTAGTTCCTCTTCTTGATTTAGAACAAGGTCCTCAATTTTTGCATTTAACTTCTTGATAGTAATATCTTGATTCTTGAGCGTTTTAAATTCAACTTCATATTCTGCAACTTCACTTCGAAGTTCAATCAATTCCTCCTTTTCTTCTTTACTCATGTATGACTTTTCATTCTGTGAAGAAGCAGATGCTTTTTTCGCAGAAGCCAAGTCCTGTTCCAGTTTTTTATTCTTTGCATTTGCTTCATCCAAAAGCTTCTTTAGTTGATTTAATTCCCCACTAGTATTTTTGCTACTTTTGGAATGTTCCTTCTTTTGTGCATTTAATTCAACTTGCATCTCTTCCATACCTTTGAGTAGGTGTGATACTTGTCCAGACATGCTGTTTAAATGCTCAGCAGCGTTTTGCAATAACATGGAAGGATCATTTACTGCTGTCATACTTTTTGATAGTTCCATCAAGGCACTGTCAGAATGTTTACATCTTTTGGTAAGTTTATCAATTTCTTCTTGATATGATTTTACAATTCCTTTGGAAGCAGTTGACAATTTTTGAAAATGTTCCTTCTGCTCATCGGTAGTGACTATACTGGCTTCTGTAGACTTGAGGGATTTTTTGAACGCCTTTGTAGATTCAGCGAGTAGTTTTCTAGCGCTTTGGGCTTGTGTATTATTTGCTTTTGCGGTTGAGGCAGCCTTTTCAAGAGAAGCCTTTTTGCTATCCCAGCCAAACGTCGCCCATGCTGTGGATAAGGTCAACAGGTTTGAAGCAAGTTCCGATTCCATTGTATTCTTAGTTTCTATTAGTTATGAAACGAAGAGATAGGTGAAGGTATTGTTGATGTGTTTTGAAAAAGCAAAAAGTAGGTTGTGTCTAGGTATTCGTCCAGTGTTCCGTGAGGGTGGCCCAATTGTTCCGGTTAGTGTTCCGGTTCATAACCCACAACAAATATGACCCTATTATAACTAGTATACACCACTTATACATCGTCTGTCCGTCTCTCCTTTCATCATTGGCAACCCAGCAAAATGCTCGTTTGCACTACTATTGTTGTGGCTGTTGTCACTATTGTAGTTCTTTATTAACTCTCACTTTAGATCTATTTAATTTGTTTTAACAATAACCCATTCCCTCGAAAATATTGGTAGAAATCCTTCTACATAGAATCCAAAAGGCTACCGACGATTTTCCTAACAACAATGAAGGTTGCTCCTTCAGATACTCAAGTATCAGTATTATCACCACTAAGCTAGAAGATAAATACACAGACATCTCCATTATTATTTCATATAGAACAAAGCAGAATTATTCAAGTCATTGTGATGTTATTAAGAATATTTTCTCAATTCAAGCTTGTCGCGACACATGTAATGATAATGATTTGGTAAATTATAAACTTGAAGTAGATCTTTTGCACTATTTAATGGCTGGAAAGTATATTTATCAAAGCATTGTAGTTTCCATTAGTAGATGTACATGAGGAATCAGTAACGTAGAAGAATCAGTAATAAATGACTATAAGTATAACCGTTATTTTGACCGTTGTTCCAATTGTTCCTGTTCCGATTGTTCCATTTTCAGCCTAAATTGTTCCGGTACAATAAACGAATACCTAGACTAGTTGTGTCTCCTCGTTTGAAACCCGTTGCTGAAGAAGTCCTCTTCTTTTGGTACAAACACTCTTTTCTATCAAAGCAAAAGTAGAGTATCCTTTTGCTTTTATTAATAGAGTGACTGATTGTAAAGGGATACTCTAAACCTTGAAGCGAGGTTCTCATCCAAGCAAATCTGACCACGACACGAGGAACAGGAGGAGCAAAAAAGCATCACTCAAATCAGGTTGGTTGTGATGTTTCTCTTCTGACTAAGTACCATTATAAACTGGAAGTTTCTTGGTCAGCTTTGTTCTACTCAGTATTCTTCCATTTTACATACCTAAACTGACTGGATTCAATAACATAGTGGATGCTCTACAATCACATAGAGTTCAGATCTTGACTTGAATTGAAGAGAAAGGAATATTTTGTTCGAGACAAGTACCATTACAAAATGAGGACAAAAAAATCAACGCTTTGGCTTTCTATTGCTTATGCTGTGATTTTACCTCTTGCTTCACCCTACGGAATTGGAAGGACGACAGTATCTGCAGCTATAGCACCAAGCAAGCATAGCAGTCACTCGCAATTTTCACCGTCAAGGACAAGGAATCCTTTAGAGGTGCCAAAGTCTGCTGCATCCAATGAATCTTCTACACGGCTTCAATCATCAGCTGTAATTGAAAGTGACAGTAATAATGGAGGTCATTTGCGTGGGGAATATCAAAGTAGTATTTTATCGCGTATGCTTTATAATTATGTTGATCCGCTACTCAAGATATCAAAAAAACGTCAGTTGGAAGAAGGTGACATCTTTCCTTCAAAAGATGCAATCAAAATGGATCATCAAGTTCCTGAATTAGAGAAAATATATTCAAAATGTAAATCCAAAGCTAAGCGAAAACTTGAGCAGTTGAGATCCCATTCTGCGAATGCATCGGATAAATCATTGGCTGATTCAATAGAAGAGAAATTGTCTACTTCAGAATCTTTGACATTGGCCAAAGCACTATTTATACATCAAAAGGGAAATGTGGCCAAGACTGGTATTCTTCGTTTGTTAAACACCTTGATTCAGGCATTTCCTGCTATCTTAGTTTCTAGGTTATTGAAACTAATTGAGTCTGGAGATATGCATCATCCGTCAAAAGCTATCCGAGCAGCTTTTGACCTTGTGGCTGTTTTAAGTATCAAAATGGTTATAGAGAACGCTTACTTTCACAGCATTGTAAAGTGCTCGACTATGGTGAGGGGGTCTCTATCAGGTTTGATATTTGATAAAAGTTTGCGAGTTTCATCGAGACAGAATATAGAAAGTGATAGCTCGAAGAAAGATGAAAAAGATGACAAGAAGAAAAAGTCAGTTGGAGAGTCAAGTAGTGTGTTGAACTTGATGCAGTCAGATGTCTCTACCATTGAAATGACATCTTTACAAATCCATACATTGTGGGATGGAATATTACAATTTTGTATCTATTCTTCCCTACTTTACAAGTATTTAGGTCCTAGCGTATTTGCAGGTATGTTTGAGAAATATTTACATGATATGGCCTTTTTTAGAAATTTCTAATATTTTCTTTAGGTGTATCGGTTTTGTTACTTACAATTCCTACCAACGCCCTTTGCTTACGAGTTCTTAACAGATTGAGTAAATATGAAAGTGAGGCTAAAGATGTGAGAACACGGAAAACTGTGGAAGCAATTACCAATATGAAATTATTAAAACTACAAGCATGGGAAAGGGAATTTGAAAAGAAAATTGAGGATGCAAGGCAAGAAGAAATCAAGCGTCACATTGCACGTGGTGCTTTTCGTGCGCTCAACCAAGCTATTTCAAATGCAGTACCAGCTATTGTACTTGTTGTAACTCTTACAGCATATCAAAAAACAGGCAGACCTATAGTCGCAAGTACAATTTTTACAGCAATTTCTTTGTTCAATCAACTTCGATTTCCACTGCTATTTTATCCCATGGTGATTGACTCTATTGCAAACGGGAAAAATGCATTAAGAAGACTCTCGAAATATCTCCGTCAAGAGGACTTGACACCTTATGTTGCTCATTTATCAAAGACAAATGGCGGAGGAAAAATTACATTAGAAAATGGAAACTTTTTATGGGCAAAACCAACAAGAGCAAAGAATGGAGAAACAATTTCCATACCATCTCCAGCATTATGTGGGGCTAATTTAACCGTAAATGGTGGAGAGATCGTAGCTGTTGTTGGGCCTGTTGGATCTGGTAAATCTTGCCTTGTTCGATCATTATTGGGTGAATTAGAACCTGTACCTAGAGTAGTTGTAGATCCATCCGCAATAGAAGGCTCCATGTCTGATGTCACAAGGGTTGCACTCAATGGTGATGTGGCATATTGTGCTCAAGAGGCTTGGTTGACAAAGGGTACATTGAAAGACGCTATCTTGTTCGGAAGGGAGTTTGATGAACGGAGGTTCCAAAACGCATTATATGACGCAGGCTTGGATGAAGACATAAGTCAAGGCACGCTTTCTTTTAGCACTGATGTTGGTGAAGGGGGGTCGAGTTTATCAGGTGGTCAACGGGCTAGAGTACAACTTGCACGGGCTTTGTATAATGAAGATGCAGGAGTTTATATTTTGGACGATGTGCTGTCTGCACTTGATGTGAAAGTATCTGCATTGGTTTTCGATAGAGTGTCAAAAAGGTTGAGAGAGAGAAATGCAGCAGTTCTTTTTGTTACAAATGATGTCTCTTTACCAAGAAGATGTGACAAGGTTGTATTGATGGGAAAAATGAAATCGGACTGCTCAAAAATTGTTGATGTTGGTACATACGACGACCTTATTTCGAGAGGACATGATCTCCGAAGCATCTCTATTGACTCTGAGCATTTGAAGTCTGATGAAAATCAAGAAATAGATGCAACATTGGAAAAGGAGAAGGATATTGTATCTCAGTCAACAATGAAAAATGTGATGGTTGAAGAATCCAATACTCGTGACAGCCCACGTACAGTGACCCAATTAAATAATTCTACTGTTGCAAGTGATACATCGTCAAAGGTTGTGGACGATAAAGAGGCTGAGTCGGAGAAAAAGGATGGAAAAGCTCTTCAGACAATTGATGACAAAATGTCAGAAGGAGCTGTGCCTATCGCAACTTATATGACTTACTTGAAGAGTGTCAGAAATCCCCTTTTGATTTCTACGGCATTGGGATGCTACCTACTATCTAATAGTGCCCAATTTTTTCAGCAATATACGGTTGCAAAATGGACTGAATTGGGAGTCGAAACAGCATCAGCGCTTGGAAGTAAATACTTACAATCATTGGTTTACGCGGCAGGCGTGGTCTCCGTTACTTTATGGTTAAGGAGTTTCTTGCTGATGAAAGTTGGCTCCAAAGCATCAGAATTCATTCACAACAAAATGCTCGCTTCTGTATTTAATGCACCTGTCACTTTTTTCGACTCAACTCCATCGGGCCAACTGCTTTCAAGATTCGGTAAAGAGCTCGAAACCGTAGATCGTGGAGTACCTGATGGCATAGGATCCGTTCTTTTCTGTTTCCTCAATATCGCCATCACTGTTGCTGGTCTCACTTCGCTCATGACACCAGGAATGGTAGTTCCTCTGCTATTCATTTCCATCTTTTACACAAATATTATGACCAAATTTAGACCAGCAGCACGTGACTTGAAGCGTTTTGAGTCCAAGAGCCGCAGTCCCATCTACACTCAATTCCAAGAAGCGTTGAAGGGTGCTGAAACTATACGAAGTATCCCACAAAGTCCAAAACGTTGGTCAAATGGATTGAGAAAGCTGACAGATAACAATCTCAATGTTATCTATACCGTGAAGTCTTTAGATAGATGGCTATCTGTACGATTAGAGACACTTGGAAATGTAGTTGTATTAACTGCTGCGTTTGCTTCTGTATTTTTGACTAGAATGGGTAAAATGAAAAGTGGAAGTGCTGGATGGGGCCTTACACAATCATTGGCAATCACGGGTTTGCTTACTTGGGCCGTGCGAGTACTGACTGATTTAGAAAGCCAGATGCTTTCTGTTCAGAGAGTTACAGAAATCACGGATCTTAACTCTGGCTCTGGACCAAGCCAAGATAACTTGCCCGACAATATTCCTCAAGAAAAAAGCAAGATCGGGGAAGCATTGCGTGAACTGGATCAAACCAAAAAGATCATACTTCCTACGACTCCAAAAAATGATGTTGGGCTGATTTCCAGTGGATGGCCGTGGAGAGGTTCCATCAACTTTAAAAATG
This sequence comes from Chaetoceros tenuissimus, assembly GCA_021927905.1. NCBI lineage: Eukaryota > Bacillariophyta > Thalassiosirophyceae > Chaetocerotales > Chaetocerotaceae > Chaetoceros > Chaetoceros tenuissimus. Next base: position 809,358 of record BLLK01000029.1, on the reverse strand, counting down.
TTTCAATGAGATACAGTGAATCTGCTCCACTTGCTCTTAAAAATGTGAATCTTTCAATCAAACCAGGGTCTACGTTGGGAATAGTAGGAAGAACGGGATCCGGGAAAAGCACATTATTATTGACTCTCTTCAGATTGGTCGAAATTGAATCAGGAGGAACGATCGAAATTGATGGTGTGGATGTTAGATCATTAAGCCTTCAAAGTTTGAGAAAGTCTCTTTCCATTATTCCCCAAGACCCAGTTCTCTTTGAAGGAACTCTAAAGTATAACCTGGATGCCACTGGAAATGCATCTGACGAGGATTGCTGGCAGGCACTGGAAAAAGCATCACCCGACCTCGCTCGTCAATATCGCTCGTCTGATGGGCTAGATTCTATGATTTCTGAAGGAGGCAAAAACATTAGTGCAGGACAAAGGCAAATCATTTGTTTGGCACGCGCATTACTTCGAAAAAGCAAAATTTTAGTTCTCGATGAAGCAACTTCTTCTGTTGATGCGAATACAGATGCTCAAGTCCAAAACACAATCAAGAAGGAATTTGTGGAAAAGGGAGCCACAGTGATTATTGTAGCACATAGACTGGATACAGTTCTTGATTCGGATAAGATTGTAGTTATGGGTGATGGTGAAGTCATTGAATATGGTAAACCATCAGATTTGCTCAAGATAAATAACGGGCAATTGAGAACCATGGTGGATGCCGATTTACACAATAAGAAAAAGGGAGCATCGACCAACAGAAATTCCTCGACAGAATTGCAAGAACCTCTGCTAGCATAATTTACTGATACATTATAATAATAATAATAATAGGAAATGAATTGATTGTTATTTATTCCTACTTACCTTAGTCTACTTTTCACCTAAATGAAAATAGAAATCCTCAGTCCCATATTTTGGTCCCATGTTGAATGTTCGGACGACAGACAGGCCAAAGCTTCTTGTGGCTCTCCCCCCTCTCTTCTTTGGAGGAACCTGAACCTTTATCGATGATCGATGTGATGAAGATGAAAGATACATTGTTACTATTGAAAAGGTCAAGTAAACATCTATTCATATTGTGGAACCTGCATACACAGATATATACAGCTAATATGAATTCAACAACGCCTTTGCCTAATGCATCGAATCCTACGAAGGTGATTTTCGACACAAGTGGCAAGAGTCCAACTCAACCGCATACAGACCCGATCACAAATTTAGCCTCTACTCCAAATACCATCGCAACTGGATCCTTACTAGGCCTCAATGACAATTACATTGTTTATGCAGTAAAGAATGGGTTAATTCGTGTCATGGATCGCTCATCCTCTCTTCGTACTTTGTTGAGAGGACATAAGGAAAGAATAACAGACGTTAGTTTCTTCGGAAGTAGCAGTGATATCCTTGCATCTGTATGTCCAAGTGACTGCAGAGTTTGGCGTGTTTTCGGCAGAGAAGATGAACTTTCAAGTGAAATGCTTTTGGAAATCCAGAAAGATGAAAATAATGAAGGGACTTTGGAAAGAGTGGTTTGGCATCCATTCAATCCAAATCAGTTTATTCTTTTGCACAAGGGCAACAGTGTAGCTACCTTTGTAGAGACCACTAGGTTACTTACTACCGCAAGCACCGAAGAGGGACAAGCTCATGCTGTATGCGAAATGAAAGATGACCAAAATGTCGATGGTATGCTGAAATTTGTGGTAACTGATGCATTTTCTAGTGATTGTGGCATAAATGATTTGACTTGGTCCAATCTTGATGCTAGACATGTCTTGACTTCACACAATGATGGAGCAGTGAGATTGTGGGACTTGAGAAACACAGTTTATACTTTAAATGGAAAGGAAGTTGATGCTACTACATCAGATTTGTCTGCTTGTACCATGTCTGCAAAATGTGTTAAGACAGTGCGAGTATCTAGCGGTGATTCAGTACAAAAGGCATTCTTTTTGTCTGCGTTCGAAGATGCATGTTCCATGTTCCGAGCTGGTGGTACTACTGGAATGGAAGAATGCTCTTACATGACTAGTCCATTCATTTCATATACTTTCGATGGAGAAGTTACTCTGTGGTCACCTTTCACAATGACTGGTTCCCCACCAAGTGTTGTCAGAACATTCAAATTAGGTAATGAGAGTCCAACTCCTTCAAATATATCTGTATGTGATATTCCATCTGTAAGCGACGAAGAAGAAGCACCGTCTACTTTTGTAATTTTAAGTGATGAGAAAGGAAATGTGTACGCTCTTCATCTTGCAAGCCAACTACGTGAAATTCCTGCTTCTGGATCAACACCTTCAAGAAAGGTTGGAGCTGTCATCGGGTTTGACTACATTGTTGTTTTCAAATCTCTTCAACCTATTTTTTCTCAAAGCGTACTGTCGTCACTTGACGAGGACTCTGATGCGAAGCAGTTTAATGTAGATTTATTTTGCGTTCAAAGTAAAGCAGTGCAAAAATTGACTCTGTCTCCATCTATGCTCGCACCTCCCGTTGCACTCGAAGCTGGAGTAGTTGCTGATGGAGTCTCTATTGGAGAAGTTGAAGTGATGATTCCAATCACAACTGAAGATGCAGCAGCCAGTAATGTCGAGTTTCAAGACTATGAGGACTTGGATGAATCCTATGAGTCGAATGAAGAAGAGGGCGAGGGTGATGGTGATGAACCTACTTTAACAAATGAGACTGTGCCTGTTCCTCCAGCTGCTTCTTCTATGCCATCATTTCTGGGTGGTCAAGGTGAAGGAGCATTTTCAAATTGGCTTGGTAATCTTGCAGGGGTATCAAAGAAAGAAGAGGAAGAATCAATGCCTAGTGCAAAATCAGATATTGATCTAAGTAGTTTGCCTCTACCTGAAGCTCCAAAGATTGATGTTCGTGCAACAAGCGCTCCACCAAAGCAACAAAAGAGCGAACTACTTTCTCCTATGCAAATTCTAGGTATGAATGTAAAGAAAGCTGATGAAATCGTTGCTCCTATTAGAGCAGGGAGTAACAAAAGACCTCCAAAGCAGTCCGAGAAGAAAAGCAAACCTTCAAACGAGGATAAAAAAATTAAGATTCTCAAACGCGAAGAACCAAGCACAGCTGCCAACCCCAATCCTACTCCGTCACCGGCAATGGAAACAAAGGTATCATCTGCACCTGCAGTTGGCGTTACGAAGGAAGAGATTGAAGAAATTGTGAAAAAGAGCATTGCCTCACATTTCCAAAAACATGAGAGTTTCGTGACTGGGCAAATCCAAAAGGCTGTCAGATATGAGGTGCAGTCAGGCCTTGTTCCATCTTTGAACAAGACAGTTTCCCAAACTCTTGAGCAAACTATCTCTAAAACTATGAAAACTAATGTTTCAAAAACTGTGCAAGATACATTGACAACAAACTCAGAGAAACTTGCTTCTTCCCTTACCAATAGTCTCCAGGAACCAATCGTCAATTCCTTCCACAGTACCATGAAGGATGTGATTGTGCCTGCTTATGAAAATGGAACTCGTCAAATGTTTGAACAGATTTCAACGGCAGTTGAAACTGGTCTTGCTGCAAAGGCTAAGGAACAAGATGAGACTATGAAAATGATGGATGGTATGGTAAAGCGTATGGATGCGATGGGTAAAACTATCGAAGTTCTCATCAAAGCAGTCGCACAACTTCAGACTGGACCAACCTCTGCTGCGAATTCTCCTACAAAGTCGCCTGAACAGGTCGCAGCTGAAAAAATGGATCAGTTGAAAAGAGCAATTGTCCAGCTACTTCGCGCTGGAGACTTTGAGAAGGGTTTTACACAGGCATTATCTGTATCCAACTCTGCCATGGCGCTTTTTGCGTGTCAGCAATCTGATCTCTCTATGGTTCTTGAAGGTGATGTTCCAAAGCTGAGTCAGCCAATAATGCTTTGTTTGATGCAACAACTTGGTGCAGATCTATCTACAAATGAAGAACTCGCTGTCAAGCTTGCATGGCTTCAATCCATGGCGTTGGTTCTCAACCCCCAAGATCCAAGCATCGCAAAACATATTCAAGGAGTTGTGCAACAACTCGTAGTCAATCTACAAACAAAGATGGCTGAGAGTGATCCTGCACTTCGACGCCATTTGCAGATGCTTCTTCAAGTAATAAGAGGCATTGGAAACTCATAAAATGAGAACCACATTTGGGAGTAGTAAAATAATTTTGATAATTTATTAAAGTAGAAGATCTTAGCTAGATGGTTTCCTTGATTCAAATGCGTACCAGTATTACCTATATGCACAAAGTAAGTAATGAAGAGTGGTTCCAGGAAAGGAGAAAATAGATGGAAACTTTCAATTCCATCAAATTAACTTTGGTTTTAGGACCACTACAGTAAACCTGTTTGTGAATTCTTGGAAGAGCAACCTCAAATGTGTTTCTCAATGAAAAGGAATAGAACATCATCCTGATTCATATCTCAAATCTTTATAATTACAAAATTAATAATTAGTTTCTACTTTTTAAAAATGCCCTAAAGTAAAGAAAAGTCGTGTGATCTTATTCCAACCTCCAAATTACATACGGAATCTGGTGGTCCCATTACCATAGGTTCGAAGCACATCTTCCGCCTGAAAACGCTTATCCTTCTTTTTGTCAAAGTTTCCAGAAGTCTTGTCTTTTCTAGAGGAAGAAGTGGTATGAGTATATGCTAATCTCTCAAAAATAGAACCACCTCTTGAAAAGTTAGATTTGGAACTAAAGGTGCTTCTGGAAGAAACAGAGGAATTGCTACTGACTGACATCTTGGAAGTAGTGGATCTTCTTGATCTAAAGCTTGTATTGCTATCCATCGATTCAGCAGGAACGAGAGAATTGGAGTCAAAGGATTTGGATTGACTATCTACTTCAATGTTGTAAAGAGGTCTCCCTTCTTCTTCTACAACCTGCTTCTTTTCCTTAAGACGCTTGCTTGCATATGTTTCAGTGTTGGAAAGTCTATCAAATACGCTACTCTTGGCCATGATTTCTTCTGTAAAAGATTATAAACGATATATTTTGATGTAACAATGCGTTTTTCAATTCTGTTTTCCAAAAGGGAATGAACAAATGATTATGAAATGAAGTCAAGGTAATGAAGTTGATATGAATTTCGTGTTTTGATGTTCACGATAGCCAGATCGTGATGCGACTGATTTCGCCAAAAATACATTCTTATGCTAATTTAGACCACGTTTGACTAGTGTCAAAAAAGGCCTGCCTTTGAATATTTGAATACGAGTAAATTTGAATTTGTTCGAAGCCAGGAGGCAATAATAACAACAACAAATACTCGAGACAACAAAGCATTATTTAAACTCTACTGATAGCGACATACCTAGACCAACAGCTCTAGTACCGAATCTTTACTTTGTAACTGCTGTCTATTTCAAAAATGGAGTCGTCTTCATCCATTCAGGTGGTCGTTCGTCTTCGACCAATGAATGAAAAGGAAAAGAAGCACTCAACACTGCCTGTCATCAAAGCATCTACTAATGAAAAGACTGTCACTGTAATCAAAGGACAAGGAACTAGACAAGCTAGAAATAGCTTTGCATTTGATAACGTCTTTTCATCCTTTTCTAGTCAGCAAGAAGTTTTCGATGGTACTCTCAAACCAGTGATTCGTGATGTCCTTGCAGGCTATGAGAGTACAATCTTTGCCTATGGACAAAGTAAGTTCAAGTGTTTGTTGCAAAGGTTGCGATGTATTCTTATTTGTTTTGGAAATTGTTTTTTAACTGACGCCTCTTTTTTTGAAAGCTGGAACTGGTAAGACCCATACCATGGAAGGAGACTTATCGTTACCTGAACAATTTGGAGTCATTCCTCGATCCGCAGAAGCAATCTTTGACGCAGTTTCAAAACCAGATTTTCAACAAACTAGAGTCACATGTTCCTATTTGGAAATTTACAATGAAGATCTAGGTGATTTACTCCTTGTAGAAGATTCAGATGATCAGTCCACTTCATCATCAGGTAACAAAAGACCGTCTCCGTCAAAACGCAACACAAAAAAGAAGATTGTCAAGTTGGAAATTTTGGAAGGACCAGAGGGTCCATTTTGTCGTGGATTGACAGAAGTGGAGGTACAAAGTGCTGCAGATGTATTGAGTTTGATGCAGCGTGCTCAGCAATATCGTAAAGTTGGAGAGACTAAAATGAATCGTCAGTCTTCTCGTAGTCATTGTTTGTTTACCATCAAGGTTGAATCTAGAAAGAAAATGAGAGATGGAAGTATCATTGACTTTCGTGGAAAATTGCACATGGTTGATTTGGCTGGAAGTGAATGTGCCAAGAGCGCGGGTATGGATAAAGGATCCTCGGGAAGTGTAAGTGTTGTTTAGTTTCAACAAGAATGTTACCAGGCAAATGAATTTTCTCACATACAATACAATCATAGGAACAAGTAGCAAGAGAAAGAGAGCGTATGAACATTAATAGATCCTTGTTGACTCTTGGTCGAGTCATTAAGATGCTCAAAGAACAAAGTGAAAAGGGAGGTAAAAAGAGTAACATTCGTATTCCCTACCGTGACTCCAAGCTTACTCGTATCCTTCAAGAGAGTCTTGGTGGTAGATGCAAAACTTTGATTGTCGCAACAGTATCACCTTCAGTGACTGCTATTGAAGAGTCTCTTTCCACACTTCATTATGCTCAAAGTGCAAACGGAATTGTCAACAAGCCTATTTCAAGTTCCAAAATGTCTGTGACAGGTAGACCTCCAACTCGAAGTGGTGATAGTACCACCACGGAAGCTACATCTGTGGATACATGGTATGAAATGGAATGTAGATTGGAATACATGCAATCACAGGTGGAAGAAGCCCAAGCTGCTTTGGCTCGTAAACATATGCAACAGCAGGAACTTGAGGAAGCAGCGGAAAAGGCTGTTGCAGAATTGGAAACTTGTCAAGGGGAATTGCAAGCAGAAAAGGAAGCTAATACAAAGCTTGAAAAACAGATTGAAGAAGAAAAGAAACAAAAAGAAGCACTTGCTGAGTTGCAACGAAAGACTGAAATGGCATTGAAACAGACCAGTGCTATCCTGGAAGCCACCCAGAAAACAGAAATCAGTCTTACAGATGAGGCAAAAGATTTACTCGCGAATCTTGAGCAATCAATTGATGATAGTAGACATCTTCATAACAAATTGACAGAGGCTAGAGAGGATGTAGTGACGAAAAGACAACTCACGCAGAGTTTCCATGCTGCAACACTTGCGTTATTAAAGTCCCTTGTAAACAAAATGGACGAAATTTCTTCTCTTGAAAACAAGTACAACGAAGAAATGATGAATTTGGCATCTACAGGTCAGAATAGAGAAATGGACAATATTTCCAAATATGCCCAAGTCCTTGAATCTTTAAAGGCTGACATTGAGAAAAGAGCAAATATGCTTGAAGAGTATATTACTGGAGAGCAGGGATTGCAAGAAGTACTTGCAAACTCTGCATTATTAGTCAAGGAGAAAAGTGACGTTGTAAGAAGTTCTGTTGAGAATGGAGAAAATGCACTTTTCTCTGCTTTTGACGATGTCCTCAATAAACTCTCTCAATATTCTCACGAAATTGAAGATATGAACTCAAAATATATCGAATCCTCTAAGGAATACGCTTCTTCTATGGAGGAAAAGATCTCTGAAGCAAAGAATAATCTGGCAAATATTCTCAATGTTGCGAAAACAGGATTATCCACCGTCAGCGAAGCCAATGAATCTTCTAAAACTCAACTCAGTTCTGTTTTACAAAGCATTATCGATATGACTAAATCGTCCGTATCGAACATATCGAAACTATCAAAAAATCAGTGCAACGTTTTGGAAGACAGTCTAAAGTCCTTTGATGCTGGAATGAAATTTGATGACATGAAATCTACCATGGCAAGCCAATCTGAATTGATTCAAGTACAAGGATCGCAACATGTGAATGATATCGACGCTCTTCAAAAAATAATCAATATGCAGAAGAAGAATATTCAAGACGCTGCCGAAAAGCAAAAGAAACTTCGTGACCAAGCGCTGAAGGAAATTATGAATGGAGTACAAAAATTGGTGAAGAGAGAAATCTCCAATTTGGAGAGAGAAAGCGATTCGTCGCAAAAGCTTTTCCTATCTGATAATGCCGCACTTCTCAACCAAAATGATACTTCGAAAGCATCTGTTACTTCGCTACTCTCTGATATTAAAAAGAGTGTTGAGCATATGGGTTCTCACGTAGATATGGCACAAAAGAATGACGAAATGATTCAGTCTGCAGTTCAAGACACTATTCCAGTATTCCAAACTGTAGCCGAGAGTGCCAAGAAGCACTCATCAAATATCAAATCCGCTGTTTCGAAAGGTATTTCTAATGTTTCGGATCTTGGAGACCAAATAGATCTTTTAGTCAAGACATCCAGTCAACTTGATGCAGATGGCAAGGAATTGGGCATGTTTGTATCTGATACCGTAATGGCTGAAGTGAAGACAGGTGTGCAGTCAATGAATGAAGGCACAAAGCACTTATCTCAATTTGCCTCGGAAACTATTCTCAAGCAGGTTGAAGGTGATGTCAATGCGATGAGGCAACCACGTCACAAGTGGAAGTCAGAGACTTTGAACAATATTGATGAAATTTCTTCAACGGTGGAAGAATCTTCTGCTGCTATGAGTAACGTGATGAAGACACAAACAGAAGAGATTCAAAGTTTATCAAAGGCCACAAGGACAAAGACCGATGCTTTTGTCAATCGTGAGAGAAAAGAACAAGAGGCTGGTGCAAAAGATCACACTGCCAAAATCAAGAAGCATCTACAAGCTTCGACTTCGTCTACCACTGAATCTCTATCAAGTTCAAGAAGAGATATTGAGGCACTTCATGGAAAGGTTGACCACCATGCAAACACAGATATGAATTGCTTTGATGTTGTTGAACCGATTGCAAAGAGAAGAAAGATCAATTACAATTCCTCCTTATCTTCTACTCCAGCAGACTCTGAGATTCTTGCTTCGGTGGACCTCCATTTTGAAGCGAAGGAAGAAAAAGCAGATGATTCTGTAGATTCTATTGCCAAGGAAGAAACAACAGAAGTAGATGAACAAAGTTTAGGTGATGAAAGTGTGCATTCTCGTAATGACGTCCCTAAAAATATTCTTCCTACACGCCCATCGTCTTCTTCCCAGAACGAGAAAGAAAACATATCGAGAAATCCAAACCGTATGGAAAGAGAGAGGTCTGTTTCTAAAAAGTCTGCGAACAGACTGCCTAAGCATAGATCAAGATCAAAGAGTGCTTCTAGGAAGAATGTGAGGTAAAGGGGCTTTATTCTAGGAATAAATTATAATTCTTCATTGAAAAAGAAACATAGCTAGTACGAAGTGTGATGTCAGACAATACTTACTTTAGAACGGGAGGATTCTATTCAAATGGTATGATAAACTCAACTGATGGTTCACAATGGATTGCTGGAGGTGGAAGAATTTCGGGAGCAGCAGAGATACAGAGTGCATACCGCAGTGAACTTGGAGGAAACACAGCAGCAATAGATTTTCTTTCGCATATTTCGCTTCCACATCAACAAGCGCAGACTCCTAATGGTAAGGGAGCTCTGAATATGTGTGGAAAGGAAAAAGAGTGGGTGCGATTAGGCTCGGATCACTTTGATCTTATTGGGATTAACTCTTCTTTGTGGAACAGTACCCCTTTTCAAATTCAGAAGCAACATGTCCTCGGACATCAAGATGTTTTGGGAAGACCATTAACTCTTTTGGAGATCCTCAACTGTGCGTGTGATGTCAAAGCAAAACAAATAGCAAGGAGTGCTATCTCTCGCAACGCTAGACCTATTTTCCATGAAGATAGAGAACACCTGGGAACTATTCGATATCAAGATAAATACATCACCGCCAACCTTCAGAGTACTCTATACACATCGATCACTCATTCCAATTGCACCACATACCTGACAGAAAAAATATTTGAAGTTCCTACACTTCCATTCCGAAAATCTATACATTGGGCAATCTTTTCCCGAGCAAGGAAAACATCTACATATGCAGTGAGGAAATTTGTAACGAAGTGGATCTGCGGTAGTATGGCTACAGGTAGAGTTATGTTTGAAAGACAAATCAGATCACATTCAAGATGCCCTCACTGTCAAGAAGAAGATGAACACCTTATTCACATTATTACATGCCAGAATGCCACAGTTACGGCTTTAAAGAGTGCCTCTCTATCCAAATTATCTACATTCTTATCAGGGTCTAACACGGACCCTTCCTTCCAAGAGTTCCTGTGCAATGGACTCCAATCCTTTTTGGAAGATCCATATGGTTTAGAACCAACCTTTGATTCCCCAACAATGTACCACACAGTTGCCTTTCAATCAGTCCAACGTTTTGGCTGGTTCTCATTACTTTGCGGGTTTGTACCAAAAGACATTCTTTTTGTGCAAAAGATGCATTTCCGACGCCAGCATTCTCGACGAAGTGAAATGGCCTGGGGAACAAAACTAATCAGCCACCTTTGGACTATTCTGTATGAACTTTTGGATTCTCCGAAATGAGGCGTTACACTCATCCACTATAGATGACTACCATGGAACAACAGAACTCCAAACTGCAGTAATATATGAATACAGCCTGGTACCTTGCCTCGCCTCCTGCATATGCTACATTCTTCTCATTACCTTCTGTTGAACTTCTACGTAAAAGCACGGTGCATTTGAAAAACTGGTTGCTTGTGGTTCGAACAGCACGGGAATCGTGCACAAGTACCTTCCTATGTGATTGTTTTTGGACTAATCCATTCCTTCGGGCCTGGATTGGTTTAACCCCAAGACCTCCCCTACCCAATAGAAAGCCTAGCTTTTTCAGTGGAAGATATCCGCGACATTTTAATCCTACAAGCTTTGTGGTTCGATGCTTCTTTAGTCGTTCTTGCAGACTTACGCTTTTGCAGTGCTTTATTAAATAGAGTAACTTAATCATTGAGTATTATTATTATTATACTATTTATTCAAATGGTATTATAAACGTGTAGAAAAATTGAAATAGATTATAACCTATTGATAGATGTCTATGACATTAGACAGAAACAATGACGAATGAATCCTGACACAAAACATTTGGAACAGACTTGAGACACGAAGATAGAAAAAACAAAGGCATCACAGAATGAGTTGTAGTTCATATCCTACCTTACTCTTTCATATAAGTCGAGAGTATACATCCACACAAACAAACTACAATGAAATCGCTTAGACAAGAAATTCTCGACCTCGAGATGCAGCTCAAGTACATCAGAAAACACATCATTGGTGACTTGAAGGATGAGACATGTCGGAAGGATTTGATGGAAACTGTTCAGTCAACAGAGAAGCAACTAGTTGATGCATTTGGAAAAAGTCTACATAGGCTTGGCGAATTCAAGCCAAAGGAGAGTACAGTAGAGACTGTAGTGAAGAAATTTCCAGATGCAATGAAGATAAAGAATGAGATGAATCGACTTCCAATTCAATCATGTCTATGGAATAAATCTCATCATGCACTAAAATACATTCCCTTGTTGGCAAGAGAAGGTATGAAGCATAATGTCGGAGGTGAAGAGAAACGTGGAGGACTTTTGACTTTAGATCCATTTGATAATGGTATATTGAATACACTACAGCATGTTCTGCTTATGAGCACGAATGGCGAAATTGCTACAAAAGAATTTGATGAAGGTATTGTAAAAGTTTTGGAGTCCTTGAAGAAGGATGGTCTTCTCAAGAAAGAAGATGTGGCAGAATACAATCTCATAATGCACAGTGCCTGGAAAGGTTTTCCAATACGATTCAAGTATTTATTGCAGTTAGACCCTGAATACATTTCAAGCTTTTTGATAGACGGGAAAACATTCATGCATTATTTGATCCATCATAGGGATGCAGACAATTTTAAACCAATATTGAAAATCACTTTCGAATTGTACCCAGAGGAGGCTGGATATCTATTCCAGAAGAATCTCGATGGAAAGCAGGCAGCAGTGGAAAAGGCATTTGAAAAATATGGAGAAAAGGAAACAATGACAGCTCTCAATGAGATGATTTCGTCAGCACAGGAATTCCCCATCCTTCATCATGCACTAGTTCATGCACCAAAGACAAAAGATCTCTTCATGGGCTGGTTTCCTTGGGCATATAAGCTACGAGACCATAATAATCGATCTCTCATTCAGACTATCTTGGCGGCTGGTCCAAAAGTGGTAAAGGAGAATGTTACTGTTTTCGCATCAATGAGTGACGAGCAGATCCGCGAAATGGATCCAGTCACTACACTGTATCCATTTGCAGCAGTAGCAAGTGGTGAAGATGGAGACTTGGAGAAGTCCTTTTATCTGCTTCGTCGACAGCCTTGTGTACTTGAATAAGAAAAGAAAGAGAAATGAAAGGTAATGGAACAAACTCAGCCTGTTCTACTGAAGTCAAATGGTAATATGTAGAAATATGAAGTCGTAATGTGTAAATTCTATAAATCTAAAGTGCCAGGGGTTAGGCGCTGTTTAATATCTTTGCTCTATCTCTTGTAAAGTAGTAGTAGGAAGATACACAAAGCTGTATGTCTTGGCGTCTGGTGCAAAAGTAGTAAAGGAGCATGTTACCGTTTTCGCATCAATGAGTGACGATGAGATCTGTGAAAAGGACCCAGTCACTAACCTTGTATCCATTCGCAGCGGTAGCAAGTGGCGAAGTTGGTGACTTGGAAAAGAGCTTTTATCTGCTTCGTCGACAGCCTGGTGTACTTGATGAGGTTGCAACTGGAATTGCCGAGCAGCTTAAAAAGACAAGTGGGAAGAAGAAAAGAAAGAGAGTTGACAATAATTGAACAAACTCTTCTCCTCTCAAATAGTATCATGTAGAAATATAAATATATAATATGTTACATAATATGAATCTAATTCGTATGTATTGTCCAGGATGTGCTGTTTAGTATCTTCTTCGTTTCTTTTTTAAAATGCATCTGCTTAGCGTATACTGGATAGTACAAAATCAACTCTCATCAGTCAAAATAAATCATCATGTGGGATGTCACTGAGACCATGTCGGGAAGCATACTGGTACGGAACCACGCCAATCGTCAAATAGATTTTCAGTATCTTACTTGTGTGCAATACAAATTTTGTAAGTAGTCTACTAGAAATCGTGAGTATTACCATCCTCATTTCCATCTCTCTCATTCCTCTCCACGGTTAGATACTTCCACCCGTCTGAAGAATTGGAAGAAAGACTTTGATTGATGAGAGGCACTTTATCAAACGAAGGTTTCATCTTTTTAACTCTTTTCTTTGGCTTCAACTTCTTTAGCTGTTGTAGCAGTTTCATTTGGTATGAGTGAGACTGATTCAACATGTGCAAGGAAGATGCAGTGTAAACTGAAGTATCGTAATCACATTCTTCCCAAACTCTACTACGATAGTCTCCCAAATCATCATCGTCTCTCTGATCTTCAGTCTGCTTCAATTCTAGGATACTTTTTAATCCACAGCATTTCTTGGAGCCATGCTGGAATGCAATGTTTGAATCTTTTGCATACTGAACAAAATTACTCATTCTGACCGAATTATGTTACAAAACAAGATGGAGAGAGGACAGAAGTCCACGATACTCTCATCGTGAATTCGATGAATTGAAATCAGACGTGAACGTGGAGTAGGAGATATGATCGTGTCACCGTGTCTATCTTGATCAATCATATCGATCCAGTGAAACGACTAATTCAAATCCTTTGTGAAATGAGATTATTTCTAATCAGGTTTGACAACGTTTTCGTATCGTTAAAAAGCAAATGGTGTCGATGCAGTTTTATTCATACATACTTGTATACAATACGAAGTTTTGAAAAATGAACTGGAAAATCAAATGGTATCTTGAAGCCAATCCTTTTGTTAGATATGTACAAAAGAAGGTTGTCAATTGGTACATTCTTGAAATGATGGGCGAGATTATCTAAAGGTGGAAGGAAAAGGCATGCCATACATTTTTGTATGGAAATTCGCACAATGATGTTAGAACTAAAGAAGATTTGAGATAGAATATAAACAGTGTACTTTACAATAATTATAAGAAAGAATTACAAGTAGATGGACATCTCAAGATACATTAGGAGCAATCATCAAACTTCAATTTTCAATTTCTTCAATATTTCTTTTCTTATTTCTGCGACTCAGATACTCTTGATCGCTTTTCCAATACAGATGGTTGGAAATGTAGCAAATAAAAGCATTGGTCAAAGTCAGCATGCTCACCTACTACCAAATAGTGTTTTCACTAGATCCTTCTCTTGAATTTGGTCGCTGTTCGCATTCATCACTTCTGGACCAGCCGCAAGCACTGGATACAGCGCATCCCTTGTAATGCAACCATTGCAGTACTTGAAGTTTGCCGAGCTTCGAAGCCATTGAACTGGTTTCTACATTCCATTCATATCCATATCTACGGAGGAGTTTGAGCTTCTCAATAATGCATGATACATGTGATGACTTGGTTCTCAAAGCTGCTCCAAAGATTTTATTGACATGAACACGATCGTTGACATCATGATGCGGTTCGTCTTGAAGAGCTTCTTCGATTGCAGACACATGTCCTTCTTGTACAAGATAGCAAAAGTCTTCTTCTGTCCAAGGACATCCATTTCTTTTAGCCCAAAACATTGCTTCATAATTACCACTGCGAATAGCTTCATAGCAAGTCGACTTAACCAAGGAATACCGGTATTCCCAGCTATATCCCCAAGGACAGTAATATTTGCGTAGTGTTTTCAACACTTCAAGAGCTGTATGGTGGTCTTCATTGAACATTGCCCAAGAGCAAGTTTTGGCATCTAACGGGCACTTATTCTGTAAGCAATACTCCAACATGGCAATGTTTCCAATTCTTGCAGCCTCTACAAGTGTGTCTTCATCCCAAGGACAGCCTTCACTTCTAGCCCACTTCAATGCCTCAAGATTATTATTACGAGCTGCCTGCTCACAAAATTGTGATTCCTCATCCCAAGGACAGCCATGACGACGAAGCCATTTCAAGGTCTCAAGAGCCCTTTCTTTATCTTTGTTCATAATTGCATAATTCAATGCCCAACTTTCGCATTGGAAATTATTGCGATGACAGCGTTCAAGTACTTCAAGATTGCCTTGTAAAGACGCTACCTCAAATACGTTCCATGATGGTTCAGCTACTGTCACATCTATATTTAATGCTTCATGACTTTCCAAGGCTTGGATTAAACAATGGTCTTGTCTCTTTTGTTTTTCTTCAACGATCCATTTCATGACATGCACATTATTTCTATCTTCATCTCTGGCCAGCTGAAACGTGCCTCTCCAATCTCGCAAATTTGCGTCAGCAACAGTTTCAGGAAATCTATTGTCAAAGTATTTTAGCATTTCTAGATTGCCTTCTTTCGCCAACTTTATTATCAAATTTTCAGGCCCTCCTGGCCACTTGAACTTTCCCACCACTTTCTTGATGTCAATCCCCAATATATGCGCACATTCTATAATATCTGTACGTCCTTTCGAGGCTGCTTTCTGACAAGCCTTGATCATGAACTCTTCTGGTGCTTCATTGATCATGCAGTATTCAGTCAGCTTGATATCACTTGCCACAGCATCTGCTGTCGTCCTTCTATTCTTTCCAATCTTTAGAAGTGAATCAGCAGAGTTGACAGAATCACTATCGCATATACCGACGGTAGAATAGTTGCTAAAGAACTGCCTCGATACAGGAGCAACTGTAACGTAGCTACCTGGGATGAAACTAAAGCAGTGCTTCAAAACATCATTTGGTAGATTGGAAATAGACGCAGATGGCACCTCGCTGAGGCTACTGCTGTTTGAAACTTTCAACCTTTTCTGTGCACTCTTCATTGTAGGTAAATACTCAAGTAGCAGTTTTTGAAAGTCCAATTTGTATTTATAAAGTCGAGAGGTTACTATTATGGCACCGTTTTTAGTTTTCGGTTTTGTGTTGAGAATTGAGAGATGATGTTCAAATTCCATAAAGTCATTGGATTTGAAAAGTCGTATTGACACTATTGACAGGAGTCAAACTTTAGACTCTTTTCTTTGGCTTCAACCTCTTTGCTACGTAGCTGTACAGGACTCTGTAAGTATATTCCGGATTTGTTTCCTGATGCACTCCTGTCCTTTTACCGGATCCAGTTTGTTAATATCAAAAGCAAGTTTCAGTCTCTTGAGCTCTTTGGCTACTTTTTGATATTTCTCGTCTTTCTCTAATTCGGCCCTTCTAGCCTTATCTGCCTCTTTTCTGCAGCTGTCTTTTCCTTCTGCTGATGTTTCTTCTCAGCAGCTTCCTCTTTTGGCTTTTTCTTGGTGCTAGTAGTAGCCTTCTTCGTAGTACGAGTAGTACCAATGTCACTCGATGGAGGAGTGATGTTCGAACATGATCTCTTGCGTGTGATTTCAATTTGTTTGGGCTAGACATTGTCGGTGGTGGGGATTGTTTCTGGAGGTAGGTTTTTGTCAATTTTGAATTTTTGAAACACTGTACAACACTGTGTAGTTGGACTTCTAGATTGAGATATCTACGGTATGCTTTCGATTCGTTCAATGGCTCCTACTATACGATTTGTACAATGGAAGCGATTCATATAATTAGTTTAAAAGTGTAGCTTTGAAATGCTATCACAGGAGGTTTAGAGTAATGAGCATTTTTGAATTGAATCTTCTTTTGCTCTGTAGTGTCAGCTGTCGGTAGCAAAGCTTGAGACGAGTCGTGGTTTTGGAAAATTCCCACTCTCTTTACTTCCCCTTCTTTTCTTTGATAGTATTGAAATCTGTTGATAGATGTCTATGACATATTAGACAGAAACAATGACGAATGAATCCTGGCACCTGACACAAAACATTTTTTGGAACAGACTTGAGACACGAAGTAGAAAAAACAAAGGCATCACACAATGAGTTGAAGTTCATATCCTACCTAACTCTTTCATATTAGTCGAGAGTATACATCCACACAAACAAACTACAATGACATCCCTTACACAAGAAATTCTCATACTCGAGATGCTGCTCAAGTGCATCAGAGAAAACATCATTGGTGACTGGAAGGATGAGACATGTAGGAAGGATTTGATGGAAATTGTTCAGTCAACAGAGAAGCAACTAGTTGATGCATTTGGAAAGAGTCTTCATAGGCTTGGCGAATTCAAGCCAGAGGAGAGTATCGTAGAGACTGTAGTAAAGAACTTTCCAGATGCAATGAAGATAAAGAATGAGAAGAATCGACTTCCAATTCAGTCATGTATTTGGAATGAATCTAGATATGGAGCAAAATACATCCCCTTGTTGGCAAGAGAAGGGATGAGACATAATGTTGGCGGCGAAGAGAAACGTGGAGGACTTCTAAGTTCAGATCCATCTTTTGATAATGGTAGATTGAATACACTACAGCTTGTTGCGAACATGAATGGCTATACTGCTACAAAAGAAGTTGATGAAGGTATTGTGAAAGTTTTGGAGTCATTGAAGAAGGACGGCCTTCTCAAGAAAGAAGATGTGGCAGAATACTATCTCATTTGGTACAGTGCCCGGAAGGGTTGCCCAATGCGTTTCAAGTATTTATTGCAGTTAGACCCTGAATCCATTTCAAGCTTTGTGAGAAATGGACAAACATTCATGCATTATTTGATCCATTGGAGGGATCAATGCCATTTCAAAGCAATATTGAAAGTCACTCTTGAATTATACCCAGAACATGCTGGATATCTATTCCAGATGGATACCGATGGACAGCAGACAGCAGTTGAAAGGGCTATTCAGAAGTATGGAGAAAAGGAAACAATGACAGTTATCCATGAGATGATTTCGTCAGCACAGCAATTTCCTATCCTTCATCATGCACTAACGAGTATTCATGTACCGGCAACGCAAGATCTCTTCATGAAAAGGTTTCCTTGGGCGTATAACCTACGAGACCATAATAATCGATCTCTCATTCAGGCTATCTTGGCGGCTGGTCCAAAAGTGGTAAATGAGCATGCTACTGTTTTCGCATCAATGAGTGACGAGCAGATCTGCGAAATGGATCCAGTCACTACACTGTACCCCTTTGCAGCAGTAGCAAGTGGTGAAGATGGTGACTTGGAGAAGTCCTTTTATCTGCTTCGTCGACAGCCTGGTGTACTTGATGAGGTTGCAACTGGAATTGCCGATCAGGGTACAAAGACAAGTGGGAAGAAGAAAAGAAAGAGAGATGACAACAATTGAACAACCTTTTCTACTCTCAAATAGTACCATGTAGAAATATGAATACATAATATGTACGTTATATGAATCTAATTTGTATGTATTGTCCAGGAGTGCTGCTTAGTATCTTCTTCATTTCTTTTTTTTTAATACATCTGTTTAGCGTATACTGGATAGTACAAAATCAACTCTCATCAGTCAAAATAAATCATCATGTGGGATGTCACTGAGACCATATCGGGAAGCATACTGGTACGGAACCACGCCAATTGTCAAATAGATTTTCAGTATCTTACTTGTGAGCAATACACATTTTGTAAGTAGTCTACTAGAAATCGTGAGTATTACCATCCTCGTTTCCATCTCTCTCATTCCTCTCCATGGTTAGATACTTCCACCCGTCTGAAGAATTGGAAGAAAGACTTTGATTGATGAGAGGCACTTTATCAAACGTAGGTTTCATCTTTTGAACTCTTTTCTTTGGCTTCAACTTCTTTAGCTGTTGTAGCAGTTTCATTTGGTATGAGTGAGACTGATTCAACATTTGCAAGGAAGATGCAGTGTAAACTGAAGTATCGTAATCACATTCTTCCCAAACTCTACTACGATAGTCTCCCAAATCATCATCATCATCTCTCTGATCTTCAGTCTGCTTCAATTCTAGGCTACTTTTTAATCCACAGCATTTCTTGGAGCCATGCTGGAATGCAATGTTTGAATCTTTTGCATACTGAATAAAATTACTCATTCTGACCGAATTATGTCATAAAACAAGATGGAGAGAGGACAGAGGTCCACGACGATTTTCATCGTCAATTCGATGAATTGAAATAGCTGTCAATGTGGAGAAGGAGATATGATCGCGTCATCGTGTCTATCTTGATCAATCATATCGATCCAGTGACACATTTAATCATAGTCAGGTTTGGCAACACTTTCATGTCGTTCTCATTGAATAGCCTATTTCGGCCCAAAATAAAATGGTGTCAACAGTTTTATTGTATACAGTATAATATACAGTACAACATTTTGAAAAAATGAATGTCTGGAAATCAAATTCGCCAAGAAATTTGTTCTCCAAAAGTTTCGAAGATGTTCGACAGGAATCCTTACCTTGCACTTGGCTTGCAACCTGGATGTACTATCTCTGAAATCAAAAAAAGTTACAAACAGCTGTCGCTCTTGCATCATCCCGATAGACCTGGAGGAGATCCTGAAAAGTTTCTAGAAGTTGTGGAGGCTTACAAGTCTCTACTGACGAAGACAAGAGACGATGCCGATTCAGTGACCGGTGAGGAAGTAGAGAAACCAGTAACCAAAGAATTTGACTCAAAAGAGGTCTTTGAGAAGTTTTTTGCTGAAAATAATCCTTTTCAAAACCTTGGGTATGATAATGTAAACTTTGGAAGTAGAAGGGAAACAGTAAACGTCGAAGTCCCTTTGGTTTGTACTTTGAAAGAAATTTACCATGGTGTCACCAAACGCGTAAAAGTGAGTATGAAAGACGGAAAAACTAAAGTGGTAGATGTTGTTGTCAAGGCTGGAACTGAATATGGAACAACTGTGCATGTGATAAAAACTATCGAAGAAGGAGAAAGTGACACTTCTTTCATTGTAACAGAGGATAAAGACGACAAGATATTTCTTCGCAAAGGGAGTGACTTGATTTATACTCATAAAATGAATATGAATGATTGTTTGAAGAATACCTTTATCAGGGTTCCAACGTTGAATGACGAAGTCATTGTAATTCCAGTTCAGAAATTAAAATATCAAAGAGTAATTCCTTGCAGGGGATTACCTCGAGCTGAAAATCCTAAATTATTTGGAAATATGATTGTGCAATTCAAATTAACATAGAGAATGGAAGAAAGTCAAGTTCATCGTAATCCATCCAAACACATTGAAACATTCACAAATTATTTTACATATATACACGTTTTATTATCTTATTTCACTCCCCCAAACAACTTACTCACGATCCCGAGTCAATACTCTCTTCAAGAAACCTTGCTGCTCTTTTGAATCCTTCTCGAATGTTTTGACGATCGAAAAAATACGCGGCATTTCTTCCTCCTCTTGATTCTGATGACCCTCGACTGTATTCGACGATACCATACTATCGGCATGTACTATTCTCAACTTTCTCTTTGCTTCTGCAATTCTTGGAATGTCAAAAATGATGTTGTGCTCATCATAATTCGAATATGGATCACACCATTCCAAGTATTCTTCATCGATGTTATCAATATCGCAAAGCAAAAGAGGATAAACATACCCATTGATGATGACTTGAGGCACATAGCCTCCGATTTCGGGAATGTCTTCGAATCTTTCACCAAGATCCTCGTCCCCATCATCTGATTTGTAATCTCTGTAAAAGAGGGCATATACTATTCTCCCAAATAACCATGCAAAGATCAAAACTCCAACTACTGCAACAACTGCGATCATTACCCATCCATACACCATGTCAAACTTCATTTGACTATCATTCATCCATTTCTCAGATCCCTCGAGAATGCTTCCAGGCAACCAAGGAAATGCAAATCGCATCAAAAGATTCTGTGAGCAAAAACTATGCTCTTCATTATCTTCTGCTACGACAAGATTCTGAAAAAGTGCACCACCATTGTTGTCCATTGCTGTCCAAGATCCATAAAATTCTTTGTCAATGACATTACCATTTTCACAGACGTTATCAAATGGGTACATCCAAAAGTTGTAGGTACCCATAACGGCGTAAACTGCCAGACATAGTAGTAAAAAGATATTTGACATACGAGCCACAGATGCACCGACTTTAGGACCTTGTTGCCATGTTCTTAGGATGCTGAACTTATCGAACCAGTAATTTGAAACAAAGATTATTGATGCAAAGAAAAACCCAAGCGGATATAGTGAAGAGTAGAAGAAGGTGAAGAATAAGATTCTAGTCAAATTCGTGTATCGCTCTCCAATATCTGCAATGCCACTTTTGAATTGCAAGTTCATCCGTTCTTGTGTTTTCTGTCTTGGCGCAAACCAATGTCTGCACAGGTTTCCCCAAATATCTGTGATTTGTAAAGCAGGAGTCATTACTAAATCAAACCAGAACATAGTGTAGACAAAGTCAATGAGACCTTCTCCTTCGCCTCTTTGCAATGAAAATGTAAATGGAGTAATGAATGTTGTGATAATTACAGTATTTGTCCATCTCAAGGCAGTAATCTTTACATATTTCGAAGCGGAAGCAGACGATTCAGATGCATGCGACTCCCAAGAACAAAACGCACGAACAATCATAGGTGTGCAAATGTTCAGAGTTGTAATAGTGAAAGATGCAAACTCAGGTTGATCTGATCCTCTCACCCAAATCACCAGGAGTCCACCACCCACGATAAAGAAGAAAGAAAGTAGGGCGGTCAAAACAAGCTTAAGAGCACGAATACATCCTGGTGTATTCAGTTGCAACCAACGTACAGCACTCGGTTCAGATGGCTTTTTGACCTTGAAAACAGTTCCATTGTAAGTATGTTCTTCGGCAATGGTTCCAATCTTTGTAATAGGAACAACTAGTAAGTCAAGAATTTTGTTCCGCTGCGCTATTGTTTGGAACGTAACAAAAATACTCGCTGGTTTATACTCGACTTTCGATAATTCATCGATCTCAGCATCCAATCTTAGAATAGAGAAGTAGATACTTTCTGCAGTTGAAGCTCTCAGAAGAATTTGCTTCCAACGAGGAACAGGAGTACACTTCTGGATATCTTCTTCAAGATGATCGATGTCAATCTTATCCTCATCGTGAGGCATCATGTCTTGAAGCTTTCGAAGAAGTTTTCTTCGCTCCACGAGCAGATTAATTAGCTCTTCATTGTCTAATGCAACCGTGACCCCTGCAACCTCAACCTCAAATCTGTTCTCAAACCATTTCTTCCATGTTTCTGGGTCATAGCTTGAAGCATCATTAGATGGTGGATTAGTAATCTCAATAGAGTAATCTACACTACTATGTTCAGCACCATCAAAGAGCTTGATTCTTTTCCTCTGTGTACCAATCCAAAAGAATATCGCTCCAACAATGAATAGCAAGGTTAAAAGATTCACCATTGCATAATTATCATTGACTTCACAATTGTTCTTTTTGATAAAGAATAAAGTGTCACCATTTTCATTTAGTCCTTTTGCTAAACGATCATCTGTCGAAGGAAATGTATTCCAATCACTCTCCACACATGTCGGACATGGCTCCCATGTTACGCTATCGCAAATTGCACTTATATCCAAAGCTAGAGCTTTAAAGCCACTCAAGAAGTCTATTTTTCCCGTTTGTAATGTATCATAGTTCTTACTTGCAAAGAATACCATGTTTGGCAGCTGAAGACACCCAGCAATGAATGTGACTAACGCAAGGAACAACAGAGTGTTGAAATAGCACCCTGCTCCAACACCGAAATCTGCCAAGTCCAACAAAGGAGTGCCCCAAACAGGGTAGAGCATGGTCTGTTTCTCGTGCTCTCCAATATCTGCTCTCTTAAAAAGACCGCCACCACTGGTTCCAGCAGTATCAGGAGATTCAACAAGGCATCTTGGTAAGATATGATGCTCAAAGAATTCCCATGACTTGTCTAAAGAAGGAGGTTTGTATGTCTTCTCTTCGTCGCTTTCAATCTTTAGAGATGGATTATACCATGCCTTTGAAGATAATGAAGATGCAATCTTTCTCCCTCTAGTCCAGTAATCAGTGTCTGAACTGTATCCTCGAGGTTTGGTTTCTTCACCACTTGAGAAGAAACGAAACTTCATGATTTTTGCAAACCTGGCCAAGTATTAAAAGTTTGCTTCTTGCGTGAAAGAGCTTATACCTTGACTATATGTTGATGTAAAAATGATAGAATAAACTATTGTTGCACAGTGTCAATGAGCTACATAAATGAAGTTCATGTATGTGATGATAGCATGTTGATAATGATAAGCATGGACCGTTGAGAGAAATTACTTATTGATGATTTGTTAGTCACAATTGGCGAAATGTTTTAGTGTAAAAAAGCCTGAAAAAAGCAAGTTGAATGAGTCAGTCTTGTTTATATCGCCCCCAATAAAATGTGGGGTGAAATAGATCTTTTCATCAAATTATCCAACGCCACGTTTGAAAGCGAAGGGCGAAGGGGAACGGCAACACGGCTTTCAAGCAGATTTGATGCAGTCCAGTGAAACTGTGAAATTCTTTCCCAAAAAGCAATTACCATAAACAGAAGATTCTTCATCGCATCACTTTGCTTCACTCTTTTAACAAAGTATTCCATCTGCCTCACTGCAAGAAATCTGTGTGGCACATATATGCTTTCTTTCAAGTATCGTTACATTAGAATAGATATTAATCAGTTCATTCCATTTAGAGGATTTACCAAGAACTGAAAGATGAAGCTAACAAAGGTAATAATTGCTACATCTCTTGCAGGTGCAAATGCATTTGCACCCCAGATTACCAAGTCGACCTATCGCCAAACCCAATTGTTTAGTGCTATAGATAAAAATAATGATGGGGGAGATGAAGAACTCGGTTTCTTTGATGAAGAGGAATATCGACAAATTGCTAGGGAAAGGGAGGCCTTTCAGTTTATTTTCGATGTAGACGAAGATAGTAAGCCCGACGATGTCTATATCATCTTGTTCAATCCTGAAACTCCTAATGAAGGAGTCCATACTTTGGAGTTTCCAAAAGGATCTGGTAACAATATGATTTTGGCGTTCGAAAGTAAGGCAGAATGTGAGGAGTTCTCTGAAATGTTGAAGGAACAGCAATTCTTTGACCCAGTTACTCAAGAGATGAATCTTGAGGGTCTTGAGATTTACTGTGGTCAGATTGGAGTTGAAGTACAAGTTGTTCCAGAAGGACTGAAGCTAAAGCCTCCAACTGAGACAGTTGATGAACTGGATTGTAACCCGAACCGCGAGGAGGAGGTCAAGATGCTTGACTATCTCTTTCAAATCTCTGAAGAATGCAGTGTTGATATGACTGCAGAAGGCTGCTTTGATGTTGGAGAGACTGAGAGCGCTTGGGAGTAATGGAAACGTTACAGTTGAGCACATCCTGATTCTACATCTTTCTATCCCGACATGTACATATTTACAACATAGTTGCATTTTTAATGTAGTTAGGACTTCTAAAAGTAATTTAACTGCTTATACCTTTATATAATTTTAAATAGCTAGCCTTGGTGGGAAGTTAAATCCTTCGCCTCTTCGATCTCTTCTAGCTCTAACTCTTCAGATATATCTGCAACATCGACAACAACATTATTAGACGTCGAGGGGGTAACACTTGGTACCAAAGAGACACCACCAAAATAACACAAAGATAAAGCAACTGTTGCAACACTAGCAAGCATTTTCTTCCTTGTCTGCATCTTTGCTTCCTTCTCTTTACTGGCATTGAAGTATTCTATTGGTAACCCCATTTTTGGTTTCCTAAACTTCTTTTGGAGAATAACACTTTTAATGTGAGGTTGCATCATGTGTATTTCAGAGCTTGAATATCCAAGTTTTCGCATGGAGTTAGTTTGCTGCATTGACTTTCGCAACTTGGATAGTCTACCTCCAACTGGTGTATTTTGATGAAGGATTCCAAAGAGTCCATTTCGGGGTGTTGCTTCATTTTTGTCAACCATTTCTTTGTCTTCATCTGATACATTTACTTGGTCGCTCATGACTTCACTCTCTTGCAGATCCACAACGTTTGATTCCACGTTTACATCTTCTTTTAATTCAATGTCGTCATTAAGATTCTCTTCATTCTTTCCATGATCGAGGTCTACTTCGTCATCATATAATATGCTGCCATCAGGAGGTAGATTAACTAGTTCTTCTTTAACAATGTCGTCTTCGCACTCATTGATGTCTTTAATTTCATTGTGGTAGTCGTTATCTGCAGGGTCTTCCTCTAATTTGGAGGATTCCATCTCATTTACTTCATTTGCGTTTTCTTGACCTCTATTTATTTGATCATGATGTTTGTAGTCGGTGACATCAGTCATATCGTAGGCATCAGCTAGATCCATTCTATCAACAAATGCAGTGGAATCTGTTTCAAACTCAAATTCATCTATATCTCCATAACTATTCACTTCATCAACATTTACGTTTGCAATTTCTTCGTCCTCTAAAGGCATGTTGGGTGCAATTTCGGAATCCATTACAATGTCATCAGTCATCTCATCATTTACTGCTGAATCCTCATCCTCTACTATTGTGCTAAAATAATGATCGTCGTATTCATCATGATGAGGTTGGTATTCATTGATATCCTGCTGAACTGAGTCTTCGGCAATTCTATTGTCCTCTTGATATTCTAGCGGAGCTGGATCAATGCATTGGTCTTCAAGATCATCATTATTTCTAATCGTACTATCTTGCACCTGGAAGTCGACAGCAGATCCATGATCTGGAAATGGAGCCTCTGATTCATTTTCCAAGTTCCTGTGCAATTGATATTCCTCCGAATCTTCTCCATCTAGCGCTATGTCTAAATCAGTCGAGCCTGAGGTAATTACATTTTCATCATTTTGCTTATCATAACTACTATAACCCAGACTATCAACGCTGATATTTTTGTCATGATATCTAGATGGATAAAATTTTTCATGAGTTCTATCATCGTCATTTACAATATTTTCCATGTCACTTTGATAAGCATCATCTCCAGCCTCAACATCAGAAGAATATTTTTGATGATGGTCATCAATGTATTCAAATCCTTTAGTTGGCTCGTTTTGATCTAAATTCAAATCAGTGGACTCATCTTCTTCATCATTATTATTGACTATATCAAAATCAGTTGGTAAATCTTCAGTATTAGCATCGGCAAAAGCATCCTCTTGATATTCAACAAAGTCATCATCTTCGCTGAGAGGTACAAAGTAAGATTCCATATCTTCACTGTCACTGAAATCGACCTCATCAAAGTTACTAACGGGATGATCTTTCTCCTCGGCAATATCCTCATAGCTTTCATGTTGGTGACGATTTCGTTTCATTGATTGCTCTTCTTCACGTCTAAAAAATGCAATATCTGAATCATCAGAGTCATCTGAAATTGTTGTTTCCAAGTTATCATAAATCATGTCCTCTTTAGACATTGATTGCTTTTCATGTTTGGATTGTATAGAAGTATCATTTTGGTCAACATCATCAGATCCTCCTCTCAAATGAATGCTTTTGATATCCATTAATGCAGAGTTTTTGTGACTCTGAAGTGCAAACACACTTGGTAGTAACAGCGCAAATATCGTCTTCATGGGCTAGTGAATGCGCATTAGTAGTAGACTGGATAAGTATATGAATATGTGTCTCTATATAGCAAAATACCTTAGTCTAAGCAAGTGCGAAGTGATATCCTTTTACTATGAAGATTTTTGTGCAGCATGTTTCTAAAAGATGAACCGTCTTGGGTAGGGAGATATCACTATTTTCAAAGACTGTTCGGTGATAACATTGAATGATGAACATGTCTACCTTGTCTATCCTAAAGTTCGTAAGTTATACTTATTTACAAAGAAAATAAACGCAAGACTATTTTACATTTATGAGAGAAGACCCTAGATTTGCTTTTCCTATGGTAAAAGGCATCACTACTTAGAACTAGCCTGATTTTCTTCTTGCATTTTTTTCATCATCATCTCCATGAAAGATCCATCATTTGTGAATGGTAATGGAGGTTCAGCACCATCTTCCTTCTGCTTTGTACCGTCTTCTTTATTTATATTCTCGTCGGCAGTGACTTTTCCCCCCGCTGCATCTCCTACTTCTTCTACATCTGAGCCTTTGGCACATTTACTAGTTCCTTCTTTATCATCTTTTTGATATAAAGGAGTATATTCAAATTCATCATCATCAATTTTATCTTCTTCTTGATTTCCATTTCCAAGATTTACACCGCTTAGACTTAGATTTT
The DNA here is from genome assembly GCA_021927905.1 of Chaetoceros tenuissimus. NCBI lineage: Eukaryota > Bacillariophyta > Thalassiosirophyceae > Chaetocerotales > Chaetocerotaceae > Chaetoceros > Chaetoceros tenuissimus. Next base: position 782,224 of record BLLK01000029.1, on the reverse strand, counting down.
TCTTTCTCATCTTTGCAGCCTTTTCCCTTTGACGCTTCTTTCTCTTTTTACTCAATCGTTTTTCCTCTTCACTTTTCCATTCTTCAATTTTATTTTGAAATTTCTCATCTTCTATCTTTTCTTGCTCTGTTTCATCTAGTGTCTTGAGACGTTCTATTTCCCTCGCTCTTGCATGCCTATAAATATGAAATTCACCACTACCAGCACCAGCAGTGGATCCGTATGGATTGTGAACCTTTTCAGTCACGACTGTGGAAGAACTAGCCTTTTCTTGTTCATAAGTAGTAGTTCTAGTATTTTGCTGATCTGAAACAGCTTGAACGGAGGAATAGCGACCCATTTTTCTTCGATATAGTTGGCTATTGTTTTAAATTTGACGAGAACTGTTTTGGTGTTCCTAGCTAGGTATGATGGTAGTCTTTGTGGAAGTGTTTGTTTTCTAGTCAGATTGAAATCGTTTAAATCTCGAGGCGGACCGAGCTGTATTTGATGTGTCTACAAGAAGGTAAGTGTCTATGTGTATCAAATGCAAACTGTGCTTTACTTTTACAATGCAAACTACGAGCGAGATCGCTTTGGTGTTTGTACTACTGTTTACAGCATCATTCGCGTAGTATTGTACTACGTAAGTACATACGTTCATTCTAGTAGCATGTTTACATCCATGTTTACAGCAATAGCCATATAATCTTATGTAGCTATCGCTTATGTTGACTCATCCCCGCCGCTCCTCTCCCCCTTCTTTTGTTCTTTCTTCCTTGCTGACTTGCCAAGCAACACAGCGAGAGGGATAGAGTTCAACTACTACTACTTACGACGAATAACTAGCTAATTCAACTGTATTGGTGCTACCTGATTGCTAGTTCAAAAGCTATAATCATGTCGTTATCAGCTGCAACAAGGAGTGCTGCCTCCAAGGCAGCAAGAGTTGCATCCCAATCTTCCAGATCCATGGCAACTCGTGCTGATTTGCTAGCTGGACACGGGTGAGTAGCCTAGTTCTTCGACCTCGAGACTTTCTTAATCGGATGCTCTTTCAATTTTTCATTTGTAATATGTTTGTTCTCTTGTTTAATTTGCATATCTTTATGAAAAAATGTATCTCTAATTCTTTGTTTTTTTCGAAAAATAGAAACTATGGAGGACTCACTGACCAAGATAGAATCTTCACCAATCTTTACGGAGAACAAGATTGGCGTATTAAGGACGCGGAAAAGCGTGGAGATTATCACATGACCAAAGAAATCATGCACATGGGTCCTGACTGGATCGTTCAGGAAATCAAGGACTCTGGACTTCGTGGACGTGGAGGAGCTGGTTTCCCATCTGGACTCAAGTGGAGTTTTATGCCAAAGGAGACTGATGGAAGACCTAGTTTCCTTGTGGTCAACGCAGATGAATCCGAGCCAGGTACATGCAAGGATCGTGAGATTATGAGAAAGGATCCTCATAAGTTGATTGAGGGATGTCTCTTGGCTGGATATGCAATGAGAGCAAGAGCTGCATACATTTACATTCGTGGAGAATATTTTAACGAGGCAGTTGTATTGGACGAGGCTATCCATGAAGCATATGCTGCTGGATACCTTGGTAAGGATGCATGCGGGTCTGGATATGACTTTGATGTATTCCTACATCGTGGAGCTGGTGCATACATCTGTGGTGAAGAAACTGCTCTAATTGAGAGTTTGGAGGGAAGACAGGGAAAGCCTCGTCTTAAGCCACCTTTCCCAGCAGGAGTTGGACTCTTTGGATGTCCATCTACCGTAACCAATGTTGAGACTGTAGCTGTTGCTCCAACCATTCTTCGTCGTGGAGCTGACTGGTTTGCATCATTTGGAAATGAAAATAACAGAGGAACCAAGCTATTCGGTATCTCTGGACATGTGAAAAACCCAATTGTAGTTGAAGAATCCATGTCTATCCCACTTCGTGAGCTTATCGAGAAACATTGCGGAGGTATGAGAAATGGATGGGACTCCCTTCAAGCTTGTATCCCTGGAGGATCATCAGTTCCAGTTTTGAATAAAGAACTTTGTGATGAAGCACTTATGGAATTCGATGATTTGCGTGCAAAGGGATCCGGTTTGGGAACTGCTGCAGTAACCATGTTTGATGACTCTGTAGATATGGTAGGAGCAATTCGTCGTCTGTCACATTTTTACAAGCACGAATCTTGCGGTCAATGTACTCCATGTCGTGAAGGAACATCATGGCTTGAGGATATTCTTATTCGTATGGAAAAGGGAGATGCTGACAAGAGAGAGATTCCTATGTTGGAGGAAATTTCTCGTCAGATTGAAGGACATACTATCTGTGCACTTGGAGATGCAGCTGCATGGCCAGTACAGGGATTGATCCGTCACTTCAAGAAGGACATCGAGGACCGTATTGATAACCCTGAGGGATTCGACCACGAGGCTGCATTCCAAAAGGCATGGAGTGGAGATCCATTCGACAACCAAGAGTGGGTTGCTGAGCATGGTGATGGAAAATCTTATGCTTCTGCTTAGGCAAAGATTACAGCATGTGATTCTATCTTTGTTCAAGTACATGAATTAATTCAAACCATTAGTAAATATGAAATTATTTGAAACACACATGTATATATTATAACAGTTTCAATAAACGCATAACTTTGACAATTCCCTCTTTATGACATTATATATACTTTACTCTTTCTTTGCTTTGGTTACAGTTTTGTTCGCACTAAGACCGAAATCAGATACAATTGAAACAGTAATGAAAAATAGTGCAATCATAACTTGAGCCTTTTTGATTGGATTGATACATCCCTCGCTCAAGCTGGTACTCAAAAAGAAATGAAGACAAGTAGCTGCTGTGAGTGCAGTAAGAACAGGATTTGGTAGCCCTCCCTTGATTGGATCTAATCCCTTGTTCAATGGCATGAATGCGCCTCCACAACCTGCTGTCGCTCCACAAAAAATTGGTCCAAAGATAGCAATGTCAAACATAGATGGAGCAATTGCCTTTCCCGCTGCAACAGTGATTTTGGTAACAACTCCTGCACGCTGTGCTTCATACATAACAGTCAAAATCACCTTGATAATCGAGCTTTGTGCAGCTACTTCTCTCAGAATAGGGAAATAGTGATGCAATGCAAATGCAGCAATGATTGCAACAGGATATGCATCATTCACAAGAGGTACTGGAACAGAGTTGATGAAGATAGGGACCAAGATTCCACCTCCGGTACAAGCGAATGCAAGTGAAAGTAGTTTGAAGGAAACCGATGCGTCTGCAGGTGCAAGTTTAAATACCTTACAGCCATGTTTGAAAGCATATCCAAGCAAAAACATGTATGACATGTACACAGTTGGAATGAGCAAAAAGTCACTGATTGTATTGTCAAGCATCCATGCTGTTGGGTCAATGATCTCTTCCATGATTTCAGGCTTTTTTCCAAAAGGCATTCTATTCGAACTGTGAAGGTGTAATGAAACGAACTGAATGTGAAGGTACACAAGCCCTTTAAGCTATTGGCATTTAATTAAAATGAAAACAATGGAAGTGCCGGAGGTAGGCATTTCGGTAGAACGGGGAGATTGTTTTTAGAAACGGGGAAGAATCCTCGTGAAGGGGGAAAAGGGGAAGAAAAAAAGCATGATTCTCATGCATTTTCGGTGAAAATCCGTAGGAAAATCGAATATTTAGGCTGATTTTGGCTGATTTTGGCCCCTCAAATTTTTTCTAAAAAACGGGGATTCCCCCGTTCCCCGTTCTACCGAAATGCCTAGCTAGCCGGAGGTGTGAAAAAAGGGAAGATCATCGATCTTTAGATTCTTCCTCGTATGGCAAGGCGTCTAGCCACATCAACAGTTTGCTCGAAATACGTGTTTCTGACACTCTCTCATCATCAACATCATCAGCGAGAAAGATTTCCATCTCATGAATTAAAATACGTGAAGTTGTTTGCTTTTTCAACTACCTGTTTTTCAATTCAAACATAAAAGATATTTTTTCACAAAATGGTCAAAATTTCTCTTTGTACGCTTGCAGCTTTCGTCGGGGCTGCAAATGCTTTCGCTCCTATGCCAGCTAACTCTGTAGTCTCATCTACTCAATTAGCTATGAGTGAAGCAAATATGGAGGCAGACTCTCGTCGTTCATTCCTTTCCAAGGCAGCTGGATCTGCAGCTATTGTAGCACTTGGGCTTACTGAGGCTCCAGAGGGTGCTCATGCTGCTAGTTTGAAGAAGGTGAATGCAAGACTTTCTCAGTAAGTACAATTTATATTGTGTCCAATTGGATACTTTGTTTCGTCATATAAATGTTGCTTATATTTCACGCCAATGTTTGTAGATATGGACTACCAACTATGGACAGTGTTCCGGGAGGTTTCTCTCCACTTGCAGAAGTTTGGGGAAAGGGAAAGAACAGAGACCCTCTCCTTGTATCTTTTGTACATCCTAGCGACTGGGTTGTAACCCTTCCATCTCAAGATGTGAATGGAGAAGATGGAACTATCCAGGCTGGAGAATACGCAAAGGGAGACACTGCAACTTTCTTTGTTTACTCTGAACCAGGAAAGGTTGAGGTGAGTCATAATATATGTGTGTGTTTTTTTAGAATAAAACTCGAAATATATCTTACATCAATTATTTCATTGGAACGTGTCATAGAACCTTGCACAAGCACCAAAGGAACTTTTCCAAAAGGCACTTATCAAATCTATTTCCCAAAAGGGAGATAACCTTTACCAAAACTTTAAGGTAACCAAGCTTGTTCCAAAGACTGTGAACGGACAAGATTACATGATTTGTGATTTCAAATATGAGCTTCTTACAGGAGCAGGATTCGAAGTAGATCGTGTTGGAGTTGCATCTGTAACAAGCGTTGGAGATAATGTAGAAGTACTTTGGTGTGCAAGCACAAGACAGAGATACAAGAAGACTGAGGAGCAATTGAGAACTATGGCTGACAGTTTCAGATGTTATTCTGGTGGACTTGACAATGCAAAGATCGATTACGGTGATAACTATTAGATGATAGAAAGGGAAAAGTTCTTTGAACGAAACCGAAAATATTTTTCAACATCAAAAGTAGATGTAAGAATGGAAATAATAAAATGCTAGTTGCATGTGTAAATAGGTTTCAATTGTAGGAAGGAAAATTCGTATGGTGATTTCCACTTACATATAGCAGTGTTTGCTATTGATATCCCTTGATACGGGAGTCCTAGTATATCTGTCCACTTTTAGATACAACTCTAGGTCACCCCTGATACAACAGTACCTTTCAACAAAGGCAATAAGACAAACTCCACAATGACGTACCTGTCACGAAATTGACAAGGTTCGTACAAGTTCGCGCGTAAAAAGCACCTATTCTTCAGACCACGAAAAGTGATGTTAGTACTATGAGAGAGACACACTTATGAATTGAAAAGATATATAAGACAATCAATCAAAAGAAACAATTTTAATTGAAGCATAGTTGTATTTAGTTCAATATGTCTGACGAATGGGATGTATTCGGATCTGACGATGAGGAATCTATCGAGGGAGAGAATGCCTTGCAAACTTCGGACCAACAAGGACATTTGAAATTGATCGAGAAGCTAGCTGATAGTATTGTGGCATCTTCTACTCAACAGTTTCTCAAAGGAAATCGTAAAATATCGTTCTCTCATCGATTCTTTGGAGTTGTAGACGCGCATGGAGATGGATTTGATTGTGATGTAGAAGCTTTGGATAGTTCTGTGAAATCCAAGATGGAACAAAGGGGTGTGAAGGTGCTTTCCTTCGCAAATGAAGAAAACATGATAGATGGTGCTATGATGACAAGAAAGATGAAGATTGTGAATGAAGAATATATTTTGGATGGTAATGTGAATTATAGTGCAGAATCAAAGATGAGAAAACTCTTGGTTGGCGGAGGCTTTCTATTTCTATCGTTGATGATAGAAGATGGAAATGATGCAGAATTAACAGCAGCGCAGTGCATTGAAATGTGGACTGCTAATTCTTCAACCAATTCAAGTGTTTTTGATGAAGCTGTTTGGAATTTAAAAGAGGCGTCAATGATTGCAGTAGAAACTTTGTCAAGCACCGTCACCACATACATTGTACTTTTGAGCAAATTCTCTTGCTGCATCAACAGTCTAAGTTGCAGATGGAAGCCAAACAACAAAAAAGTCCCCTCCTCCTTTTCTCTCTTAGGGGGAGAAAAAAATGAAACATGGCTAGACTACGAGCGTCGCACATTAGAAAGTGCAACCATATCCCAGTCTGTCGATGAAAAGATTGGAGGCTACTTGTCTGAGGAAAATGTTGAAAATGCTGTCAAAGCACTGCAGCATCATGGTTTCGTTGTAATTCCTGGTTTGTTTCGCCATTCCTCTGAACAAGTGGAATCTATCAAGCGATATTCCAAAGCGATTCTTGATGACTTTAATACAGCAACCCAGATTCTAAAGGAAAAATGTTCGGTTGATGTCTTCAACCCTGGGGATGGGAACGATCCAGTGTCCTATAGAGAAATGGCGATGCGAGAAGATTTTAGAGTTGATCTTCGAGATGGACCGTTGATGAAAGAAGTTCGAAAATCTATGGAGGATACGGATGAAAACACTTTGAAAGCGATTGGCTTCAAAGTTATAGATGGTGGAGAAGGGACAATGCCAACAATAATTGACGATGCGAAGACAGAAAGCGAAGGTAACCAAAGAGTTAGAGATGGACATTGTTGTAGTTTGCGATACAATCCATTTGTTTTGGATATAATTCGAAAGCTCCAGAATCCACAAGTCGAGAATCATGTTCAAGAAGGGAAACAGCCAATGTATAAAGGTAACTTTGGTCGATGGAATTTCTCTGGGAATGGTCCAAACGGCAGGCCAATGCCAGTAAGAGTAGGACAAGTTGGGTCAGTCATTAGTATACCAAGTTGTAGCGACCAAGCAATTCATGCTGATACTCCTCATATATTTGAAATGCACGATTGCTTGCCTTGCCATTATGCCAACTTATTTATTTTCGGCGAAGATCAAGATGAAACGAAGGAAAAAAGTGCAAGTGACAATACTGATTTGGATGGAAATTTCAATGGGCAAAATCTCATTGGTGGAACAGCGTTTGTTAACGCAAGTCACAAACTCAGTGTTACTGCAGCTCTGACAGCAGATGAAGGTATTTCTGCGGCTGGTGATATAGAAAATACTCAGAACGAAATGCACATGAGAATAATTAGACCAAGTTTACAACTTGGAGATGCTGTGATTTTCGACACTAGAACTCTCCATTTTGGTTTAGCAAATAAAAATCGTCTAGAAAATAGAGGAGAAGGGAAAAGGAGACCATTACTTTATATCAATTTAACCCATTCCTGGTTTTTTGATCCAAAGAATTGGAACAATAGACAAAGTATTTTTGAAGATATTGGAGGAAGCTCATTCTAGAAACTAAAAATTAGTAACTCGATGAATTTTTTGGTGTATTCGTATTTTTTAGTCTATCACAAGCAACAAGTTGCTTTCTGAACAGTAGGAGATGTACTACATTAGATCACAAGAAAAAAATACGCAAGCCACAGAAAAAACTTAGCAAACTTAGAGAAATGTATACATGATTACTATTAACTTTGCTGCATATCAATTTAAACATGAATAGCTTTGTTGTTTTAAAAGAACACGCAAGTCTTATCCAATAGACCCTTTTCTAGAGTTTACTTGTCCTTCTTCTTTTTCTTATCTTTCTTTTTCTTATCCTTCTTGCTTGACTTTTTACTGCTCTTCTTTTCCTCCTTTTCAACTTCCATATCATCTTCACTTTTCTTTGGTGTTTCCATTGCAACATCACTTGAGTCACTAGCTGGAGCAGACGTTTTGCCCAATGGTGCAACCTGTGCTGCTCCATCAACAGACTTGTATCCTTCCAAGAAGTCCTTTGGAGTGCTAGCATTCGGCTTTCCATGTTTATCCAACTTTCCTTCCTTGATCAGACTCTTCTTTCTTTGTGCCATAGGTCCAAGTCCCCATCTTCTTGGATAAGCATCTCTTTCCATGATTACTCTCTTAATCTTTGCGACAATTCCATGGTCGCAAGTTGCCATTACAGCTGTTGTCATTTGAGCGATTGCGACAGCAATTGCTTCTCCCTTTGTAGTCATCAAAACAACTTCAGTGCCTACATCGATATCATCTGCAAATCTGAGCAATCCAGGGATCATGAGCTTCGCTCCATAACAGATTGCATTCACAGCAGAATCCTTAACAACGATTCTTTTGTAATTTGTCAATAGGACCTCAAGTGGCATTACGACTCTTCGGAGATATTTCTCATCCTTTGTGTTATCGTATACATGTTGTGCGTCAAGAACATCGTGCATGGTGACCATATTGTCCTGTTCTCCCAAAACTCCCGATCTCACTCTTCTCAATTCTTGCATGTGTCCTCCAGTTCCAACCAATAAACCAAGATGAACACATAGGGTTCTGATGTAGGTTCCAGCTTCACAGCTTACCCAGAAAATACCGAGATTTCTATCCTGGTCATATTCAATCAATTTGGATTCGTAAATTGTACGAATACGTAATTGACGCTTTACAGCAGAGATAAGAGGTGGACGCTGGAAGAGAGCTCCAGTCAGAGTATCAACTGCGCGATTGAGCTGCTTGGTATCTTCAATTGCAGAGTGAAGACGTACAACTCCAATATATTCTTTTCCTGCAGATTGCTGTGCTTTCACAAGACGAGTGGCACGGTCGATACATACAATCAAACATCCAGTTACCTTAGGATCAAGGGTTCCGGAATGTCCGGTTTTCTCAACACGAAGGATTCTTTTAATCCATGACACTACTTCGTGTGAAGATGGGTTAGCTGGTTTATCGAGATTGATAACACCATAGGAGAGGTGGTCTTTCAAGGATCTAGCAAGTGGAGATGATCCCGATGGAATTGGTGTGTAGTGTGATGTGCGGACGTTGAGATCGGAGTAGTTTCGAAGCAAAAGTGGCCACTTGGAAGTATCAATTTTTGGTGTGTGGGAAGAAGGCTCAATCATGTGACCAGCAGATGTATTTGCTGCTGGCTGAGCGCTTCCATCCTCAGCCTTACGCTTCTTTGCAGATTTAGCTGTACGTACAATATTGAAAAAGAAATTAGAATCATGAGATAAAGAAAACATATCTTTCATCAGCTCAAGAAGCCGCATATGCTTGCTACTTGTTGTGGTGTATAAATCATATGATATCATCTAACTTACAACTTGGCATCTTTTACTTTCAAGTGAAGAAATACAACAGTTTCCCGATTGGATCTCAAAAACGGAGATGCTGTCAAGGTGATGGTGTGGTGATGAAGTCGCTCCTGTGCTAATACAGAGTGTATGTTGTGGTTAGATTGCATCAAAATAAATGGATGGAGAAGCAGAGAGCAGCTAAGATACCGAAGAAGGAAGGACCATAAAGCCCTTCATGGATCGACCCGTTAAATAGACCGTATAAAAGAAAAAATTACAAATAATTTCATCGTCTAACGTGTAAAAAATGATTTAAAAAATTACTTGAGACTACGCGGTATTTTTCTCATCATCGGAAATTTAAAGAATACCTTCCTTTACATAGATATCATTCAGACTTGAATCACCCAAGTATTCTTCGTTAGCAACCAATCTGCTGATGTAATTTCCATGATCATAACCAATATTTAAATTGGTAATAATGCTGTTGGTCCAGGTCTTTCCAAATCTAGTCCAAAAATCTTCAGTGGGATTGAAGTAAGTAATGTTTGGTGGAGACGCTTTTCTTTGCCAAAATTTCTTATGATAACAGTCAATTTGAACTCCAAAATGGTAGTAAGTTCCACCAGGAACTGTAGTAACCAAATCATTTTCATTCACCATACGGAGCACACGAAGTTGCTTAGTCTTTTCTAGGTGATGAACAGCCTGGAATACATCCCAACCTCCAACTCTAGGTGCTGCGAAGTTAACACAAGAGATTGGTTTTGGCAAATCGTCGTCAAGTGCAAAATAAAATGCACAAATAGAAGACAATGCTGCTCCAAGACTATGTCCTGTAGTGTAAACTTGGTACCCTGGATTCTTCGCAAGGAGAGATTTTACATCATCAAGAATTTGGTCCATCTTTCTCTTGCTTTTTTCATCTTTCTCATCAACTGTTTCGTTGAAAAGATAATCTGATGTGGAAATGATAAATTAGCTATGCTATATATACTTCTCTTGATACATGTTTTTGTATGTAATGTAAATTGATTACTCACCATAAAATCCAGTATGGAACTGCATCTCTTTTGCATCGATCTTGTCTTGAAGTTTATCAGGAAGTGGTACTTCTTTCTGAAAAGCTGAAAAGTTGGTTACCCAATTGGAGAAGAATGCAAGATCATTGGTTCCTCTAAATACAACTGTGATTCTCTTGTTGATATCATCCTTACAGACTGCATATACACATTCTTTTGATTGGTAAACATCATCAAATTCTTCAAGGGTCAGAGGTCTATCAAGACCACTTTCCTTAGCTCTTGCGTCGAGTTTTTCGAGAGCACTGAGAGTGCCTTTCAAACCTCTACCTCTGAAATCATTTGCTTCTTTACTCAATGCTTCTACATTTTCTTCAACGATTTGCTTTACTTCCGAAGGAGTAAATGATCTCTTGAGTGCAGAATCAGATACACCTGACTTTACAATTGATTTTTCGGAATTTTCATCCAAAGAAAGTCCTTTCAATCCACCTTCTTGTTTGCGAGCAAGATTCACAATATATCCAAAAGAATAACACATGAATGACAATGCTGCCATATCTCTCATCTCGCGATAGAGAGTATCTGGCCATTTGTATTCATCACCATACGGTGCAGAAGTCTCTTTGTCAGTCATTGTTTTTTATATCTTTTATTTAAGTTTTCTTGTAACATGGTTGATTAGATTCTTCATGTATGTATTCGTAGGGCCGGAAAAGAAAAAGGAAAAGTTTCCGTTGAATTATACTAAAATAGCGTTGAATACAAACATGCATGTTTGAGAAAATTAGACGTAAGAAGACAAAAATAGGATTTCAAAAAAGAAGAAAATCACAAAGCAAACTTATTTTAAAATTTGGTCGCAGGTGTAAATCTTACGCCCAAACGAACTAGTTCAAAACCAACAAGATCTTTGTCGGTGTACAAAGAAGCAATATTAGGCAAACTCTCCAAAAATGCCTTTGTTTTCGGCTGGTCCAACCTTTGCCTGTAGTCAATGTGATCGTAGCCCAAATTTAAAGAGGCAATAATTGAGTTGTCCCAGCTTATTTGTAGCCATTTCTTCCAGTCATTCTTCAAGTTGGGGTACAACAAGTCTGGAATTGTATCATCTTTGTATAAGCGAACTTGAAAACCAACATGTACGTAGTTCAAGATTGGAATGACTGCAACTGTATCTTGATGATTCATCACCCTTAGCATTCTAAGCTGCGACGTTCTTTCCAAATATTGACATGCATTTAAGAAGGAACGAGTGCCAACCCTGGGTGCGGCGAAACTTATACATGTAACAGGAGTGGGAATACTTTCTTCACAAGCAAGGAAAAAGGAACACATCGTCGCAAGAGCACCTCCAAGCGAATGGCCTGTAACATGTAATCTAAATCCAGGGTATTTCTTCAAAAGAAGCATGATGTCTTCAACAATTTGCTCAAACTTGGTTCGCGATTCTTCGTCCTTCTCGTCGGCTGTTTTGTCGAATAGATATTTGTAATATCCTTTGTGCAATCCAATTTTTTCGTCATCAATCTCTTGTACTGCTAGAGGAGGCTTTTCATTGTGGACAACAGCATTCAAGTTTGCCAACCAATTGCTAGATGCTGCCCCAAGGTGACCTTCTGTCCCGCGGAATACTAAAACAATTCGTTTATGGTATGTATCCTTCACCACGGAGTATACTGGTTCAACATCCTGGAATGTATCATCAAACTCTTCAATAGTATAAGGTCTCCATACTGCCTTTTTTCCTGTGGACAAATCGACCTTTTCTTTAATTCTCCCTTTCTCAAGTTCATCTATACTCAAATATGTTTGTTCGAGGCCATCTCCATTGAATTCGTTTGGGAACAATTGTTGTAGATACTCCAAGTTGTCAGCAATAATTGTCTTGATCTCACTTGGAGTGTATGTCTTTGACAACTCACTAGAACTAATTACCCCCTCTTTCATGGTCATTCCATTTTCACCAACATCCATTCCTTTGAATTCAATATTTTCTTCTTTTGCTTTTCTAGATGCTGCTTTTATGTAACCAAGATAGTATATGAGAAATGATACATCACCCATCTCTTGAATTTCATCGTAGAGATTTGGGCTGCTGTCTGCGCTATGAAAACTTGACATTTTAGAAATTTCGATTCTTCTTCAGGACGTGCAGTTTTTGTTCTGTGTGATGTACAAATAAATATTTTGTTGATCAATGATTCAAGGATGTGGGAAGATTCATTCTTCACATCTGAATCTACGTGCATGAACATTTTCACTTTTTCTCCCACGAAAAATGAGAACTATGATACCCGCTATTTACCTGTAATAGAAATTCCAAATAAGAAAAGCATTGGAAAGAAAGTAAATTAGAGCTTTTACTATATATAATATAAACAAACAGAAACATATCCAGTCAGTTATTACTATTACCATACCAGACACAAAATCAAAAGTTTTGAAGATTTGCTGGGAAAGTCAAGACTAATTAATGTTATAAATTTTATACAAATTATATGAATAATTCTACGTTTTCAAACATTCAGCCTAGTATTAGAAGAATGACAAGCATGTTTTAACGAATAACTTTGCATTATGAACAATTTATATGACAATATATAGATTAGACTAATGCAATAATTACTGGTTCGTAAGATGTATTCAAAAAAACGTACATGACACTGTCAATTGAGTCTTGTAGGAACAACAAAATTCTACCTGCAACGGCAAAGCACAGCAAGGCATGCGCAGTGCACTGCGCACAGCATTGGAGAAGCGTAAAGAACCCAAAATGCACACAAGCAACACAGCACAAGCACTCCGATTGCGATTTTAGGACAGATCCTTTATGTAATTTATATATACACATCATATCTATACCTTTAATAAACCAATACACCAACAAAAATGGACGACCAAACTGGAGCTTTCTTTCAACCAATGGATGACGCAGCTGAGGAGCCAATAATCCTTGGAGCACCTGCACCAGAAGGTGACTACATAGGTGAAATTGATGCTGCACCACCTGCAGTCTTGGTTCCTGAAGAACCTGCGTTTTTTGATGAAGAGCCAATGCCAGCAGATAATATGCCTGCTGTTATGACCATGGAACCTCCAGCAGAATACATGGCACCTGGGGTGGAAGAAGTTGAGGAGGAAGAAGTTCCAGCTGCAGTGGAGGAAGATACCATGTCCCCTATGACCGTATGGAATAATGAATGGCAGGTGACCCTCAAGGAGCGCAAGGACGAGGAGAATGCGCAAAAGGGAGCTTCTGTTGAAAAGGCGGAGCAAGACCTTGCAGATATTCAAGCTCAGAGAGAGAAGAAACGTGAATCACGTATCTCAAAGAACAGATCTGATGAGCAGGAAAAGTTGGAGGCTATTGAGGCTGACTTGGAAAATGACAACAGTTGGCAGAGGGTTGTAAAGATGGTTGAGTTGAACCAAGATGCATCTGAGGAGAGTATGGATTGCACAAGAATGAAGGATGTTTTGATTTTGCTCAAAAATGACGCTGATCGCGCTGCAATCTTGGCATAAACGAAGTGGTCGACTTGGAGCCTTTGTCTTCAGCATACTCAACGCAGAGAATTTTCAAAGAGGGATTATTGATAAAGCTTGAAACTTAGGGAAACATTGATGAGAAACACGATGGAGGTTGATTAGTCTCCAACTTTTTACTTTGTCGTGAATTAATTCTGTATCAATGAAAAAATATAAAAAATACAAACTATAAATCGACTTCAATTTTATGCCGTCGCTGACTTTCATTGACTATTATTTGTTTATTCTATTTCGCTTCTTCTCTCAATGGAAGAACAGAATTTCATTCTTTGATTTCACTTCCTCCATGGTCCATAAAATATTTATATACTTATCATATCAAGCCTTTTCTTCCATCAACATTTGATCTTTTCCTTCTCTTAAAAGAAATTCATGGGAAAATTACCCAATTGCGCTTTAAACAAAGATCATCTTTTTTGCTAGGAAATGAATAGATATATCATTAAAATAAAGGTCCTTTGGAGCAACTTCAGTACCTATTGTCGATTTCCACCTACAATTTTTGAGAATGAAATCTGTAGTTTAGGCAACTCCTTCGTCCTTTGCCGTACAGCCCATGCACCTTGACGATCAACATCTATCGTCAGGAATAAAGAAGCAAGATTTTATTAATACTTATTCGTAACTGGGCGATAAGTACGAAAATGGCAGAAGCCATGGTAATTTCGAAAGTGTCGGATGTAATGAATAAAAATCATTTCACAATTGGAATCTCATCTATTTACAAAGCAAAAATTCTGGATAACAATTATTTAAATAGGCAAGAAATAAAAACTACTCCAGAGGTTTGAAAAATAAATGCCATGAAAAGACTATAGGTATTCGTGTGGAGAAAAGAGAGAAGCTTCCTAAATTAGTTTCCTTCTGCAGCTCTTTCTTCACGGCACTTCTTCCAGCATTCACTGTTGAACAACTCACAGTCCTCGCACTCCCAAGGGAATTCCTTATTTCTAATTCTCATGTAGTCTGGCTCTGGTCCCTCCTTTCTGTGTGCATGTTCTACAAACAATAAATCCTTTACCAGAGTCAATACACAGACTGGAGCAGCAACAATTACAGAGATCTTGATCCACTTGTTCATCTCAGCAACCTCCTCAGCGTGAGATACGTAGTTTCCAGACTCAATCTCCTTTTGCTTAGCGAGACGAGCCTTAAGGTGCTCAACTGCCTCCTTTTTCATAGTCTCCTCGGATCCGAAACGAGGAACGGATTGAGCACCACGACGCTGGGTCGATTGTGCTACACGGCCAGCAGCTCTAGTGAGTTGAGATCTTGCAGAGAACTGTAATAAAAGAATATGTTAGAAATTTTGAAAATAATTATCATCATTTAGAAGAGTGCTGATGCACATCTCTATTTAGCATGGTAGTTCATAACCCGCCGATGCTTGTGCAACTAGATGGAGATGTCTCTTCAACTTGCCCTAAAATTCATAAAATCGACTGAAATAAAGTCCTTCCTTCACCCAAACGCCAATCAGACCATGAATACAATATTCTCCAGACTTTTCCATAAGTAACAGACTTGATAGAGCCATGAAAACGATAGGAACTCACCATATCCAAGTTTTTGCGATGATGGCCAATCGTTGGCTTTTTGCTTGCTTGTTCTTGCTTGCTTCGGTTTATTAGCTGCATCTCTAGCGAGGGTAACGCCAGGTACCTACCCGACACAGATATTTACTACTAATTGGTTAGACCCATAGCCACATATTATAACCACCTTTATACCCTCTTTTATGGCTGGTCATTTTTTAAAGCTTTTCTTTTTCTGCTTGAACTTGGTGGATTTGAATTACATGGAAAAAAGTAGACATAAAAACCGAAGTTTAAAAAATAGAAGAATTGCTTCGTAATTGATGGCTTATAGTTTCCATAATTGAAGAGGAAGTGAATAAATTCAATGGGTATGAAAATTGCTCTATGGAACAACATCTTCCATATACTTACAAAACTTTATTCTGACTCAAGCACAAACAGAAAGATGAAAGAAAATTTTCCACTCTTTAGTTTTTAGTTCAAACAACAAAAAACCAAGCGGAGAAACCATTTCGAGTCGCAACCAAAACCTTTGATCTTATTGGAAAATTTAAAGAGATCTGATATGTTGTCCAAGCAGTGCCTCACATGGCGGAATATATCAAGAGCTGCAGCTCGCAGAGTTACGAAAAGGTCGTCGCAAGCAAGTTTGTATGTTGCTTCTACCACCACAGATGGAAAGTTTTTCTCAACCATGAACAATAGACACAACATTATTTCATCCTTTCAGAAGCAAAACACTTTTGATGGATCATGCAAACGGACCTTCTTTGGATCTTTATTTGCTGGGTCAAACCCATTCACTGAAGCATTGCTCTCAGAAAATGAAACCTTTACACACATCAATTATTCAAAGCTAAAGCCTATACACGTGAAACAGGCTGCTGATGAAATGCAAGCAAAGTATGAATCAGATTTGAAAGCTTTTGAAGAATCCTTGAATGATGATGTAGATTATGAAACATTTATCAGAGAAATAGAGAGGATTTCTCGACCACTCATTACTTTGCAAAATCATGTTGTGCTTTTTTCTTGCGTCAAGAGAGATCCAACCTTTGATGAGGCTTTACGTGAAGCGAATAGTACCATTGACTTAAAACATGAATACTCCCCAGCTATCAGAGAGCATCTACTGAGATTACAGAAAGGTTTTGATGACAATTCTAATGAAGAACATTCAAGAGTAGTGAATCACCTTTTGAGAAAGCATCGGATCAATGGATCAACCAATGATGTGGTGGAAGCAGTGAAAGAAATTCGTTCTAAACTTGAATCAGTGCAATCAGACTTTTTATTCAAATCTTCCTTAACTATGGAAGAACATGGGAAAATGGCGACCCCACAAGAGCTTCTACCAATGATGTACAGCCAAGTTGCCCTACAGCAACAACTTGCTTTGGTACTTGGATATCATACTTATGCAGAATACAGTCTTGACTATCATAATGCAATGGCGAAAAATGTGAAGGAAATACAAGCGATTCATGGTATGTTTGAGCAGCTGAGAGCTGTTGAAAAGTTTTCTAGTGATGAATTTCAGTCCGCATACATTGATTTGAAAAAGACTTCAGATTTAGATTTGAATGAATACTTTGAAATGAATCATGTATTGTCGGGTCTCTTTGATTTGTGTTCGGCGTTATTTGGAATCAAGATTGAAGAACAAAAATCAGGTGTCAATGGATGGCATCTTGATGTTCGACTATATCAAATCTATGACATGGATTCTGGTGAAAATATTGCATCGTTTTACTTAGATCCTTTTAGACGCCAGCACAAAGACCGTGGTTGTTTTATGGCACCACTACAATACCAAAATGAAAGCAATATTCCTGTAGCTGTTGTTTCATTGGATGTGAAGGCACCAATGTGGGACGATGCACCAATAGAGTTAGAAGTACAAAACGTTATTGATATTTTTCATGAATTCGGGTAAGTGCAATAGATTTGTTCCTTTGTATATCAAATCTTGAAGAAAACTGACACCTCCTTTTGATAGCCATTTGCTCGAGCACGTTTTGGCCGATGTTGAACACGGTGCATTTTCAGGAGCGCAGGATATCGAAAATGATGCATCTGAAACAATCTCGCAGTTCATGGAATATTGGTTGTTTCACAACAATGGTTTCTCCAAGATTTCTTCCCATATTCACTCAAAGGAATCTATTTCACCAGATACTATGAAACTTCTCTTACAAGAAAGACAGGCTAAAAAGGCAACAGAATTACTACATCGTTTATTTTTAGGACAACTCGAAGTTGAGATAAGTTCAAAGTTTGATCCCAATGGTGATGAATCAATAATTGCTCTTCAAAGAAAATGCGCAGAACGCTTCTGCCCACATCACATGCCTCCGAAAGGTAACATTGATCCGCTAGTTCAATTATTTCAGAGCAACGCAAATGGCAAAAACACAATGCAGTATAGATATATCTGGAGCGAGATCATGAGTGCTGACTTGTTTGAGTCATTTTCCAAAAGTGAAAATCTTCCTGATACTGGAAGAAAACTGAGAAAAGAATATCTCGCGAAGGGGAGTTCAGTTCCCACAACCAAAGCTTTCGAAGCATTCCAAGGAAGATCAGCTCAAGCTGATGCTTTGGCATCTCGATATGAATTAATAGGCTAAACTATTATTAAAAAGTAAAAGTTTCACTACAGAAACTCAAATGATTGCTTCGCTTCATCCCATATATCACTAGACATTCCATACGGCGTATGATAACAATTAACTCCCAGAGTCTGTACGTTTTCAATATTGAGATCATAATCATCAAAAAATGTCATATCTTGATAGTTCACATTTGTAATACGTTGTAGACTCTGGAAATGATTCCTCTTATCTCCTGGCCGAATCTCGATATGATCAAAGCAGCTAGATAACGTGCTACCATCATCGACAACCAAGTGGCTCAAACATTTTCTTGCCCAAGCTGGTTCATTGGTACAAGAAGCAATAGCAACACGTATCTCACAATCAATAGATTCATCTCTCTTCCACTTGTTGATTTCTGATAAAGCCAAGGATGCACCTTCAAATACTGTTATAGGTGTTCCAGTTCTATCAGTCAATACTATTCCTTTCTGATTGGTATTTGGACTATTTGGAATAGAAGATGTAGTTTGTATTGACTTATTTTTCCGTTGATGATTCCTTTTGGGCTTGACTTGGAGACTCCGCAAATTTTTGAGTTGAGGTGGACCTTGCAGTTGATACATCTCCGGTTTCCAGATACAGAAATCTAGATCGAAGACAATTAGCTTTGTGAGTTGCATTTGTAAAAAAGTGTGAAAGATTTATCAAATTGTATCAAAAACTTTGTGGATAAACCGATACACTACTTTGAAGACAATGATGCTTTCTATTGTTGTATGATGACGTCATCAAAAGAAAATACGGCTCCTGGCATGAGCATAGCCAAATAGTTTATTCGACGATACTAACTACTTACTAACAGCGATGTTGCTTCTGGTGCATTATTACTCTACTCATAGCTTTATCTTTTTGAATCTATTGCTAGTCTACTCGTAATTATCCTTTCTTCTACTATCTCACTATCAGTTGAATCGAATCATCATCATCCAACAGGTTTCTAGAAAGTTTTTCCACTCAATAAAATTGTACCTTACTAAATTATCCAAAGATGTCATGATTGACTCATTGAATTCGTAAGAAGTGTCAACTTTTCAAAAAGATAGCGCACTTCAATGGATAGTGAGTATTTGAGTACTGTACTGTCTTGTGCTCACTGTACTTCTTATTTGTTCTATATAGTAATTGTTCTTCGAAATCCAACAAGGCACAAAAGCTTCTCTACAACTTATGACAGTCTCGATTGTGGAGGTGGCATAGATAACAGTAAAATTACAGTTGTAAATCATGGATTCAGCTCTTTCACCGAATAGAGTTGATCTTTTCCCGCAGAAAGACACGAGAAGCGAGAGCCAATCATCAACATCATCGTCAAAACATGTAAAATCTGATGATACTGAGGTTCCTCTTTTTCCTAATTCTTTACATGAATTCAATTCGGAAGTGAAAAAAATTGAACCCAGGGATAATATAGATGACGATGATAGTATAGATAGCATGTATGTATTTCCTTTTGCAGTAGATAGCACGAAGAAAGTGCCATCAAGTGAATCTCATGATTGTAGTTATGAAAAAGGATGTAATGAAGAAAGATTTGAAGATATCTGTAAGACTTCAGATCTGTATGAAAAGATGATTTCTTCTGAATCTGATCAAAGTATTATTCCAACTATGGAAGAAAGTTTGCTCAGTACAGACACAAAACCACTTGAACACAGTATGAATTTCTCTACGCTTATGCATCAAGCGGAGGATAATGAAGGAAGTTTTCATTTGAACAGTTTTCGTGAATCAGTATTTGAAGAAGAAGATCCAGATGGACGAATTGTAAGTCCTCCGAATCCATTTGACCACCCTTCGCCTCAGAAAGATATCCAATCATCAATATTTCTACAACGATGGCCAACTATAGAGGAAAGATCGTCTGATTCTTTCAAACTCTCGTGTAGCATTCACAATACTACAGTAAGAGATACTATGGATGTTGTGAGCAATCCAGATTTACTACGCGATTGGTTGGAATCTTTCGATTCCTTGATTGTAACAGATCATAAAGGTGGTTCAACTTCATTTCAGTCTCTAAACTCAAATAGACGTGAATATGCTGAAGGTGAATGGATAGAGGCATCAACTTCGCAAATTATTTTACCTCCTTCACATACGAATTTTGTTGAAGGGTTGATGCGTAAAACAAAGCAAATACTAGGATTCGGTCAATATGGATCAGTACTAATGTTCATTGAGAGAAATCACAACAAAGTCACTTTGACTGTTGGCCCATACAAAAATGGGCACTGTCTAGAGCATAAAATCCAAATCCATCCACAACTGCATAATGACTGCGTTATTTTAACTGACGAGGTTACTGTGAAACAAAACGAGGCACTCGATCATTCCACTCTTGTTACAAAAACGTGCTCTTGTTTGGAGGTTATTCAAGAATGGTTTCAATGTAGTCTAGATGGATATTTGATGCAAACACAAAGGTCTCTTGTCAATTTGATACTTTTGATTGAACAAGGAGGAAAAAATAATAATGCTGAAGGACAAATGATTCTTCCCCCGGTAGATATCAACGGATTAGAAGTTCCACTATTAGGGTAAAAAATCGGAAAATGTAATTTATCAGAGTGTATGTCACGATGACATTAAAATGTAGTATACAAAAAGCAAACTTAAAGTAGCTAGTATAGCACAGTTTCTATTTATGTTTTTATATTTACTCGTATAAATCAGCTGCTTCATCATCTTCATCATCATCAGCTGCACCAGAGCCCGAAAACTTGAAATTAGTTGCAGCTTCACCTCTTCCAGCCTTTTGCTTCTCAGCGAATTCCTCAAAAAGTGCCAAATCCTTCTCACTAACACTACGACGAGCTTTAGACATAGCAAAATTAAAATGTCTCTTAGTGATAACCATGTCCTTAGGATCAGCCTTGCCTTCGTCTTCATCTAATTCCCCAGCTGCAACCTTCTGAAGTCTTTCTTCTTCTGCCAAAATTGCTTCTCTAATTGCAAGCTTTGATGCAGTAGTACAAATTTCTGTGATATCAGCACCACTAAATCCGTGTGTTGATCTAGCAAGAACCTCGATACTGACACTTTTCTCAAGTGGTGCCTTTCGAAGGGCTGCTTTGAAAATTGCTTCTCGACTTTTTAAGTCAGGAAGTGGAATATAAATGAGTTGGTCAAGACGTCCAGGACGAATGACAGCAGGGTCTAAGATATCGGGTCTATTTGTAGCTCCGATACAGAATACATTTTTACGAGCACCTACTCCGTCAATTTCTGTAAGAATCTGGTTAATAACACGATCTCCAGCTTCACTGCTTCCAGGTCCACCACTTCCACGTGTCTTAGCGATAGAGTCCATTTCGTCGAACATAAGAATACATGGACTCGCTGCACGAGCCTTGTCAAAGAGCTCACGAACATTAGCCTCGGAATCTCCAAACCACTGACTAAGAAGTTCTGGTCCCTTGATACTAATGAAATTCGCTCCACACTCGTTTGCGATTGCCTTTGCTAGCAAAGTTTTTCCACATCCCTACAATTTGATTGTTTTGAAGTCAGTCAAAAAATATTGGAAAAATATGCCAATAATCGTTCAGCAAGGAAACTTACCGGTGGGCCATAAAATAGAACTCCCTTACTAGGATTCATTCCGAACTTAATGTACTTGTCAGCGTGCTCTACAGGATATTGAACAGTCTCGTGAAGTTCTCTTTTAACATCTTCGAGACCTCCAACATCTTCCCAATGAACATCAGGAACCTCAACTTGATTCTCACGAAGAGAAGAAGGGTGAACAACTCCCATAGCGTGTTCAAAGTGCTTTCCTTCTACAACAATGCTATCCAAAATTTTCTTGTCAACCTTGTCCTTGTCAAAATCGATGAGCCCCATCTTGGTTCTGATGCACTCGAGTGCAGCTTCCATACAAAGCTGTTGAAGATCAGCACCAACATAACCGTGAGTTCCACGTGCAAGCATATCTAGATCAATATCATTTCCAAGCCTCATATCTCTTGTTTTGATTTGGAGAATCTCTAGACGTCCTTGCTCATCTGGGATTCCCATATCTAATTCTCTGTCGAAACGCCCAGGTCTTCGAAGTGCTGACTCAATTACTGCTGGTCTGTTGGAAGCCGCCATAACAATAACCTTTGAAGTTGGTTTTAAGCCGTCCATGAGAGTTAAAAGCTGGGATACAATACGCTTCTCAACTTCTCCGCCTGCCTTCTCACGTTTTGGTGCAATGGAGTCGATTTCGTCAATAAAAATAATAGCTCCACCATAGTCTTCAGCGTTAGCAGCTGCATCTTCAAAAGCTCTCCTGAGATTAGTCTCACTCTCTCCAGCCTTTTTAGAGATTACCTCTGGGCCATTAATAACAAAGAAGTACGCACCAGTCTCTGCTGCTACAGCACGTGCCATAGCAGTCTTACCACATCCACTTGGTCCTGTCAGCAATACTCCGCGCGGAGGATTAATACCAAGTTTTGACCAAAGTTCAGGATGCTTCAAAGGTAGCTCAACAAGCTCTCTCACTGCAGCAAGATGTTTAGATGCACCTCCAATAGTGTCATATCCAGCTCCATCCAAATCAGACTCATCGCGTTCAACTGGTTCACCGTCAGACTCAATTACAGTATCATCTACGACTACACATGCTGTATCTCCATCAACTTCAACGGTATCAATTTCTACACACTGGAACTCCAACAATCCCACTGGTCCATCGATTGTAAAAGAGTCTCCACGGTACAATGTTCTAAATTTTCCTTCAAAGTATGGACGAATGTAGTCTTCGAAAATATCACAATCAGCCAAATCGTCCTCCGAAACACTATCAATAGAATCTTGGTATGGAAGAATCAAAACATTCTTTCCAAATTTCACATCTGGAGCAGGGGTTACCTTAACTGCATCTCCAGCACGAACACCAGCATTCTTCATAGCGTCACTTGTCATACCTATGGAAAGACTAGATGCGTCATCCATACTGCTGAGGGACGCAGCATCACTATCTGATACCATAGCTACAGTTGCTACAGTCTTCTTGCCACGTTTTCCCTTAACAAATACGGTATCCCCGTCAAATACTCCAAGAGCAAGCATAGCAGACTCTGTCATACCAACAACGGAGTGACCTGAATCATCCTCAGAATAGGAATATACTTTCATAGTATTTTTGGAGTTAGAAGCTGCAAGAATTGCTTCAGAAAGGTCCGAGTTGGAAGATGATGATTCTTGATTAGCAGCTTTTGAGGTAGCAGCTGGCTTAATAACCTTCTTTTTCTTGCTTGCTTTAGATGCGGAAGATGACTTCTTTTTCTTCTTCTTCTTTGGAACCTCTGTAGTTGCAGAATGAAAGAAATGCATAAGACAAAAATGAATACAAATTATTCTTTCTGAACATGTATATTTATATATTATGTCAACTCACCTGTAGATCCTCCACGGATTGATGTTGCAATATTCCATCCCGCTCTGACAGAAGCATCATTCACTCCAAAGAAACCCTTTGTGGAAGATGCAACAATAGAATTTATTGATGTATCAGCAGCTCCTCCAACAAGAAGTGTTGAAAGTGCTGCTGCTGTAATGATGAATTTTGTAGCAGTCATGTTCTATTGAATACAAATTGTAAGTCTTGTGGAAAAGAATGCCAGAAAACTTTTTCACAAAGGAACTATGAAACCAAATGTAGTGTGACCTAATTCGGCTGGTTTTGCTGTAGAAGTTGATGTTGGAAAGAAAGCTTCAAGCTACACCGAGCATCAAACGAGAAAAAGACATGATGGATCCAACTGGAAGCAAAGTGGGCAAATTGAAGGCTGCCATGAAGCTACTTAGTGCGTCACTACCAACCCGATACAGATAAGATTCGAAGTGACATGATATGATGATATGCCACGAGAATTTCAGATAGCTAGATAAGAAAGAGAAATTTGTGGCCTCCGGTTCACTGTACCTTTCGCGCCAAATTCTTCAGAGATTGATGATGGATGTGCTGAGAGCCTTTCATTTGAGTGGTTTGACTACATGAAGCTAATAACTCAGGTACCTTTTCCACTACACAATACAAAAGCTTGTACTTGGATTATCTTGAATTCAATCGGTAAATTAGGTCTACGGCTGTGAAGCAATCACTGTTTGAGATAGAACTAGGAAAAAATATTTTTTCCATCTATCTTTCCAAAGAATGAATCAATTAGCATTAAGCGTCTTTCTGGCTGCACTGAACATCCAACAGTCAGCAAATGGATTTTCCTTCACTTTTCCTACTACGTCTTATTCTACAGGGACTAGAAGACAAGTAGAGAATAAAAATATTGGAATTGATGTACATAAAACCTTGCACGGAAAGAAGAATATGCAGCTTTTTGCAGGAAAAAAAGCTGAGGAAGAAGACGATGAGTATGAGTACGAATATGAATACGTCGAGGTAGACGAGGAAGAGGAAGATGGCGAATATGAATATGAAGAGTACGAGGAGGAGGAAGGAGAGGAAGAATACGCCAATGAAGAAATTGAAGAAATTCCTGAGATTCCTCTCGCCGAAGATCCTGAGGACGAGCTTTACAATACTCAATTGAGAGAAATTCAAGCAACTGTTGCCAGACGTAAGGCACTCTCTGATATACAGGATCAATTGGACGGACCTACTTCAGCTTCTTTCTATGAGGAAAACATTGAAAAAATGATTGATGAGCAGTTTGACGATGCTGGATTGCAAGAAAAGGACTTGAGCAAGTTCTTGAAAAAGCTAGACATTACCGAGGATGAAGTTTCAATCGAGCTAAGTGAAGAGGATGAGACCTTGACTGCCTCTCAGATGAAGGAGAAGATGCTTGAAGACTTAGGAGTTGATACAAATGCATTCCCAGATAATGATGACCCTATTTACGAGCAGACCAAGATCAATAATCAGGATCTTGTTAGACTACAGAATGCACTCAAGGAATTGACTGGAACAATCAATGGATTCCAAGATGGATCTCTTATTGATAACAAGCAAGCAATGATTCGTCCACATTATGAACTAGAGAGATTAGATCGCCAAACTGTAGATGAAATCAATCTCATCATGAATGGAACTGCTACTGATGTGAATGGAGTTGAGTATGGAGAGTCTATTAAAAATGAAGACCCTTTGCGTTGGCTAATCTATGATCTTGATTTCGATGTGGAGAACTTGATTCTTGCATCGTGCAAACACAATCCTGAGTCTCCTCTTATTTTGAATCATTGGATGCCCCAATTGTGTGCCTACAGTCGTTATGCTCACTGCAGAGAGAACGAGTTCAACTTCTCTTGGGAAGACTGTGAAAATGCAGACATGGATGAGCTTTTGAGATATTTCAACGGTTTAGGTTATGACGAAATTCCAACCTTTACTCCAAAAGAAACAAATATTGTAGAACTTGCAACTGAGTATGATCAGGAAGACATCACAATGGCTGCTTTCGAGAACTGGATGGATGAAGTATATGTAGAAGAAGGAGAAGATCTCTATTTCGATGATGAAGACTTCCAACCTGAAAACAATGTATTTGACTTTAACTATGGGTTGGAGGATAGTGATAACCTTGTTACATTCAAGTCTGAGCTTGAAGAGTTTAAGAATGAGCATCAAAACGAAACACAAACATTCAAGAACAAATATGTCCGTGAGTCAAACTACACCTACTACAAGGATGATGCAGGTGCAGAACAATTCCGTGGACATTTAGTAATCGCGTGCTCCGGATCTGATCAAGACTTAGCTCTAGCAGAAAAAATTACTCATAGAATGAGTGAAGAGTTTGATAAGCAACTTTACGTGGAAACCAGAGTATACAGCCATGCTCGACAAGAAGACAATGTTTACGAGATTTGGCTAGAGAGTTATGACATTGAGCTTCTTCATAGCAGAAGAGGAGCTTTCTATAATTCCAAGCAATGGTTCGGACCTGCAGATGTTGATGATGAGCAATTGGATAATATTGTAAATAGAATCACATACTTGATTGGGGATGACTCAAGATATAGCTACAATCTCCACGAGTTCATCAATGAGGTCTAAAGTATTACAGTTCTTCAAGTATATAATCTTGATTATAAGAATTCAAATTTGAAAGTTTAGCCTTTAGTGGAAAGGTCGCTTTTGTTATCTTCCAGTGGTTTCGTTCTAGAATCGAAGTTATATCTTTTTAAAATTTTACCTAACTGTTGCTCTTCCTGGTACCACCTATTCATCAGAAGCGTCTGGTAACCTCTGCATTGTTTGAAATCCATTTCATAGAAGAGTGTCAAGAGATTATCTACTGGATAACTTTGAAAGAAATATTTTAAAATGTCAACATGAATGAATTGGTCGTGGCTAATATTTTCGACACCAAGAAGTTGATACAACGAAGGATTCAAAGTAATTAGATGGGAATTATGTTACTAATCGCTACCTAAAAGAATGTTTGTTCCGAATATAAAAGAGACAGAATTCTTATCAGAATTCTGATGACGTAACGGAAGAAGAATAGAACCAAAGAATTCTGCCAATGCTAAATATAATCCATGTCAGGTCAGGATGCGTTATCCTAACCGTTAGCTACCATCTGTAGCACTCTTCTCCTCATGACTGACCAATGCTGGGCAGTCATCACTATCTACGATATGGTCTTATTCTACGGATGTTCACCCTTTCCAAAATGCCTGGTCTGCGACGAATGGTAACATTTCCATTAACATGAACTTGCGTTATCTGAAACGGACCCTCAAATCTTATATCCAATTTGCTTGTAGTTCGATATGAATCTGCAATTACCAATACCCAATTTCCAACTTGATAATTATAATCAATTCGGTTATCATTTTCTCTTTGATTGCTTCTATCAACTATTTCTTGCCTCCTAGCTCTGAGATTATTCAAATCAACAATGAAAGGTAAATTCAAAATCATATTCCTTTGAAACGCTAATGCTCCTGGAGATGCATTCATCGTCGAATGTACCGCAGTTCTCAATGCATAAACAGTATTGGCAAGTAAAGTATCTATTGCTTGAGTTGCTTCTGCTACTGTCTGTGGTGGATGCTGACGAAGTAAAGATCGAATTTGATTGAGCATTGTTTGATGCATTCGTTCACAAATACTATTACCCTGTGGATTTCTGGTAGTGATTTGTGCTGGTCTGATATTAAACCTATTCAACATCTCCTGAAACTCTGATCCTGTAAATTCACCTCCTTGATCATGAATGCACTTAACCGGTCTAGGATACCTTGAAAGCCAATTATTTTCAAACAACGTTGCTATATGATTTGCATGTTTGTTTTGAATACGTACTGCTTCGACAAGGTTAGTATCTTGATCCACCATTGTCAAGGCATGAAATTCCACTGTTACTCCTTGCACTTTGAATTTCCATGGTCCAATTAGATCTACTGCTACCGTATGCCAAGGATTCATAGTAACTGTTCTTGGAGGTAAATGTCCATATTGAACACTAGCTGTCTTGTTTACTTGACATATTTCGCATTTAGAACAAATCTCCTTAATGGTTTCTGTAGCTCTGGGACTAAAGAAGTTTTCGTTGAAGGTTTTCTTCAATTTTTCTTCACCGCAATGATTAAGAGCATTATGATACCACCGCAAGATACGTACGGAATACTGCGTTGGTACAAATATCCTATCTTTGTACATCACGAGTTGCACTTGAGGATTCATCTGTCGTAAAGAGTAATCAGCTGGGCTTCTCTGTCTTAGTTGCGCTAATTGCATATCCTGTTGTTGTGCTAAGGCTATTCTGTTGTAATCCAAAGGAAAAATAGCGTTTTCAGCGACATTAATAAACATTTCAGACAAAGGTAAATTTGCAAAACATTCTGCTAACCGAAGATCATCAAAAATTAAATCCTGAAAGAAAGATTCTTCCAAGTTTCTTTTTGTACTAGGACCATTACTCTTCTCCTCAAGAATCTTACTGTCAACTTCCATACGTGAGAAATAATCTGCACAAGTATTGACTTCGCCCGGAATAAAATGTAATTGAGGTCCGAATTCCTCTATGTACATTCTCCAGCGTAGCATTCGTTGGGATGATATATTCTTGTATGTAAGATTTTTATGATCAGTGTAAATGTGGATTTGAGCACCTAGAAGCATAGTACGGTAAGTTTTTAATGTCTCGAAGATCGACAAAAATTCCTTTTCACCAGTAGGATAATTTCGTTGAGCTGCATTAAGCTTCTTTGAAAAGAAGGCCACTGGTCGAAGATTTCCATCAGCATCATGCTGAGCCAGTGTAGCTCCCAACTGATAGTCCGAGCTGTCGGTATAGATAAAAAAAGGTTGGTTATGATCAGGATAAAAAAGAAGAACGTCTTTCGCCATTGTTGCTTTAATTTGCTCAAACGCTTGCTGCTGTTCTGTGCCCCAGTGGAAGTTGTTTGTCTTTAAAAGATCTGTTAGCGGCTTCTGCAAATGAGCTCTACGTTGCCACATATCTTTATAAAAATTTACAGCCCCTATGAAACTGCGTACTTGCTTCACATTTTTAGGAGGTTGCATGGCCAAAAGCGGTTTGATCTTCTTGGACCAAGGTTTTAGTCCACTTGGAGTTAACCAATGTCCGAGCCAATCAGTTTCTTGTACGGCCCATTCACACTTGAGTGGATTCATAGTGAATCCGTGATCCTGCAGCTTTTTAAGTATACGCTGAATCTTACCAACATGTTCGCTCCAATCATCGGAGAAGATACCAATATCATCGATGTAGATTTCACAGTCCTCATCACGTAGCACATTTTCCATTATCTCTTGAGCAATGTCTGGAGATTCCAGAATCCCCATTGGCAGTCTGTTATACTTATACATACCAAATGGAGTAGTGATTGTGCATAAGTTTTTGCTTTCCTCATCCAACTCGAAGGTGTAATATTGCATCGAAATATCAAGCTTGGTAAAAAATTTGTACCCTTTTCTCCTTTCGAGAATGTCTTTAATTCTTGGTAGCTCATACTGTTTTCGTTGCAAATTCTTATTTAGATACCGGAAATCGCTTACCCAGCGTACCCGACCGTCCTTCTTTGGAATAATGAAAGTTGGAGCAGTCCAGATGGATCGGTTAGCGGGAGAAAGAACACCTTGTTGCACCAAACGATCAAGTTCTTCCTTGAAAACTTTTTCGTGTGCATAAGGAACCTTGTAAGGGCGACTCTGACGAGGCTGAGCATCAGGCTTGAGATGAAGATGAACCTTGCTATCAGGATATACTTTTAGTTGACCATCAAATAGCGTAGTGAACTCGTCCAGTACACGATGTAGATCTTTCCTCTGTTCTTCTGACAAGTGCTGCTGAGCATCTGCTACTTCTTTTCCTGAAACTTTGTCATACTTAGACTCCAGAATAAAAGATTCATCTTGCTCCTCCACTTCATCATCATATCCATATTCAGTGAAGGCTAGCTGCACATTCGTACGGTTATTCCAATGACGACGAGATTTCATGGAAACGGTGATGTCCATCCAAGACATTGTTTGGTCCTGGTAGTTCAGTACTAAGCCCATTGCTGCCAAAGTTCTCTGACCCAAGATGATATCATGAGGACACACTCCATCATGTACAAGCGCAAAGATCTTTTCAATATTATGCTTTCTTCCAAACTCGGGCAATACGCTATTTTCTAGAATTACATATTGTTTGAAGTAGACAGTACCACCTATGCCAATAGACGGAGATGCCTCTGTTAAATCATAAACTGGACAATTCTTCGGTAAGGCACGTCGATGAATGATGTCACAAGTTCCACCGGAATCAAATAGAGTTCTACATAACTTCGTATCGCGATGCCCATTAATAGTGCGAGGTTGCAATAATGAGACTGGAGCAGTTAATGGATCCTTTTTCATTTGGTCGGCTTGCACACTGAGACTAGCTTCCACTTCAACGGGTGGAGAGGAAATAAAGTCATAGACATCCATTGGAATCGAAGTTGCGAAGTATTCTTCCCATAGGATTTCTTCCTCCTCTTGAGGAGTCTTCCAGAACTGTTGTTTTGCTTCTTGTTCCCAGAAGCATTCTCCAAGTTCCAAAGGTGAATTCATGATGGATACAACTCCTGTTGATTAGTTAATAAAGAAAATAAAGAAAAAATTGGATGAGACAAATTGAAATTACATAAAATGGCTCACTTCGTGAGTACTTGTGATATTGAATATCCAGATGTGGAAATTTTCGTTTCCAACAAGTCCTCACGAAGCGGCCTTAAGCCTATTTAATCGTGGACCTTAATTGAACGCACCATGATGTGCTCCCCAGACGTTGTTATTGTCCATGAGGAAGTGTTGTTCATTACTGCCATTCGAACCCTGCTGGTTTGAACCGTTTTCTGGATTGCTACGAGTATTAGCATTGTTATTATTTTGAGTTCCTTGATAATTGTAGTTCTGATTCTGACCATGTCCTTGATTGTTACCGGAGTTATAGGACTGTCCTCCATTATTGTTGTGGTTGGAGTGGTTATGATGACCTCTTCCTCCACCGTTACCACGGCCTCTGCCGCCATAACCATTGCCACGGCCTCTGCCTCCTCGGCCTCTGCTACCAGTATCACCACGGAAATTGGCACTTCTTGGATTAAGAATGCAGTCCTCCCATTCATGATTATTATGTGGAGGCTCATGTCTGGTACACTGGTTTCTGAAGCCACCAGTCTGACCGCGTCTGTTTCCTTTCTTACGCTGCTTGAACTTCTGATTCTTCAGATCTTGATGACGAGCACGTTTCTTGGAAGTATCAGCATCTGCAGTACTCTTCTGGCGTTCCATGTACTCACTAATCTCATTGATAGACTTTTCATGATACACAGCTCCTGAATTGGTGAAATTCAACTTCCATTGATATGGGAAGGAATCAAAAACAAGCTTCTTCTCAAGGTTATCATCAGGTCTTGGCGCTACGATTCTCAAGAGTTCCTTGGCATATCCTACAAGAGTACAGAATCTCCCTACATGCTCCGCAACACTCTTGCTCTTTTCCTTTCTCACTTTATCAGAACGCAGGTACTCTAGAAGAGCATCTCCTCCAGAACGCCCTCCGCAGAACCTAATCATCATAAGGTTCACTGCAACTTGAAACTTGTCTGCATTTGCTGCTGCCACTACATCTGCATGGGTGGAAACAGTATCAGTCCAGTAGTGTTGCGCTACCCCTTTAAGCACATCCTCAAAGTTCTCGAACTTTTCTAGGTCGTCAAAGTTTAGCTTGCGGTTGCTGGCTGCGGAGATAAAGCGCTCACGTACATAGAGAAAGGCTTCCGCGTTTCCAGTGCTTCCACCTTCTCCATCAAAGGTTGGCAAACTCTCTTTGCGATAGGAACCATCAGCAAAATCTTGCTGAAGCTTGATAGTTACGAAGTCTGCGTAATCAAGGGCTGGCCACATTTTGATTGGTGTATTTGCATTAGAATCACTCATTGTGATTAGTAATTACTAGTGATACAACGAAGGATTCAAAGTAATTAGATGGGAATTATGTTACTAATCGCTACCTAAAAGAATGTTTGTTCCGAATATAAAAGAGACAGAATTCTTATCAGAATTCTGATGACGTAACGGAAGAAGAATAGAACCAAAGAATTCTGCCAATGCTAAATATAATCCATGTCAGGTCAGGATGCGTTATCCTAACCGTTAGCTACCATCTGTAGCAGAAGTGAGGGATAAGAAAGTAAGAAGATGCTCTACTAAACGCACTTCAACCAATTGCCTCAACATCTCACACAACAACATCTCTCCACCTAACTGCTACAATACGAACCCATCTCCATCCAATTATTCTTCCATCGCTCTTTTGGAAGATAAGAGTAGGAACTTCATTATCGTTGCAAGACTACATTTTCTATTGCAATTTCATCTTGGAGAAAACTAGCAAAAGTTTCGCTTGAAGAAAAATGAAGTTCAGTTCCAGAATTGTATCTTCTTTATGTATCGTATCCACTGTACTTTCTGTACATGGATTTGTACAGAATCCAAATGCAGGAGTGCCTGGAAATACCGCTTCGCTGTCAAGATATAGCAGACAATCGGCTTCGTTTGAACCTTTATTTTCAGTGGTGTCAAAGGTAAGATAAAATACTCATGCCTCTTTATCTCAAGATTCTTCCACCATCTCACTCAATTTCTATTTCTGACAGGACGATGAGACTATGAATGCAGATGATGAAGCAGTTTTGTTTGGAGAATCAGGAGTAGTTCCATCTCCTAAACGCAAAATGTCCCGAACTGGTAATATCTTACCAGCTACAAACACACCAACAAATCCACTTGATCATTCATCAAGTAATCCACTTATTAATAAACTTCATACAATGAGATCAACTATTCAAAACTGTCCAGAAATTTGGACCCAATTGGCTAAATATAGTCCTGACCAAAGAGCATTATATGACGATCATCTTTGTGATACTAAAATCGACCTTAACTTTAAGCAAGCCAATGAAGCAGTGAAGAAATCAGCAAGTATCTTTCAAAGTCTTGGAGTTAAAAAGGGCACAAATGTAGCAATTCTTGGTGAAAACTCTGCACAATGGTTATTGATTGATCATGGTATCCAAACTATCGGTGGCGTATCAGCAGTTCGTGGAGCAGATGCACCGTCAGATGAGTTGAGATACATTTACGAACACTCGGATTCTGCAGGATTGGTTGTTCTCCAAGGAGTAAAATTGTTGAAGAAGTTGGCGAATGATGCAAAGAAATTAGGATTGGAGCATCCATTAGGTCTTTACAATGATTCTCACGGACCTGTTAGAAATGTTATTTTGATGCATAAAGAAAAGAAATCAACCGAAGACATTGCTGCACTTGGTGCAGAGCTAGGACTGAATATTGTTGTATTCTCAGACTTATTGGAGAGTGCAAAACCAATGGACGAAGAAGACATTAAATCAATTGGCGTCGGTAAAGAAGATGTTGCAACCATTGTCTACACTAGTGGCACTACAGGCCAGCCAAAAGGAGTCATGCTCACTCATGGTAACTTGATACATCAAACTGCTGTTCGTCTTGCACCTTCAAAATCATGGGATGAAAGTGAACCGCTTCCTGGTGAGTTGATGTTGTCCCTTCTTCCAGTGTGGCATATCACTGAGCGTGCATTCGAGTTGTGGATGCTTTCAAGAGGTTGTAGCGTTGTTTATTCAAGTATCCGTTACTTCAAGAATGATTTGGCAAAGCATCAACCAGAATGGCTTGTGCTTGTACCACGTGTATTGGAAAAGGTGGCTGCGGGAGTACAAGATAAATTCGCAAATGGAAGTGCAGCTGTAAAAACACTCGTCAAAGTTTTTACTGCAACTAGTGGTTTGAGATCGAAGCACTCCAAGATTGCTAAAGGACTTGTTGTTGGAGAAAAGGGTAGTGAAGGAAATAAACTCATTAGTAGTCTTATTGTTGCTGCCTTGACTCCTTTGAATGCAGTTGGAGATAAGCTTGTCTGGAGTAAAGTACAAGATGGGTTTGGTGGCAAAAACAGAGTTATCATTTCAGGAGGGTCGGCTTTGGCTGGATCGTTGGAAACTTTTTATGAAAATTGTGGCCTTACAGTTTGTGTAGGTTATGGTTTAACAGAATGCGCACCTTTGATTGCTCATAGAAGAAGTGACTCTAATCTTGTTACGGGAGGATGCGTTGGACAACCATGTGCAGATACCGAGCTTCGTGTGGTAGATCCAGAGATTAAGCCTGACGACATTTCAGGTGAGCGAAAAGCTCTTCCAGATGGTCAAGTTGGAGTGGTAATTGCAAGAGGTCCACAAGTCATGAAGGGATACTACAAGAACCCTGAAGCAACAGCAAAGGCAGTCGATAAGTATGGATTTTTTGATACTGGAGACCTAGGTAGAATCAATCCTTTGACCGGCGATTTGATTCTCACTGGACGTTGCAAGGATACCATTGTACTTTCAAATGGTGAAAATATTGAACCCCAACCAATTGAAGATGCAATCCTTGGTGAATCATCACTGGTGGAGCAAGTAATGTTGACTGGACAAGATGGAAAAAGTCTTACAGCAATTGTAGTCTTGAGTCCATCTGAACTTTCAAACGCAGGTTTCATTGATAGTGTCACAGCGGAAAAGCTTCAAAAAGCAAATGAAAGAGTCAACGATCCAAAAGCAGACATTGATGAGGTTGGTGCAGATATTCAAATGTTGGTTGATGCATCTAAGGATCTTCGAAGCAAGAAAGAATTAGAGAAGGCATTGATGGCGGATGTGCGTGCTGCAACTAAAGATTTCCGCAAGTGGGAGCAAGTAGGCAAGGTATATCTTTCCCTTGAGCCATTTGCAATGTCTAATGGATTATTGACTCAAAGTTACAAGGTAAAGCGAGATGCTGTATCACAACGATATGTAGATGAGTTATAATTTGACTCTACTAGGAACGGTTCTTGTACATCTTCTTAAAATTCAAGCAAGCGACCTTCCAATCAATAGATAATCTTTATATAATACTTCATTACACATTGATGTGTTGGCTCTTTTTCATGTACGTAGGTAATAATAAAGGATTGCGGACTCGATAAAAAGTTTTTAACGTTGCTTGCATGGTAAAAGCGCTAGACTAATAGCATTGGAGATTCTGTCAAAAATGTCAATGCTCAGAGCCAAATAACGTTAGTATATCTTGCTATTTAAAATAACACGAACAAACCCCCCTCCCTTCTTTGCGAACACATTCTTGAAATTGGTGCTGTGCCCTTTAGATGCATTTGAATGCTAACTAGTTATTTTAATAAACAGCAGTAATTCTACAACAAACAATGTCACCATATAATGGAGAGCCTGACTGGGCACAACCTGGAGCAGCTACAGGTGGGGCACCGGCTGTTTCAGCGGAACCTGTGAACACAGGAGAGGGCAATAAAGCAGTAACGTAAGTACTGTACATTATGTTTTTGTGCGCACCTTCATTAAGACGATATATATAGTGGTAACGCATACGCAATTTTGCATGCTTCCACAACCGCATACCACCTGTGGTAACAACCATCACATTTGATAGTCATGAGCACGGATCAGAATGAATAAGCAGTCTTTCCTTTCACTATTCACAAGAAGACTTATCTAACTTTTTTTATATCTTGACAGTAAAGACAGATCCAAGACATGGCATAGACTTATTTCATTTGTACTTATTGGACTATGTGTAGCCATGTGTGCTTTGGGGGTATTTGTAATCATGAAGAATAGAACTTTACAAAATTTTGCCGATTGGTTTATTGCATCTTATATGATTCTCTTCTCAGTACTTCTATTCTTTTACGAAGCAACTTGGTGGTGCACCATCGGTTCAGTGAATAAAATGATTCGTAGAAACTTTGGTTTCATGTACAGTGTTAAGGGAAAGGCTCTTTACATGATTTTCGCAGCATGTTTGTGTATTGGTATTAATGGCAGTTTGCTTGGAAAAATGGATTGGTTGAGATATTTGGCTGGAATTGGTTGGGGGGCAATGGGAGTCTTTCTCTTGGTCTTATCTTATACTAAACCAGCTTTGTTTTCCAACTATTACATACCTACTCGCGGTTTGGTTGAAGGGAATGATGCAGATGAAACTGTATAAATTTGCCTTCCCAAAGGGGTTTTACATATATCAGGAAGACTGCTTTGTTCTGCAAAATTTCCACCAATAATGTATTAAGAGCTTTTATATTTGTATAGACTTTCACCTAATAACTTTATCTGGATTTTTATAAATGTGATTTTTGTGAAACGATCGTTAATTTTTATCTCTACATCACAATTTCTATTTATTATGAATGCTCTTTACACTCTACACGCGGGGTGGTAGAAAAGGAGCTAGTATCTATAATTCGGAAAGAGATGAATTCATAACAATGGCCCTACAAGCATCCGCAGACGACTGATTTCTTCGTAGTTAGAAATTAGAAGAAATCAGTGGTAGTGTTGTACGAGTAGTAAACCAAGATGAAAGTATTTTGATGGCGAATTGTGTGTGTTGTTACAAATCTATTAATACGCATCCATAGTGGATTATTCGCTTTCTTTCATTATGAAAAATTAATTACTCAAATTTTAAAATCATTAAGGATCTGAAATATCAATCGCACAACCTCCATCGCCAACTTCGATCACATCATCATCTGTCGATTCATCTTTTGCTTTCTGTGCTTGGACAGGGTGGAAGACCTTATTGTAATCATCGTCTATATTTGCCCCTGCTGCGTATGTAAGCTTCAAAGCATCCAAAGGTAATCCTTTGCTCGGTGACACTTGAAGAGCTTGACAAACCATTCCATATTGGGTACCGTCCATTTCTTGCCCACTAGTGACTAATTGTAAAGCTGATAATTCTTGAAAGTTGAGATACCCATCTTTGTCTTTATCAAAGAACTCATGAATTTTCTTCACTTTGTCCGTGAATTCGCCAGCAAATGAATCATTTTTGCCTGAGAACAGAGCTGCTCCTATATTTTGTGCTGTTTCTTCTTTTTTTCCAGACATGCTTTTATGCTTTTTACAATACTAAACTGAAGATAACTTTATGTAAACCGTTATATTTCTTCGGGTAAAGTTTGAATGGCTATGGATGCTTTTGAAATGTGAAAACGCTTGAGGAAGGTAACTAGCGGTTAATTATCATCGTCCTTTTTACGCATACGTACGTATCAGGTACAAGTCATTTGGTAGGTGTTTCATCCATGACGATTTAGTAGTAGTTGCTTGCATTTTATTCATAATAGGAAGGAATTCCTGGTTTTAGTGCTGCTTTTGATACACTAATAGTAATTGCCTTCGCTTTATATCCTTCGTATACCGACTTTACAATATGGCATATCTTCTACCGCACTTGCATTCTGGTTGGGAGGTCGATCAGGCTATTGTTACGGAAGAGGATAGAGTGGTTGTCATCCGGTTTGGAAGAGACTCAGATCCAACTTGTATGGTGCAAGATGAAATATTAATGAATATCGCAGAGAAGGTGAAGAACTTTGCCGTAATCTATGTTGTTGATATTGACGAGGTGCCAGATTTCAACAATATGTACGAGCTTTTTGACCCATGTACAACCATGTTTTTCTATAGAAATAAACATATTATGGTGGATTTAGGTACGGGAGATAACAATAAAATCAATTGGGCTCTAGCAGATAAGCAAGAATTTATAGATATCATTGAGGTAGTCTATAGAGGTGCAAGAAAAGGTAGGGGTCTTGTTGTCGCGCCAAAGGACTACTCGACAAAGTATAGATACTAAAGAGAGATGCGAAAAATGTATTGAGATTATCCGACAGCACTTGGGAAGGGTAAGATAGTCATGGCTTGATGTCCTTTAGGCATTGATCATCAATGCAAATAGTATGATCAAGAGAAAAAAATGTTGAAATATTATCGAAATATGCCTCATGTAATTCAAAGTTATCGGAGATCCAATAGATTAAAGTAATAGTAATGTGTAGTGTAAGATTGTCTTACTTCTTAGCAAGACAATTAAGTTACATTTGGACATGGACCTATCATTAATCCAACCATTTAATTCCATGAAAAGCAAATGAAGCATCACTCTTACTTCCAAACAGTGCCATCGAAGCCAAAATCAGGTTTTGTCTCCTTCTCAAGAAGCCAATCATTCGCTTCACCCCAGCGAGAGGCATCAATCACACCATAATTCCCTGATTTTGAGAGAGTTCCTTTTACATATTCACTGCATCGTTGTACCATTTCCAACTCAAATTTATCGGAGTCAAACCAATGATCATTGCTTTCGTCATCAAGCTGAGTCATCTTCTTTGCTTCTCTCACCATTGAAACAGCATCTTGTGGATTACTTATGACCTTACTCCATCCTTCAAAAGTCGCTTCACAGAATGCTGCTAGTATGTCTTTCCTATCATCTTCCAAGCATTCGTCAGCAGCAAATACTACTTGACTATAACCAAGCTTGGTGCCTCCATACCCCTCAAGTTCTACAACCTTTGCTTCTTCGCCTAATTTCATGCGCAAGGTTGGTGTTTCAGTCGTGGTATATGCTTGGATTGCACCTAGTCTCCCCTCCAGCAAATCTGTGACCTTTGTAGGCCTTGGTGAACCTACAACTCCGTGTTCTGGGAAGATCCTACTGAGCAATTCCACTGTATCATCATGAGCACCAATCAAGTCAGGAGAAAATGAAAGTCCATCAGAATTTTCTGCAGAAGGAAGAGATGCGATACACAACGGAGACTTGGCAAACATAGCTGCTATAGCAGTTGTCTTCAGATGTGGGTTTCTTTCCAAAGTTGGTGAAAATATGTTTTGTTCAACAGTTCCTACAGTGACTGCAGACTCGTGATTATTCTGATGGATACGAACATTTTCCTGTTCAAGTCCTACAGGGCAAATTGGAAGAAATTCAATCTTGTCCAAACCTTTCTTAGCATATGTATCCTCTACAAGGGCTGCTGCTACTCCTGCAAATTGAGGTGACATGTAGTAGTCAAGCTGAACAGTTACGGCATGATGGTTTCTCTTTGTGGTTGTTTCATTATCAGCTAAATGAAAGAATGAAGTCCCCATCACCTTTGCTCCATTCGCAATAGAGCGAGATTTTGTAGACGATGTCACTGTTTTCGAGAGGTGAAACATTTCGTACAGTTTGAAATTGTGAGAAACAGAATATTATGAAGGAATCTGAGTAGTTCAATTGATTAGATGATCTCCAATCTATTGATTGAAGTAGTATCTTTCTCACTATTGTAAAAAAGACACTCGCTTCAACATTGGAATGTCAAAAAAATGGCGCGAAGATGACAAAGAATGAATGGTCGAGAGGGCGTCCCCCTCCAAAATACCCTCATTTTTAAACAATGCCGTCATTGGATTTGTGTGTACTCGTATTTTGAACGTTCTTTTTCGTGAGGAAGAATTGTTCAATGGGTTTGACAAGGTACTACTACATAAACCTCATAGTTAAATCCACTTTTGTATAGAACGGCTGAAGCACTCAAATGAACATGAGCGATCCAAAAACTTCTGTACCATCTTCTCACTTTGACCTTTACACAAAGTTTTATGCACAAGCTTTACGTCTAGCTACTTCGTCTAGTAGCAATCTAGACAATGACGCAAAAATAACATCTGATGAAGCAGTAGCAAACGCAAAGAGTAGAAATCAAAAGATAGTCATCACACTAGATACAATCACCAAGCTTAGTTTTGGTCTAGATGAGAAGAATAAAACAAATGTTGTACTTTATGGAGGCGGAGCTTTGGAATTGGTGATTGCATTGGTGAAATCGGCTTCCTTCAATGATTTAGACAAAGTACTAGCTACAGAGTTGAAGAATAAGATTCAAACGAGTGCCATGAAAGCTGTGAAGACTTGCTCTATTCGTAATCCTGCTGGAAGATCGAGAGCTAGGGCAGCAGGTGTAGTTTCGTTTCTAAAAGAAGTCTTGGATCGCGCAGTTTTAGAATCCGATCCAAATGCTGTCATCGCTGAAGAAGGTTTTACAACACTGGCAGCAATTTGCCTTGGTGATGATTTGAATGCATTACAATCGTCAATAATTTTCAAGCCACTCCTTTCCAAATCTAAAACTGTGTTTCCAGATGCAAAATCAATGCATCAGAAAACTTTATATCTTGAGACTCTTTTTGCTGCAGTTGAGAAGGAACAAGAAAAGTTGATTCAAACTATCACGAAAGCAGATGGAGGTGAGAAGACTGGTCTACAAATCTTTTTCGAAAATGTTGATGAATGTGAAAAAGAAATAAGAATCGGTTTCGGTCATTTAGAAGATGAAAAATATGCCATGTCAAACAAGCACTACAAACATGCTTTGAGCCTCATTACTCCGTACCTTTCACACACATCTCTACTAGATGAGTTGATGGTGGAAATAAGAAGTAAAAAAGCAAAAGCAGCAATGGAAACTGGAAAATTTGATGAATGTTTGGAGGATACGTCTCTGCTACTCGAGAGAAAAGATACAGCTGAAGAGAATTTGCGTATCAATTTGCTCAAGTTACATGCCAAGGCATTGACAATGGTTGGACGAGAACAAGAAGGTAAAGAAGTCTTAGCAAAGTTGAAGTTGCTGTCTCCACAATCTGAGCAAGAGATAAGTCAGCAACTGAAAGAGAGTGTCAAGATTGATGCGTAATGAATTGTAGCAATGATGTAGAGTCTGCTTCCTTTCTTCCCTGATTTTTAATAAAACAATAACAAGAATTATTTGCATGAATCTATATTTGTGTAATTATGATCGTGTTTCAGCTTGTTCGTCACAAAAGCATCCACTCTCTTCTAAATTCAATATCGGTTTAATACGCCCTTCGTTGTAACGATCATACTTCAATGGTACCTGTTCATCTAAAACAATCAACATTCTCACGTCAAAAGATTTCCTCTTGGGGCAAGTCTCGTGTTTGATGGGTAAAGCACAGTGCCAAAGATCTGATACTTGCGTGGAAAGACGATCATATTGATAAAATATGATGACTTCGTCTTTGGTAGCATTAGAAAAGTAATACCAGTCAGAATATCTCATATCTGGTGATGCCTCAGGAAATGTTTGAACAGGCATTTCATCCTTTTCAGAACTTGTATATTTTGTAGACAAGATTCCTAAGGGATATGATTTCACAGGCTCACTGCTTATATTCCTCCAGAAATTCAAAATAGCAAAACGTTTCTTCCCAACCTTGATTGCTTCGGTAAATTGATCTTTGTTAAACGAGGGTAGATTCTTGCATTGAATCTCATTCTTTTTAATCAAGGATATGAATTCATCAAGACTGTAAGCTCCCACATCGGTATCAATATGCACGAGTGATGCAACGTTTGCTGTTGGTGTTTCATTTCCTTCTCTTGAAGATATTTCATACTCAGACCCTCTGACCATCGGATTCCAGAAGCAAGACATGACCATGTTGGGGAACAATTCACTGACTATGGATTTTAAATGAGGTAGATAAACGTCTGAAATCCACTGCCTGTTTTGCCAGTGCTGATCTTCAATGCCGACATTGTCATCACATCCAGAGACTTGTGAAGGATAGAGAGTCAACCCGTATAAATCAAGAATTTCCTTCTCGGTCTTGTAATGGCCATCTTTCTCATTTTTTAATTCCAGTTCTTTCAAGACTTGCCTTCCATCAAATATCGTTTCATATGCTCTATTGGAATCGAAATATTTATCTATATTGTAATGGGCTGCAATATATTCATTCGCAGCTGAATAATCAATCTCAGTAAGGCCTTTATTATACTCAAAACACTGAGTTTCTGAATGAGAGTGATGTGCGTATTCTTGTCGCCGGGAAAGAATACTGTGACATGAATAAAAGCAAATAACTTTATGGGAGAAGAAAAATAAAAGGCCAATTTGCAGAAGAGAACTATATTGACTCATTTTGCATATTCAATTTTTCAGTTCGGCTGCTTCTGAGATGACTGAAGTTCTTCTGTGTAGCGAGAAAACGAGAGAAGAAACAGGGAGGCGGTATTTAGCTCGTATAATTACTATGACTTGAACATTAGACTAGCTAGATGTGTGGTGTTAAGTTGTGGTTTGTACACTTGAGCCAAAAAAGCATCATCATGTACAAGGTACCTTTTCATCTTTCATCTTTATCATGCAGAACATGACTGTCATTGTTTATTTTCATTATCTATTTTAGACTTTTTTTAAAAGATGGTAAAAGTCTGTTCAGTCGTAGTAAAGCTATTTTATCTGATACGTAGATGGGTTTGAGGTGTATTTTGTTATATAATTTACACGACACATACAATATGCCATCGGTCTTGTCCTAATCTTCCAAGTCATAAGATTATTTTGATTTATTTAGCTTGATTCACTGTGCCGAGGATGGATTGTGCTCAGATTTTGTAAAAAATCTTTCATACTTCTCCTCATCACGCTTTTTATATCATCGCAACAATTTCATTGAATACAATTCTTTTGATTTGCTCAAAGATCTCTTTGAAAGAAACCACAACCTTTTCACAGTTGAGTCATAAGTCTCAATCTAATCAGAAAAGGAGAAAAGATGAAAGTAAAAGCTGTAGCTTTGCTCTCTGCATTCGCCGTAGTGGATGCTCAATTTGACTTGTGCCCAAATACCAACATTCTTGCAGGCACATACAATGTAACTAATGGCATCTACAACACAACTAGAGATGGCTTTGAAGCGTACCCTTTTTTCCAGAGAGAAGGTCATGACTGTCCATGTTCTTACGTAAGTTTCAACGAAAATAAATTTTGGTTATTGTGTTCTAATGATGTATGGGCTCACCATTTTTTTCTACTCAAAAGTCCTCAGCAAAATGTATTGTAGTAGATAATAGAACTGAATTTCAAGATATCTATGGTACAGATTGTAACAATATCAAAATTAATGGGCTGCTTGCTTATCAAACTGCTTCATATCCTCAGGTAAAAGTTGAGTATTCTTGGGAGATTTGCAATTATAATGATAACAATATAACCATTAGAGCGAAGGCACAAGATGATGATCAGGATATCATCCAAACACATTTTAGGTTGTGGCAGAATAAAAAAAGAAATGGACCTGCCGGAAGGGAGATGCTTTTTGAGGAAAACTTTACAACTCCAGTGGTGCTAGAGGCTACACCTGGTAATAATTGTATTCAAAGAACACAGACAATGGACTTGGATACAGCTGTTCCTATGCGCTGGATGGCATCTCAACTCAGTGGACCACCATTTAAGAATGGTAAACTTCTCAATGATGATAAACCACAACCATATTGTTATGCGTACGCTTTCACTCCAGTAGAAGTTCAGTATGGAGACTGTAATGTTGAGGTAAGTATTTAGGTAGCTTGTCCATTGACCATTGCTTAAATCTCACAAAAATGATTTCGATAACTAGACAAGTGCTTCTTGCGAAACCCCTGATGGAGTTGACTGTCAAGCATATATTGACTCTAAAGAAGGTATTTGTTTCAATTTCGATGCA
This sequence comes from Chaetoceros tenuissimus, assembly GCA_021927905.1. Classification (NCBI taxonomy): domain Eukaryota; phylum Bacillariophyta; class Thalassiosirophyceae; order Chaetocerotales; family Chaetocerotaceae; genus Chaetoceros; species Chaetoceros tenuissimus. The sequence goes on along the minus strand of BLLK01000029.1, from coordinate 739,339 downwards.
ATTTTTTCGTATGAAGCATGTAACAACGAAGAGTTTGATATCGAAGTCAATCCAAAACAATCCAATATCAAATTCAAGAAAATTAAACTTGATCAGGTATCAGAAAAACTTTCTTCAAAGACATGTGAAAATTTCGAAGTAAGACGATCAATAAACACATGCAATCGCACATTTTATTCAATTGGACTTAGAGGAGTAGATGAAGCACATGTTGGAAACCCAAACAAATATCGACCATGTAGAAGTTACACACATAAAAACTTGTATCCATTGGAAAAACCATCCAACTCTCCAAGTCAATCATCAGAACCAACGCAAACGCCTGCACCGACCCCATTACTTTCAAAAATTGAACCTCCAAAAACATCACCACCAACAATATCAAGTAAACCAACCATCACAACACAACCAACAACACAACCAACAACACAACCAACGCTAAGCACAAGTCCAAGTGTATCGCAGCAGCCAAGTAGCAGTCCGATTGTATCCTCCAAGCCTTCCATCAGCTCTAGTCCGTCAAGCAGTCCTACCGCAAGTCCATCAAAATCTATCGATCCGACTTCTTGTGATGGCAATTTGTCAACAGAAGCTCTATGTACTGTGACTGGCGATGCAAATGGATCTTCAGATATTGGTTGTCAAGAGTATATCGACTCTCAGTCCTCATGTGTTACTTTCTCTGCGTCGATCTTGTACAGAGCATGCAACAATGGTACCTTACCTCTTGACGTCAATCCAAATCAGTCCAATGTGAAGTATCAAAAGACGATACTAGATTCTGTGAAAGGCTTGAAACCAGCTGATGATTGCTACGAGTATACTCAAGAAGTGGCAGAGATGAGCTCTTGTGATGATAAATTGTTCTTTTCTATTGGATATGAGGGTAACTTCACACTTCCCAGCGGAGAGGAAGAAGGACCATGTAGAAGCTATACTCATGTGAAGCTGAATCCGTTTGTACAGCCATCTGGGTCTCCTTCTGTTTCTATGAGTCCATCAAGTTCTCCTACACCTGAGGTATCTGCGAGTCCTACTGTAAGCACAAGTCCAAGTGTATCGCAGCAGCCAAGTAGCAGTCCGATTGTATCCTCCAAGCCTTCCATCAGCTCTCGTCCGTCAAGCAGTCCTACCGCAAGTCCATCAAAATCTATCGATCCGACTTCTTGTGATGGCAATTTGTCAACAGAAGCTCTATGTACTGTGGCTGGCGATGCAAATGGATCTTCAGATATTGGTTGTCAAGAGTATATCGACTCTCAGTCCTCATGTGTTACTTTCTCTGCGTCGATCTTGTACAGAGCATGCAACAATGGTACCTTACCTCTTGACGTCAATCCAAATCAGTCCAATGTGAAGTATCAAAAGACGATACTAGATTCTGTGAAAGGCTTGAAACCAGCTGATGATTGCTACGAGTATACTCAAGAAGTGGCAGAGATGAGCTCTTGTGATGATAAATTGTTCTTTTCTATTGGATATGAGGGTAACTTCACACTTCCCAGCGGAGAGGAAGAAGGACCATGTAGAAGCTATACTCATGTGAAGCTGAATCCGTTTGTACAGCCATCTGGGTCTCCTTCTGTTTCTATGAGTCCATCAAGTTCTCCTACACCTGAGGTATCTGCGAGTCCTACTGTAAGCACAAGTCCAAGTGTATCGCAGCAGCCAAGTAGCAGTCCGATTGTATCCTCCAAGCCTTCCATCAGCTCTCGTCCGTCAAGCAGTCCTACCGCAAGTCCATCAAAATCTATCGATCCGACTTCTTGTGATGGCAATTTGTCAACAGAAGCTCTATGTACTGTGGCTGGCGATGCAAATGGATCTTCAGATATTGGTTGTCAAGAGTATATCGACTCTCAGTCCTCATGTGTTACTTTCTCTGTGTCGATCTTGTACAGAGCATGCAACAATGGTACCTTACCTCTTGACGTCAATCCAAATCAGTCCAATGTGAAGTATCAAAAGACGATACTAGATTCTGTGAAAGGCTTGAAACCAGCTGATGATTGCTACGAGTATACTCAAGAAGTGGCAGAGATGAGCTCTTGTGATGATAAATTGTTCTTTTCCATTGGATATGAGGGTAACTTCACACTTCCCAGCGGAGAGGAAGAAGGACCATGTAGAAGCTATACTCATGTGAAGCTGAATCCGTTTGTACAGCCATCTGGGTCTCCTTCTGTTTCTATGAGTCCATCAAGTTCTCCTACACCTGAGGTATCTGCGAGTCCTACTGTAAGCACAAGTCCAAGTGTATCGCAGCAGCCAAGTAGCAGTCCGATTGTATCCTCCAAGCCTTCCATCAGCTCTAGTCCGTCAAGCAGTCCTACCGCAAGTCCATCAAAATCTATCGATCCGACTTCTTGTGATGGCAATTTGTCAACAGAAGCTCTATGTACTGTGACTGGCGATGCAAATGGATCTTCAGATATTGGTTGTCAAGAGTATATCGACTCTCAGTCCTCATGTGTTACTTTCTCTGCGTCGATCTTGTACAGAGCATGCAACAATGGTACCTTACCTCTTGACGTCAATCCAAATCAGTCCAATGTGAAGTATCAAAAGACGATACTAGATTCTGTGAAAGGCTTGAAACCAGCTGATGATTGCTACGAGTATACTCATGAAGTGGCAGAGATGAGCTCTTGTGATGATAAATTGTTCTTTTCTATTGGATATGAGGGTAACTTCACACTTCCCAGCGGAGAGGAAGAAGGACCATGTAGAAGCTATACTCATGTGAAGCTGAATCCGTTTGTACAGCCATCTGGGTCTCCTTCTGTTTCTATGAGTCCATCAAGTTCTCCTACACCTGAGGTATCTGCGAGTCCTACTGTAAGCACAAGTCCAAGTGTATCGCAGCAGCCAAGTAGCAGTCCGATTGTATCCTCCAAGCCTTCCATCAGCTCTAGTCCGTCAAGCAGTCCTACCGCAAGTCCATCAAAATCTATCGATCCGACTTCTTGTGATGGCAATTTGTCAACAGAAGCTCTATGTACTGTGACTGGCGATGCAAATGGATCTTCAGATATTGGTTGTCAAGAGTATATCGACTCTCAGTCCTCATGTGTTACTTTCTCTGCGTCGATCTTGTACAGAGCATGCAACAATGGTACCTTACCTCTTGACGTCAATCCAAATCAGTCCAATGTGAAGTATCAAAAGACGATACTAGATTCTGTGAAAGGCTTGAAACCAGCTGATGATTGCTACGAGTATACTCAAGAAGTGGCAGAGATGAGCTCTTGTGATGATAAATTGTTCTTTTCTATTGGATATGAGGGTAACTTCACACTTCCCAGCGGAGAGGAAGAAGGACCATGTAGAAGCTATACTCATGTGAAGCTGAATCCGTTTGTACAGCCATCTGGGTCTCCTTCTGTTTCTATGAGTCCATCAAGTTCTCCTACACCTGAGGTATCTGCGAGTCCTACTGTAAGCACAAGTCCAAGTGTATCGCAGCAGCCAAGTAGCAGTCCGATTGTATCCTCCAAGCCTTCCATCAGCTCTCGTCCGTCAAGCAGTCCTACCGCAAGTCCATCAAAATCTATCGATCCGACTTCTTGTGATGGCAATTTGTCAACAGAAGCTCTATGTACTGTGACTGGCGATGCAAATGGATCTTCAGATATTGGTTGTCAAGAGTATATCGACTCTCAGTCCTCATGTGTTACTTTCTCTGCGTCGATCTTGTACAGAGCATGCAACAATGGTACCTTACCTCTTGACGTCAATCCAAATCAGTCCAATGTGAAGTATCAAAAGACGATACTAGATTCTGTGAAAGGCTTGAAACCAGCTGATGATTGCTACGAGTATACTCATGAAGTGGCAGAGATGAGCTCTTGTGATGATAAATTGTTCTTTTCTATTGGATATGAGGGTAACTTCACACTTCCCAGCGGAGAGGAAGAAGGACCATGTAGAAGCTATACTCATGTGAAGCTGAATCCGTTTGTACAGCCATCTGGGTCTCCTTCTGTTTCTATGAGTCCATCAAGTTCTCCTACACCTGAGGTATCTGCGAGTCCTACTGTAAGCACAAGTCCAAGTGTATCGCAGCAGCCAAGTAGCAGTCCGATTGTATCCTCCAAGCCTTCCATCAGCTCTAGTCCGTCAAGCAGTCCTACCGCAAGTCCATCAAAATCTATCGATCCGACTTCTTGTGATGGCAATTTGTCAACAGAAGCTCTATGTACTGTGACTGGCGATGCAAATGGATCTTCAGATATTGGTTGTCAAGAGTATATCGACTCTCAGTCCTCATGTGTTACTTTCTCTGCGTCGATCTTGTACAGAGCATGCAACAATGGTACCTTACCTCTTGACGTCAATCCAAATCAGTCCAATGTGAAGTATCAAAAGACGATACTAGATTCTGTGAAAGGCTTGAAACCAGCTGATGATTGCTACGAGTATACTCATGAAGTGGCAGAGATGAGCTCTTGTGATGATGATACATTGTTCTTTTCTATTGGATATGAGGGTAACTTCACACTTCCCAGCGGAGAGGAAGAAGGACCATGTAGAAGCTATACTCATGTGAAGCTGAATCCGTTTGTACAGCCATCTGGGTCTCCTTCTGTTTCTATGAGTCCATCAAGTTCTCCTACACCTGAGGTATCTGCGAGTCCTACTGTAAGCACAAGTCCAAGTGTATCGCAGCAGCCAAGTAGCAGTCCGATTGTATCCTCCAAGCCTTCCATCAGCTCTCGTCCGTCAAGCAGTCCTACCGCAAGTCCATCAAAATCTATCGATCCGACTTCTTGTGATGGCAATTTGTCAACAGAAGCTCTATGTACTGTGGCTGGCGATGCAAATGGATCTTCAGATATTGGTTGTCAAGAGTATATCGACTCTCAGTCCTCATGTGTTACTTTCTCTGTGTCCATCTTGTACAGAGCATGCAACAATGGTACCTTACCTCTTGACGTCAATCCAAATCAGTCCAATGTGAAGTATCAAAAGACGATACTAGATTCTGTGAAAGGCTTGAAACCAGCTGATGATTGCTACGAGTATACTCAAGAAGTGGCAGAGATGAGCTCTTGTGATGATAAATTGTTCTTTTCCATTGGATATGAGGGTAACTTCACACTTCCCAGCGGAGAGGAAGAAGGACCATGTAGAAGCTATACTCATGTGAAGCTGAATCCGTTTGTACAGCCATCTGGGTCTCCTTCTGTTTCTATGAGTCCATCAAGTTCTCCTACACCTGAGGTATCTGCGAGTCCTACTGTAAGCACAAGTCCAAGTGTATCGCAGCAGCCAAGTAGCAGTCCGATTGTATCCTCCAAGCCTTCCATCAGCTCTAGTCCGTCAAGCAGTCCTACCGCAAGTCCATCAAAATCTATCGATCCGACTTCTTGTGATGGCAATTTGTCAACAGAAGCTCTATGTACTGTGACTGGCGATGCAAATGGATCTTCAGATATTGGTTGTCAAGAGTATATCGACTCTCAGTCCTCATGTGTTACTTTCTCTGCGTCGATCTTGTACAGAGCATGCAACAATGGTACCTTACCTCTTGACGTCAATCCAAATCAGTCCAATGTGAAGTATCAAAAGACGATACTAGATTCTGTGAAAGGCTTGAAACCAGCTGATGATTGCTACGAGTATACTCATGAAGTGGCAGAGATGAGCTCTTGTGATGATAAATTGTTCTTTTCTATTGGATATGAGGGTAACTTCACACTTCCCAGCGGAGAGGAAGAAGGACCATGTAGAAGCTATACTCATGTGAAGCTGAATCCGTTTGTACAGCCATCTGGGTCTCCTTCTGTTTCTATGAGTCCATCAAGTTCTCCTACACCTGAGGTATCTGCGAGTCCTACTGTAAGCACAAGTCCAAGTGTATCGCAGCAGCCAAGTAGCAGTCCGATTGTATCCTCCAAGCCTTCCATCAGCTCTAGTCCGTCAAGCAGTCCTACTGACAGTCCCAGTTTGTTTCATTCTACGAGTCCCAGTAAGAATTTTTCATTCAGGCCAAGTGAAGTACAATCCGTTGAACCATCTTTACTTTCATCTTCGGAACCTTCTTCTTTTTCTTCCGAAGTTCCATCGGCTTCACCATTTAAGTTGAAATCTGCATATCCTTCGGTATCAAGCGAGCCATCATTTTCTCCTTTCACAGGTGCAGATGTTGTATCTGGCTTTCCTTCTCTTCAGCCAAGTGAACCACCTTCAACGTCCTCTTCACCATCACATGTACCATCCACATCATCATCACCATCGACATCATCATCGCCATCAACGTCAGGTAAAGGAGGTAAAGGCAAAGGCGGAAAGAAAGGAAAATACTCATCAGAGGCACCTTCAACATCTTCTTCACCATCACATGTACCATCCACATCATCATCACCATCGACCTCATCATCGCCATCAGCGTCAGGTAAAGGAGGTAAAGGCAAAGGCGGAAAGAAAGGAAAATACTCATCAGATGCACCTTCAACATCTTCTTCACCATCACATGTACCATCCACATCATCATCACCATCGACCTCATCATCGCCATCAGCGTCAGGTAAAGGAGGTAAAGGCAAAGGCGGAAAGAAAGGAAAATACTCATCAGAGGCACCTTCAGCATTGCTTGATAGTATTAACAATGCACCTACATTTATTCCAAATCCACAAGATACTGTTATAACAGACACAACCCAAGATAGTCCGGAATCAAACCGAGACTTTGCAGCTTCTAATGGCGATAACTCCAAAACAAGTGGTAGTGTCTCGAGTAGCTCTTTCCTCGGCTCCATATTTATTCTCACAAGTAGCATAATGCTGCTTTTATAAAAATCTTTCCCAATCATCCGTGATGAGAAAATAATCAACCTATTGTATTTTATTTTAAATTTTAAATCATAATTATTTTAGAAATATGCTTGCTTTCAATCATAGACATGGAAGTGTTGAGAAAAGATGAGAAAGCCTTTTTTGTTGTAATATCCTTCGCAATACTTTCATCATAAACAATGTTGAATTACTTGGTTTTTATTCAAGGTTTTTCTATACACTATCATCTGTTTTTGCTGTCGATATCTTTCAAGAGATGTAAGCCTGCTGATAAGGATTGCATTCGTCCTCTATCAAATCCTGGGAGCAAATCTAAAAGTTGAGAAGCATCTCGCCTTGGGCAAAGATCCTCACCCTTCCGTAGGCTCTCCATCTTTTTCATGAAATAAGCCTGTTTCAAATCTCTTTGCACAGCTTTCTCCATATTTGTTGCGAATCCATTTGAAATCTGCTTTTTGTGTGTTTCCTCACCTTCGTAAATAAAGTCACCAGACACTAGAATAGGACTTTCTAATACATTGGTGCTTGATCCAACATGCGAAAACAAGAGCTCCGCGACACGATACCCATCCAGATGTTTTTGAAGAGGAAGGGTTATATTTGCAACAGGCGATAGTAGATCGAATGCAGCTGCAAATCCTAATCTCACTGCCTCCAAAACTTCGTCTTGATCTACTGAGAGAGTGGAAAGTTCTGGTTTTCCTTCAGGAACAGAAAGTGGTAGTAAATGAGCTCTTTTCCAATAATGTCTATTCTCGCGCAAATATTGGGTATCTTTATCCAATTCAACCCCATATAAAATTTTTCTAGGTGGAACTGGAACACCTTTTAAACTTTGTGAGCATTTGTCATCAACAACGTGTCTTTTCCCACTACCAAGAGTCAGGTAATCTTCTACGTAAATGTATTGTTGTCCACCGTTTTGGAAGTACTTGGACACCTCAGGCATATTATTGGAATCAAAATACATCGGAGCGAAAACCTTTTCAAACAGTCCTTGCTTTGTTCCTATTGCGCTTCCATCGGGTCTAGTTTTCAAAACTAAGCAATGAGTAGCACCTTCTTCAACAGCCGAACGATAAGGAATAGGTTCATAGGCAAATGCATCAAAAGAGCGAGTAGTGATCTTCAAATGATAGTCTTTATTTCGCATCAAGGGCAATGGAGCACGTGTTGCAGCAGGTACTAGCATGCTCGTCTCCATACATGCAAAAAGTCCATGTCTATCAGAACCGACCATTGTCGTTGCATTCTCAACAATTTCTCCCATCTCATTCTTTTTATCAAAGAAGTCCATCTCCTTAGAGCCAAAACAATGTGTCTCCATCTTTCCATCCCTTACAGTAGATGCCACAACTCTCAATTGCTGAAGTTCGTCATTCTGTTTAAATGCTTCCAAGTCTAATGGTCTAAGTCCCTTTGTAGGACACATGATAGAGTCTAATACATATGAAATATTCATGGCTGGCTGCACATATTTGCTAAACAATGTGCTATTGAGGACTCTAGTGTCAAAAAGATTTGTGGCGAGTGAGGATGCCAACCGTCCTTTCGAAACAAATTTTTCTTTTGCGGCAGTCAACACCTCGGTATAGATATCAATATGCATTTGTCTACTAACAAAGTAGGCACCAACAACTGACCCCGCTGAAGAGCCATAAACTTTGTCAAAGACATCCGACAATCCAAGTACTGCAATAGCTGCTGCCATGCCAGCTCCAGTTGCTCCTCTCATACCTCCACCCTCAATAGATAGGGCTAGAACAGATGTATCATTTTCTGCTCTAAATCCAGGCTTTGAGTTTGTTTTAACTCTCATCTTCATCAGCTTAATCACTTCATGATTGAACGGATCAAATTTTCCAATATATTCAGCAGAGGCATTTTTTGGAGTTGGAACAAAAGAGCAGTTCTTGAAAGTTAATTCTTCAAGCAGATAACCATCGTCTAAAACTGCCTTTTGCAATTCTTCTGCATTAGTTACAATTCTTTCAGCTTTACGAGCACCTTTCTTAGGAGGACGAGGAAATATTACAGGTGTAAATTTTCTATTGTTTCTCCTTTTTAGTGTCAAATTCTGGGGTTTTCTGTAATACGGCGAGGGTTTCAGTAAACTCCTCTTTATTAAATTCTGTGTAGTCTGTTCTGTTGCAGCGACTGTAAAATTCTGTGGTTTGCTATAATACGATGAGGGTTTCAATAAGCTCCTCTCTGAGAAGTTTTGTGCTGTCTCCCTCTGACTTCCATTCTTATTCATTCTCGGTGATAATCCAAATGTTCCTCTGCGTTTGCTTTTTTGTTGCTTTTTTTCTATGAAAGAATCATTCTCGTTCGAGTTTGAGGGATCTTCATAATTCAATGGAGATCTATGTGCTCGAGTCTTTCGAATGCCTGTGATGAAAGCTGTACTATAAAGAGACAGCTGGAGCCATATTAAAATTGAAACTATCGTCTTCATTGTAGTTCTACAAATTGTATGTCCAGCCTTTTCATTTAGAGTTGGAATATTCAATATAGAAAAACGAGTAATGAGAGTAATGAGAAAGCAGTGCAGACCAAAAGAGATTCTTCCGATTCTTCGATTCTTCTCACACTTTCCTTGGTCCAGAACCAAGAAAGAACATTGACATTACAGATCATAACCTATTCCTATAAATAAAGAATTCAAGAATTCTTTTTTGACACTCTCTCTTCTCATCTGATCACTCGTCCCAAAAGAATGAAGAAGAAGGTGGACTCTTCTTTTAATGTTCGACAGTGTCCCGGATACAAGACATCAACCTCGTATATTTCAACTTTTACAATACCCAATGCTAGACAACAATATACATTACAATTTCACTTCGCAGACGCAACTATGAGCAGTATTTTCATGATGAAAAATTGTGGAAAGGTTGCCTTCTTCGCTTTTTCTTGCACAGTTACTATTTCTGCACAAGAACACCAACCAAGATCAAGTGCAAGGAAACTTCAAAAAGACATGACTGCTGGAGAAACATTTGGAATTGTGGTTGGAGCTATGTTGGTAGTATCTTTGATTCTTCTATCACAATGGTTATTCATTCGCAGTCGCAATGTATTCGCAGCAGTTGGAGTAGGAAACAATCATGCGCCACCTTTAGTTCGACAAGTCCAAAACCAATCTTCTTGGCATCCTAGTGCTCTATTCTCCCGTGCTACAACTAGACTTTCCAAAGAAATGTATGAGCAGAGAGTTAAATTCATTGAGAGTTCAATCATCAAAAAGAAAGTATATCTATTAGGTTCTCCATCTTCATGCTCCTCATCCAAAGTAGATGCCCTTGAGATTGGACAAAAATCAATTCACGAAAATGAAACTGTTGTATCGGGGCGATTACGAAGCACAAACCATAAAGTGTGCCTTTCTAGTAATCACTCAAATCACCCAGCGAGCAAAGCAGAGGAAGACGACATTTCACATTTTGTCGATGAAGAATACGCTATACGCATACGAAAAGATGATATCTACATCGAAACATGTAGTCTGGCATCTGCATTTTCTATTCGTCAAAATTTGAGAATAGCTGCATCTTCTCACCATTCGTTATTGTCACCAAAAAGTTGCCCAATTTGCTTTGAACGCTTTAGAAAGGGAGATGACATTTCTTGGTCCAAGAACAATGACTGTTTACATTGTTTCCATTTGCATTGTATTACTCAATGGCTAATTTACAATGATGAGTGTCCAATGTGTAGATGCAACTACCTCTCAAGCGGTAACACTACTTGTGGGAATAATGTTTTGGAATTTCCACTGGGGATACCTCAAGAAATTGCTGTAAACGAGAGCAATGATTCTGATCAAGAAGACCAAGATTCTGATGAGAACGAAGTCAATGAACGATGTTGAAAACTGGTGGTCTACTTTTCTACTCATGTCAGGAATTGTTGTAGATCAGTTTTTGCAAAAGCAGTAGATGGGATTCATTTGATTCTATTCTTCGACTCCAATAGATCCAGTTGATATGCTCCCCTCACCAAGTTAGTAACAATCACAAATGTAATACTTGTTTGAAACTATTGTACTCTTATTTTACTCTAAACCCGAAAAGATCCCTTTATTACTGTTTGTTTCATCTCGAAATATGACTAGTTTTTCAAATGAAAAGTACTGACTTTTTAGATCATCCGCATATCTTTCCTCAATGAATCTTTCCAATTCTGGTGTGTAATAGCGGGCAAGCTTTTTATTTGAATCTGTTTTGTGCTGTTCAGACTTTTCAGTCAATCCAGTCTTGCCTGTTTTTGCATATGCAGTGACTCCATTGCTATTTTTCCTCGACTTGAGTAAGTTTTCTGCATCTCTGCTCAAATGTTCCATATTACCCACAAAAGAAATCTTTGGCCACCATTTTTCATCAATCCTACTTGTTATTGAGCGCCAGTGCACGTTTTGATTGAGAGACGTTGTAATCTTCTTTAGGAAGAATTCAAAGTTTTCGTGCAATCGTATACATTCTTTCAAATTACCACCTTCTTTATTAGATGCATATACCTGGCATGTGCTCTTCTCAAAATGTTTTGAGTGATGGACAGCTTTGTCTAGAAAAGCACTGAGAATTCGTGGCTTTGGATGTCTCACAAAAATAACTTTTTCCCATTCATCATCAAGCATCATTTGTTCTGCCTCATCAAGAGAAAAGTCATCAAGATAAGTTAGGTTGTTGTTTTCTCGCGAATGAACATCAAAACTATCGTCGTTCCATTGTGGCTTGTCAGCAAGCCTCATGAAAAGCCGAGTGAATTGAGTGGTTGCAGTTTTTGCCACTTGAAAAAATATGATTTTGTACTCCACATTCACGATAGGAACAGTATTTCTATTGCTATTGTAGATCAAATCGGTAGGTAGAAGCTTTGGTTCATTTGGTAGCTTTCTCTTCTTTTCAATCGTGTTTTGAATTATTTGTTGAACCTGAGTTGAGCTATCAACGCCTCGTGCCACTCTCGCTCGATATATTATGCAGGCCAGAGTACTCAATAACAAAAGATATATAGCAGTTTTCATGATCGATGAATTTCTTTCTAATGCTCTATGATAGAAACTGCACAGGAGAATGTAGAATCATGTACAAAAGCAGAAGCATCATGTTTCATGTTCATTTTTTTGCATGTTGTATAGTAGAAGGATCGTGATGGTAATGGGACTGGGGTATATGATTCTCAAAAAAGAGAATTTCAATCAAGTTTCATCATGTTAATTTGAAAAGAGCTATTTTATGCAAATATGAAAATTGCATCTTTCAATTGGCAAAACAAAAACTTGTCAAAAGGGATGCATTTTCTTTGGAATTTTCCATATGAAAAGTAGTTATCTCTATTTGTTCTTTTATTCGTAACTAATCTTACTTTCACTTTGGTATCCCTACTCATACTTTGGTATCCAAACAGTAGCTTCGCCACTAACGCAAACAATTACATTGTCATTTATCTTGATGTGCTTCTTTATATTGGTTTCTGCATCGATATCTCCGCCAAAATTTTTATATACATGTGTGTTACATCTTACCAATAAGCCCCTTGATCGTATCTGCTTTACATTTTGAACTTCTATGATACCAAGGACCTTTTCATTACAGAGAACTGGAGTACTAAATTGAAGGGATTGTGACTTATAGATACACCTAGGTATTAATGTTCCGAACATGGATGAAAATAGCGATGCTGATAACATTCCATGGACAATCTGTTTGTCTTTCATATTTGTAAAATCATGTATTGGATTGAAATCTCCTATCAAATTTCCAAAATTCATGATGTCGGAAGGGGTAAATGTTCTTTGAAGCTATGGACATCAATGGACACAATTCCTGAGTTAGTGCTTATTATCGAAGAAATTATTCGTTCTAAGAAGGAGGGCATGAAATCCATGTCATAGAAACTGTACCAAATTTGATTGATATCTTACCATAGCATATTGCCCCTCTTCTATGCCTTCACCACCCTCAGATATTGTTCCATATATGTTATGGTTCAGTTCAGAAGTCGCCACCCTTTTCTTTGACAGAGTTGAAAATCTATTCATTAGATGCTTAGACCTTTTATTGAAAATTTCAAGCCTACTACGACGACAGCGAAAGAGAGATTTAAAACTTGTACCAGCACTCATTATTTAGGATTTGTAGGGCTCACTTTCTTCTTGTAACTTCTAGTGAAACATTAGGAACTGAGTTTCATGAATGCGAAATATGTGAATTTGATACAAGTGCACTAGTTACTATTTTAAGGCTGTCAACTATTGTTTACTATTCACTATATTCATCACGACAATACTGTAGGTATTATGATATGTACGTTAACTCTGTAAGTACACGGCGAAACCTATTTTCCAAGACTCCTCGATCGGGAATGACTCACTTAATTTTCATTTTAATTTAGAAATGTATCGTCTTCTTCATGTTATCATTCTACAATCCGATTTTCTCTCTATCATGCGGCTGATCCAGGAGTGTGAGAAAATTATCACCACGAGGAATGATGGAATACTTGTTCAGTTCCACGTGTGAAGTATAGTAATGAGCTTTAATCATGTCCATTCTGCAAGTTTCCTTCACTCCATCCATCTGGTAAATATCTCTGACATAATTCAATATCACTGGTGTTGATCTTACGCTCCTGGTATTGCATTTAAAATAAGTGTCATATACTTCATCAAATCGAAGTAATGTTACAAACAATCTAACATCAGCTTCTGTAATGGACTCCCCACAAAGAAATCTTTTCTTTTGAAGGATAGACTCGATCTTGTCAAAAGCTTTGGTCAAATCATCAATGGCAATATCATATCGTTCCTGTGTACTAGCCAATCCGCAGCGATAGACTCCGTTGTTGAAATAAGGATAAATCCAACCATTTATCGAGTCGATTTCATTTTGAAGATGATCAGGATAAAGATCTAAAGATGACTTCTCTGCAAATTCATTAAACTCTGAATTCAGCATACGAATGATCTCTGAAGACTCATTGCTTACAATGGTATCATTTTTCTTATCCCATAGCACTGGTAAGATGTACTTTCCCGTCTGATCACCGGCTTTTTCGTACAAATCTCTTATTGTCTTGGCACCATTGATAGGATCTTCTTCTCCCCAATTTGATGGGAATTTCCCCATACCAGCTGTGTTCGATAAGTCCTCTCCATCAGCAGACCCAAAAACCCAACCTCTATGATCATCAAAGTTTGGTTTTGTAAATTGCCATGTTGGATGACAGTGCGTGACTCCAATAACATTCTGCAACCCCTTTAAGTTTAGGGTCATTGTTACGCGATGTCCCCAAGGACAAGCAAATGAGGAGTAGATATGATATCTGTCAGGTTCTGGTGCAAATTTGGCTCCAGGTTCTAATAAAAGGTAAGAAAACGAAGAAAGAATTCCAAAGCTATAGAAAAATGGACATACCTCTGCTGATGAGGAAGCGCCAACCATCCTCAACTGATGCCTTCATATTATCATCATCAGAATCATCTTTCTTCTCTTCCTCAGATGACTGGTTTGTTTTCGAATCTGTCGTAACCTCCTGATCATCCAAGGAAATTTCCCCAACAGCTTCGAGAATTGAGTCATCATCTTCTTCTACCTCAGCCTGTTTTTCATTTTCCACTGCAATTTCCTGGACTACACTTTCATTCATTGACTGTAACTGCTCGTTAGTGCTTAGATCATCGTCAGTTTCTTCAGTTTCTGCTTGAATTTCTCCAGCATTTGTTTCTTGTTCAGTAATTTCATCATCTCTAGGTTCAGAGCTATCATCAAGATCGACTTCCTTTGCTGATTCTTTATTCAAATCTGCTTCTTCAGCGTTAATCATAATATCGCCATCATTTCCATCACGACTAGATTCAATCTCATCCAAAATATACTCATTTCTATTGACATCTTCGACATCATTTGAACCATCTGCTTCATCGTTGATATCTTGATCACCTTCATCCTTCACGCCATCATCAGATGCATCACAATTAGGCTCAGTCTCATCACCATTTGCTTCAATCTCGTTGACGTTTGCTTTAACTGGTTTTTCATCGTCCAAATTATCATTAGAATCATTGGATATATTTTCTTCAACTTTGTTCAAATCTTGATCAGTGGGGACATCATCTTCGTCATTGCTACCATCACCATGTGATTCACTAGACATATCATCTACATCGTCATTGTTTTCTTGAGTCATGCTGGTCTTTTCCTCTTCTGCAAGGTCATCATCGTCCGCCAAAGCATCATTGTTATCAAGCACATCAGTGACAGCATTTACATTGTCATTAATTTCTTCATCCTCACCCTCCTTTTCAAATTTTCCAATTTGAGACGAAACAGGGATGGTATTTTCCTCCTCTACAACACCAATTCTTCCTTCTACATTATCTTTAGGGGAAACTGGAATATTTTTGTCAAAAACAGAAGTAGAGCGATAAGATCTTAATAAAGTTTCAGCCTCCTCTCTCCTTTTTCTCTGTTCAAGTTCAAATTGTCTCTGTTTGGAATACCAGTCATTGAGATCGGAAGAATTCAGATTGGTAGGTGGTACTGGTTTATCTTGTTTCTTTTTAGCAGTTTGTACTTCACGTAAAAATGCTTCTGCTTCCTCTGGAGTTCTAAATGTTCCTATAGATTTTATTGCAGATATGAGTTGATTATGATTAGGTCTTTTATTTGAATGCAATTTTATTATATCGGACACATTGCTATGCTTGTACTCACCACCAGTGTCTTTAAACTTTCCTCTACCAGTTTTTGCAAGTCCTTTTTGCCGAAGATCTTCAAGCTCCTCTGAAACTCTGCTCTTGCCACTCATTATAAATAAGCAAGGTTGAATCCAGGTCTTCTATCTCAAAGCCTAACTTATAAACAAAACATAAAAGTGGAATACGTGTATGAATTTGTACGCGGAATGATGTTGAGATGAATGAAGAGTGAAGAGGAGAGGACTCCCTCAGGACCGTTATTAGAACGTTTGGATTTTATTTCATTAGCGTCTCGTTCGCTAGCTATCTAATTCAAACGGTCGTGTATGTTTTTCAAGAAGTGCTACTGTACCGTATGGTACTTTCTCCTCCCTTTCATTTTGAAAATAAAACTACAAAACTCTTCAGGTATTTTACATAGTCTAGGTACCACTTTGTTTCATAATTACAATCCTCTATCATTTAATAAATAAAGCAGCAAGGAGATTATACGAGAAAATGGATTTGGGATTTGGAAAGAATAATCAAGTCATTGGTGAAGCACTTGCCAAGCAATTCGACAAGACTGCCAAAATTCAAGAACAACAAATCATTGAAGAAATCAATCGCTACGATGCTCTTCTCGACGCTAACGACTCTGAACTGGAACTACTAAGAGAGAGACGTCTACAACAAATGAAAAAGGCACAGGAGCAAAAGCAAAAGTGGCGAGCACTGGGACATGGAACCTACACGAGTATTGGAGATGGTCAACATGGATCAGATACTGCCAAGGAATTTTTTGATGCGACCAAGGAATCTGATCGTATGGTGGTACACTTTTACAGACCTTCGACTAGATCCTGTGACGTCTTTCATTCGCATTTGGAAAAGCTTGCCCAGAAGCATCTAGAAACTCGTTTTGTGAAAATCAATGTTGATCAGTGCGCCGAAGATGGTGCCTCTGGTTCTGGGGCTTCTTATCTTGTCGATAAATTGGGAATTGTTGTCATGCCTACAATAGTTATTATCAAGGATAGAAAGGCTATTCATCACATTCGTGGATTCAGTGAGCTTGGAAATACTGAAGACCATAGTGCTGAAGCTTTGGAATGGGTACTTGGAATGCACGGCGGAGTGAAACAACCCGAAGGAAAAGAGATGCCAGAAGAATTGAAGGATGCTCGTAAAGGAGTCAACGGGATCAATATGAGTACTAGATATAGTGGAGGAAGAAAGGGAGGTGTCCGCGAAAATTACAATGCTTATGATAGCGATGACGAGTATTGAACAAAATAATCTGTTGTCTTTGGTGTGCCTGTTCGTCTTGAGTCGAATGATGGAGCCTAAAATATAGAGAGTATCTTGATCATAATTTTTATTTTTACTCCTTTTGTTATAAAGTTTGCTGTACTTTGTTTATTCTTTCCTATTTTTAGAGACACTTTATTGGACTCCAAATTCCACTGGAAAAAATATACTTGAGTCGTTGCCTTTGTGATACTTTCTACTTTTCTCAATACTTAGAAGATGCTAGTAGGGTCAAATGATGTAACAACACCACCGAGCCCAGATGGAAAATCTGGGAATACTTTGAAATGTAAAAACTTGAGCCCAATATATCCAGTTGCGAACAAAGTCAAGTAGCGCCCAACGAAAAGATCAATGTTTTCGATAACATCTCTAGTGATTTTGGACCCTTCTCCAATAGCCTTGAATGCACCAAAGAAAATAAAGAAGGGAAGATTTTTGTTGTCTGCAGTTTTAATGATATCATCCAAAGTTTCCTCGACGTCATCCTTTGGAGAACCAGGCCCAATAATGCGTGTTTTGAAAAATCCCATTCCAATATCAACAGTTACTGGTTTGCCTCTTGCTCTGTCAAAAAAGTAACCACCAAAAGTTCTACATGGCACACCCAAGAATATATCTCCATAAGTTACAATAACAGAAATCAGCTTTGTACTTCCAACAAGAATAAAAGTCGAAGCTATGGCAAAAATTGTTCCTGCCAAGAATGTTTCAACAGTTTCATGGAGAGGTAACACCCATTTGAGACCTTCACGTTCTATGAACGGTCCAACTGCTTCATTGAAGAAAGATTCAATCACACAAAGCTCAAGACGAACACGAAGTAGTCCCCCAGCTATGAGTGGCCCATACTCAACAAATGATTCAGGTCCAACAAGAGCTTGGGTAGTCTCCTGCGCAAAACGATAAAGGCCATCAGAAGCAGGACACACTGGTTTGAATGTTGCAGGGTTGAAGTCACCAGTGTTGAGTGGTATAGGTTTCATTGCTGCCTCTACAGCAGTCGGTGCAACCATTAGCGCAGTAGAAGATGCAAGCATTGCAGCAGCGACTGGTGTCAACGATGTACTCATGTTGTTCTTCATATTGTTCTTTCTATCTTCGTGTATCCAATCTTTTGTAAACATATTCTTAGTATTGAGAGGATCAAAAGATGCCAAATCATCTGCATCTTCAAACTTTTTGCTGAATGATGTTACAGATTGCTTTCTATTAGACACCAAAAATGAAGACTTGAATGATGCGAGAGATGATGGCTGTGCAGTAAATGCAGATACTCCAACCCCACTCAATAGGAATGACAATGAAAACAACTTTAGATTCATACTTGCATAAGCTGCGTAATGTGGTCTTGATGTGGATGCAGAAGGTTAATAATACTGTTGGTTTTATCTGGTATGTACTGTACAAAACATCAACAAGATAGGTTGATGATAGGCAAGATTTTTCACAGTTAGTGTGATGTATGTCGAGGATTTTTGAAATTTGATGACGTCAGAATGGCGTAAATAGTGTCATCTCCTCTCTTTTTTACGAAAATCAATTTGAGGAAATCCTTTAAATCTGCTTTCGAATAAATTACATTGATTCTGGAGATGATACAAGAATAAATTGATTGATTTCATGCTATTTTAAAAATTACCAAATACGTATCCGATTCATCATCCATATATAATTTTATGTCTCTGCCTTTGGTATTCTTCTTCAGTTATTGATCCCATCTCCTTTTTAAAATCCAAGTCACGCATATCCAGTCTCTGAATGAAGCTAAGTTCAGGCTCTGGTTCAGGCTCTGGTTTAGTTTCTTGTTGAAAGGATGTTGGCTTTTGAATATTGCTAGTAGTTTCTACCTTTGTTGGACCAACACCTTGGGAAAGATCAATCTCAGGTTCTTCTACAGGAACTGGAACAGCACTATTAAATTCAAACACTGGCGCGCTTGGCTGAGGAGGAGCACATGGCTGAATGGCTGTATAGTCATCGGCATTGATACCAGCATTTGAAGCACTTGGAGTTACTGCAGTCTCAACAGGCACTTCTTGAATTTGATTCGACCAAGGATCAGCCGGTTTGGAAAAGTCAGGACCATTATTCTTTGACGAGCACAAGTAGTAATATAGCAAGTATGCTCCACCTGAAGCACACAAACATCCTACTACTGCTCCAACACCGATACCAACTTTGATAAGTATGCCCTTCCAGTCTCTCTTCTCCTTCTCTTCTTCTGTACATGCTGAAGGATATTCAACAAACTCTGAGACATTATACTGGTACATAGATTCATAGTGTTTGACCAGTCTCTCAGATGGCATTTTGACATACAAGCAGTCTTGATTATTTTCTACAACATCAAGAGTTAATTCAGCTTCGCATAAAAAGTTGTCATAGTATTCACACGACGGCATTGCTTCTGAGGATTCTTTTCCATTCCACATGAAATGGCACAATGATGATCCATCTGTATAAGAGTTTCCACCATATAAAAAACCATTGCATTCATCGTACCATGCATCGCATGTCTGCTTACAAATTCGGAGACTATTCTTTTCTTTATCAACATATTGACCTTGATTCGGGTGACAAATCATGAGATTCATCATCTCCACCATGGCCACACATTGCCCAGTTGGATAAGGTGATTCATAGCCAGCACGAAACAATCCATTACTATTTTGTATAGTACTATACGCTCCTTCTGAGGAACAGCAGCTCATATCATGGTAAGTTTCTGGAAAATAGTTAGAACTGTACTCATTGTAATAAATAGAATCCGGATTTTGCAATGTACACTGCCTTGGCTTGGGTTTCACATTAGGAGTATAAGTATTTCGTCCAGTAATGTAACCATAACATTGATCAAAATCATTTTCATCATTAAAACACATATCGGTACCAACTTTTGACCAACATTGCCCGTCATCCCAATCGCAACACGAAATGCTCAAACAAGTGTTTTGATCAAAGCCATGGCCTTCACAAACTTCTTCCCCATTTCTAAAGTCGTTGGAAGAAGTAGGACCAAATGTTGGACCTGTTGGTCCAACACTTGTACTTCCTCCTCCACAAACACAACATGCAGTCGAAGCAGTATGTCCAAAATTTTCAAAAGAAGATCCATGGACTTGACAATTGCTTCCGGATTCTGCATACCATGCACAATTGTACTAATAGAAAATATATGAGTTGAGTCAAGGGGAAACACGCACATTTAGGAATCTATGAAAGGAGTGTTGAAACTTACATTAGGTCCGCCACTATCATACCAATAGGGTACGTCAGTGCAAATTGTACTCAAAGAACTCGAACTCAAGCTCGGACTGGGACTGGGACTTGGAGTAGATTCCAAAGCAGTCGACCCTCCACCACAGGCACAACAAGCCTCATTTGCTGTATATGTATTTCGAAAAGAGTCTCCATGATTTCGGCATGCATCCAGTGTTGTTTCATACCATTGACAATTGTACATTGTTCCATCGGCATCATTCCAAGCTTGACCGTTGACCGTGAGATCTGAACAAGTTGTTTGCGTTGAAGCAATGGAAAAGGACGCAAAAAGACAGGCGCCACGAAACACCGTTTTCATTCTAAGTTATTCTCTGTGTTTTTACTGTTTCAAGTGGAAATTTTGATTGAACTGGGCAATGATTTGTTTTGCAAAGAAAGGAAATGAAAATGTTGTTTGCAAAATTTGCAAATGACTTTACGAGTAGCTACGTCCTCTGGAATCTGGAAAGAAGAACAAAACGGAAGTTCACAAGCGAGTACTTTTTGACTAATATAGCTTCCACGACTCAACTTTCAGGGAGGGATGGAAATACGACCGACGTCATTGAATTTTCATTTCTTTTTTGATAAAAAAAAAATAATTAAGTTGAAATTGAAATTTTACACCAGAATCCTATTAGATACCTTAAAAATTTAATAAGTTTTAGTCACTATTTCTTCTACTTTTTTCAACATGTTTTCCAATCGTTCCATATCCTTGACATCAGACCAACCAGCAATGCTATGTCTCCACACTTCATTCTCGTCCTCTCCAAGTGCAGAATCATCCATCTTCATATTCTGCGAATCAACTTCTTCGTCATTTCCTTCTTCCTCTTCAGTTGGTACAAAATCTTCAATGACAAAGTTTAAGCTTTCCTCTTCCGTCAAAGTTTTAATGTCTTGCTTCTTAAAGAATGCATTCACCATTGACAAATCTCTCTTTAGAAAGTCCATGGCATCGGGATGCTTCAATTCAACTGCTTGTCCGAAATCAATCAATACAATTTGCAAGTCATCCTTCGCCTCTTCACTCTTATTCATGGCATTTTCAACTTGGCTCATGGGACACACGAGGATATTGTATTCACTGAGATCTGCATGAATTAACTTTGCACAGTGATACAACCTTCTTATAGCAGCAAGGCATTGAATGTACAGAACTCTCCAACGTTTACTCATCCTCTTTAATTCTACCTCACGCAACTGAGTAGCAGGCCATCCCCCATCACCAAGGAATCTCATGAATAATACGTTTTCTTTTTGCATGAGTGGTGTCGGTACAGCAACACCTCCTCTGTAAGCACGAACCAAATTTCTATATTCCTTTTCAGTCCAGAGTTCAACCTGCTGACGCTTATCCGCATTACGAAATTTACTACCATGGTATCGTGGGTCAGAATCAACATATGCTGATCTGTTTCGGAATTCCTGTATACGCTTGAAAACTTTGACAGCAACATCATACCCTTCACTTTCTGTTCCTCCATCAGCATGATATACAATGGCCTCCTTCCCCTCTTTCACGGCACCATTACAATGTGTAATCATCCCATTATTGATTGCTTTTGTGAGTAATAATCTAACATTAGCATCGAGTGCACCTCCTCGGGTCTTTTCTGTGATATTTTCTGCTCTACCCGTACCTGATCTCTCAACACCCTTGACCATAGCTCGTCGTCGCATTGTGCTCTTGAGTGACCTATTGAAGCTATTATATGCCGCATCACTCACTGCAAGCGTACCAGATTTATTTGCTAAGGAAGAGTTTGGACCAAGAAGTCTCGAGGCATTCGCATGGTTCTTTAACTCTACATCATGCTTTGTTCTAATCTCATTGTTTGGACCAATAATGTGATTGTCGTCAAGACGGGACCATGTTTTGGAAGGCGTTGATGCGTTGATTGAGAAACCAGATGTTTGGGAATTATGATGATGTGCATCTTCGACACCATGGTTATGAATTTCGTTACCATAGATTTCATCATGATGGTCAACATCGGCATGAGAGAATATTTGCCTTTTTTCAGAAACATGCGAAGCAGAATGATACTCAAACTCATGCTTTGAGACAGTTCTAACATTGCTTCTTGCGTTGGCATTCCGTACTCGATCTACCTTCATTTTCTCGAAATTTAAATTTTCTTCTTCTTGCAATTCCATTGCTAACCTCAGCGATTCGGCTTGTTCCCTATCATCTGCCTCCATGATAGCTCTAGCGATTTCTTCTTCTTCTGATTGAGATATATTTCTTGCTGGAGGCATTGACGCAACTGCAACGGAAGACTGCTTCACATTACTAATGACATTCTCATTTTCAGTTCCTTTTTGCGGCACATCCATTTTAGCCGGCATTTTTCTGTCCCACACATCTCCTTCTAACGAAGTCTTATTCATCTCTGCCATAGATAATTGGATAGCTAATTTTATATCATCATCCATTTCGTCATCCATCTCAAGTGGACTGGGACTTTCAAAACCCAGTGGTGATATCTGCCTTGTCGACTCGGCACACGCAGATTTTTTTGCATTCTCTTGCCCCAAACTTGCTTCAATTGCCAGTCGTATCATTTCCTCTTCATCCATTTCTTCTTCTCTATCCATTATTTGCTCTCCTAGTAGCGAGTCCTCCGACTTATGATTCTCATCCTTCAAACTTGCTTCAATAGCTTGCCGAATCATCTCCTCTTCGTCAGAGATAACTCGATTATTTTCTTCCGAAAATTGCACATTCTTCTTCTTCTTCTTAGCTTTTATTTCTTCTTCTTCCTGTAATATTGATAAAAAGTTTGGCTTGGAACTATTTTCTGTGGCATCATTAAAAACTGCTGCCTGCTTTATACCCCATGCATTTGGAGATGGTCCAGGTTTGGGTGTCGAGTCTACGTTCATAGGTTTCTCCTCGTCGTTTTCAGATGATACTTTTGCGTCGTTTGATGATTGATTTTCTTGTTCCAACATTTTGTGTGAAAGGGATACAAATAAAACGTGTCGAATCTGGTTGGAGTAGCACAAAGAACAGATAGGAAGTCTACTGAATGTCAAGGAGCTCGTAATTTGAGTAGAAATGATGCAGTTGATCCTTTCTTCATGGAAGTTCCTGTGGATGATGATTGCAGTTCATTTTTATTCGAATACGTACACATCTTCCAGTAGAGGAAAGTACGTACTTACTCATTATTTATTTGTGGCAAGGCAGATAGACAGATAGAAAGATACAGAATGTCGACAGACGTCAATGACATGATATGTCAATGACGAAAGCATAAAGTGTTGCACATGAAATGGAAATAGATAGGCATTGAGATTAGAGAGTGGAGCCTCAAGGTTTCTATATCCATCCTTATTTTCACCATATCCATAGAGGTTCAGAGTGTACCAACATCAACAAACTACAATGACATCCCTTATACAACAAATTCTCAAACTCGAGATGGTGCTCAAGTGCATCAGAGAAGACATCATTGGTGACTGGAAGGATGAGACATGTTGGAAGGATTTGATGAAAACTGTTCAGTCAACAGAGAAGCAACTAGTTGATGCATTTGGAAAGAGTCTACATAGGCTTGGCGAATTCAAGCCAAAGGAGAGTACTGTGGAGACTGTAGTGAAGAAATTTCCAGGCTCAATGAAGATAAAGAATGAGAAGAATCAACTTCCAATTCAGTCATGTATTTGGAGTACATATGGAGCAAAATACATTCCCTTGTTGGCAAGAGAAGGTATGAGACATAATGTTGGCGGCGAAGAGAGTCGAGGAGGACTTTTGACTGTAGATCCATCTTATGATCATGGTAGAATGAATACACTACAGCTTGTTGCGAATGGTTATACTGCTACAAAAGAATTTGATGAAGGTATTGTAAAAGTTTTGGAGTCATTGAAGAAGGACGGTCTTCTCAAAAACGAAGATGTGACAGAATACGATCTCATTTGGTACAGTGCCTGGAAAGGTTGCCCAATGCGATTCAAGTATTTATTGCAGTTAGACCCTGAATACATTTCAAGCTTTGTGAAGAACGGAAAAACATTCATGCATCATTTGATCCACCATTGGAGGGATCAATGCCATTTCAAAGCTGCACTGAAAGTCACTCTTGAATTATACCCAGAACAAGCTGGATATCTATTCCAGAAGAATCTCGATGGAAAGCAGGCTGCAGTGGAAAAGGCATTTGAAAAATATGGAGAAAAGGAAACAATGACAGTTATCAATAAGATGATTTCGTCAGCACAGCAATTTCCTATCCTTCATCATGCACTAACGAGTATTCATGTACCGGCAACGCAAGATCTCTTCATGAAACGGTTTCCTTGGGCGTATAACCTACGAGACCATAATAATCGATCTCTCATTCAGGCTATCTTGGCGGCTGGTCCAAAAGTGGTAAATGAGCATGCTACTGTTTTCGCATCAATGAGTGACGAGCAGATCTGCGAAATGGATCCAGTCACTACACTGTACCCCTTTGCAGCAGTAGCAAGTGGTGAAGATGGTGACTTGGAGAAGTCCTTTTATCTGCTTCGTCGACAGCCTGGTGTACTTGATCGGAATAAGAAAAGAAAGAGAGATGACAACAATTGAACAACCTTTTCTCCTCTCAAATAGTACCATGTAGAAATATGAATATATAATATGTACGTTATATGAATCTAATTTGTATGTATTGTCCAGGATGTGCTGTTTAGTATCTTCTTCGTTTCTTTTTTTAATACATCTATTTAGCGTATACTGGATAGTACAAAATCAACTCTCATCAGTCAAAATAAATCATCATGTGGGATGTCACTGAGACCATATCGGGAAGCATACTGGTACGGAACCACGCCAATTGTCAAATAGATTTTCAGTATCTTACTTGTGTGCAATACACATTTTGTAAGTAGTCTACTAGAAATCGTGAGTATTACCATCCTCGTTTCCATCTCTCTCATTCCTCTCCATGGTTAGATACTTCCACCTGTCTGAAGAATTGGAAGAAAGACTTTGATTGATGAGAGGCACTTTATCAAACGTAGGTTTCATCTTTTGAACTCTTTTCTTTGGCTTCAACTTCTTTAGTGTTGTAGCAGTTTCATTTGGTATGAGTGAGACTGATTCAATATTTGCAAGGAAGATGCAGTGTAAACTAAAGTATCGTAATCACATTCTTCCCAAACTCTACTACGATATAGTCTCCCAAATCATCATCATCATCTCTCTGATCTTCATTCTGCTTCAATTCTAGGCTACTTTTTAATCCACTGCATTTCTTGGAGCCATGCTGGAATGCAATGTTTGAATCTTTTGCATACTGAATAAAATTACTCATTCTGACCGAATTATGTCATAAAACAAGACGGAGAGAGGACAGGTATCCACGATAATTCTCATCGTGAATTCGATGAATTGAAATAGCTGTCAACGTGGAGAAGGAGACATGATCGTGTCATCGTGTCTATCTTGATCAATCATATCGATCCAGTGAAACGACTAATTCAAAGCTTACTGTGAAATGAGATTGTTTATAATCAGGTTTGGAAAACATTTTCGTCTCGTTAAAAGTAAATGGTGTCGATGCAGTTTTATTAATACATACTTGTATACAGTGAAGCATCGCTCGCAAGAGCAAATTGGCCAAGAGTAATTTGCGTACCATTTATACAAATTTTTGCTATATACTTTTTGATGTTTTTGTTAAAGGTAACTCCATTGAATTTCTCATTAGTCGGGTCTCTGAACAAATGAACTTGTTTTCCTTTGTCACAGCATTCATAAAAAAGCGATCCATGCTTATGAAAAAAAGTATCAAGTGGCTTGCCATATTGTTGACTTATCTCTTGCTCGTCCTTCAGTCCTTTGGCCGATATAGGTAGTCTCTGTTGATCGGTCAGTTGTTGGGCTGGCAAAGGTGCATATTGTATTGTGTGGTATGGCATTGAGTGAAAAGCCTGACTGTGATGAGGGAAACCGGAATACTGTGGGTGAAACTGAGGTGAACAATGAGGGAAACCGGAATACTGCAAGTGAAACTGAGGTGGATAATTAGGGAAACCAGCAACCGGAGGGTTTTGATAATATTGATAACCTGGGATGGGGCGCATTGCTTGTGCATTTGGTGCTGAAACTGCTTTTGAACTTTCCTTTGGAGATTGACCCTGTTGCTCTAGTAACTCTTTCTTGTGATCTTCCAGCTTTGCTCTCAATGCGAAAAGTGGAGAATCAGAGTATTCACTTCCAAATCTATTTTTGTACCACTTCTTGAACTCCTCCGAATCCTTTGGCATGCACTGCGGAAGGGACATGATGAGCTTCAAGTACCTCTTGCAGAAATCAGGAGAATCTTCGAGAGGATGTTCCATGATCCACTAGCCGATTCTAGCCACCTCAAGAACTCTTCCATATCCTTCTTGCGCTGTGGAAGGGAGGCAATCATGTTCTTTTTCCACTGTACGTACTCCGGAGAATCTTTGTCCATACATTGCG
This sequence comes from Chaetoceros tenuissimus, assembly GCA_021927905.1. Taxonomy (NCBI): domain Eukaryota; phylum Bacillariophyta; class Thalassiosirophyceae; order Chaetocerotales; family Chaetocerotaceae; genus Chaetoceros; species Chaetoceros tenuissimus. The sequence goes on along the minus strand of BLLK01000029.1, from coordinate 712,820 downwards.
GAAGAATTGCACCGGCTGCCGAAAAAAGGGTCATGAGATCAATTTCGTCATCTGTGGCCTTCTTATATTCCCCAGTATCGGCCAATCGGAAAAGAGTAATGAACGTTCCAAAGATCTGCCGAAGCTCCTTTTCTGTCGCAAATAAAGAAAGTAATTTGTGGGGATGACAGCAGGACTCGACAAATACTTTCATTGCTTTCTCAAGATCCTTCGCAAAATCCTTATTCCATGTGCCATGCTCCACAATGAAAACTTCCTTGTCGCACAACTCAGCAAAGACTTCGACGATTTCAAAGATGAAAGTTCTCGTGTCACTTCAAAATTGAGCATAATCTTTTTCATTTTTGAATTCTTTTGGTTTGCAGTCCTCCGGAAGATTCTTGAAGACCTTCTCATAGTCGTCTGTAGCCGGAATGTCATTGAAGGTCTGAGCTTTTGATTTTATAGGATTGATATTGAAAAGAAGCATATTGAAGTCATTGAGGTCAAAGCCTTCACTGAGTAATTCATTTGCTTTCAAAGTAAGCATAATATGCTTGAAAAGTGTATTCATTGAAGCAGCCTCAAAACAGTTCCCACCAGTATTGCTCTTCTCAAGCAAGGTCTTGATAATATCTAGAATTGGAAAATGAAGGAGAATGATAGAGAGTGCTTTCTCAAAGTCGACTTTAGTGGCAAAGGAATGTATGATATTGTCCATAATGGACAAGTCTTTGTATTCAGAGTCCTCTCCGTATTTGGTCTCGTACGGAGTAAGTTTTGCGATATTCCGGATTTGTTTCCTGATGCACTCCTGTCCTTTTACCGGAGCAAGTTTCAGTCTCTCGAGCTCTTTGGCTACTTTTTGATATTTCTCGTCTTTCTCTAATTCGGCCCTTCTAGCCTTAGCTGCCTCTTTTCTAGCAGCTGTCTTTTCCTTTTGCTGATGTTTCTTCTCAGCAGCTTCCTCTTTTGTTTTTTTCTTGGTGCTAGTAGTAGCCTTCTTTGTAGTACGAGTAGTACCAATGTCACTCGATGGAGGAGTGATGTTCGATCGTGATCTCTTGCGTGATGATTTCAATTTGTTTGGGCTAGACATTGTCGGTGGTGGGGTTTTGTTTCTGGAGGTAGGTTTTACACTGTACAACACTGTGTAGTTGGACTTCTAGATTGAGATATCTACGGTATGCTTTCGATTCGTTCAATGGCTCCTACTATACGATTTGTACAATGGCAGCGATTCGTATAATTAGTTTAAAAGTGTAGCTTTGAAATGCTATCACAGGAGGTTTAGAGTAATGAGCATTTTTGAATTGAAATCTTCTTTTGCTCTGTAGTGTCGCTGTCGGTAGCAAAGCTTGAGATGAGTCGTGGTTTTGGAAAATTCAGAAACATTCTTACAGCCACAGCATGCATCCCAAACACTCAAACCTCCTACATCTAAGACTCCATTGAGCTCTACACAAAATGTCAAAGGATCTGCATCGACTTCTGCACATGTTTTGGGTCCAAGCCCGATCACCGTTGATACCGAAAGGAATGACAAAGTGTTATCGGAGACACAAGCTGAAGGAGCCGATGACACGCTAGGAGACCCAGATGGTACTGCTGATAATGATGGTGCAGCAGAAACATTCTTGCAACCACAGCATGCATCCCAAACACTCAAACCTCCTACATCTAAGACTCCATTGAGCTCTACACAAAATTTACTTCCCCTTCTTTTCAGCTAGTATTGAAATCTGTTGATAGATAGATAGATGTCTATGACAATTACAATGACGAATGAATCCTGACACAAAACATTTGGAATAGACTTGAGACACGAAGTAGAAAAAACAAAGGCATCACACATCACACAATGAGTTGTAGTTCATATCCTACCTTACTCTTTCATATTAGTCGAGAGTATACATCCACACAAACAAACTACAATGAAATCGCTTAGACAACAAATTTTCGACCTCGAGATGCTGCTCAAGTGCATCAGAAAAGACATCATTGGTGACTGGAAGGATGAGACATGTTGGAAGGATTTGATGGAAATTGTTCAGTCAACAGAGAAGCAATTAGTTGATGCATTTGGAAAAAGTCTACATAGGCTTGGCGAATTCAAGCCGAAGGAGAGTACTGTAGAGACTGTAGTGAAGAAATTCCCAGATGCGTTGAAGATAAAGAATGAGAAGAATCGACTTCCAATTCAAACATGTTTATGGTATACATCTCATCATGCACTAAAATATATTCCTTTGTTGGCAAGAGAAGGTATGAGACATAATGTTGGCGGCGGAGAGAGTCGAGGAGGACTTTTGACTTTAGATCCATCTTGTGGTAATGGGCAATGGAATACACTACGGCTTGTTGCGAACATGAATGGTGGTAATACTGCTACAAAAGAATATGATGAAAGTATTGTGAAAGTTTTGGAGTCATTGAAGAAGGATGGCCTTCTCAAGAAAGAAGATGTGGCAGAATACCATCTCATGATGTGCAGTACTTGGAAAGGTTGCACAATGCGTTTCAAGTATTTATTACAGTTGGACCCTGAATACATTTCAAGCTTCGTTTTGGACGGGAAAACATTCATGCATTATTTGATCCACACTTGGACTTATCTATGTCATTTCAAAGCAATATTGAAAGTCATTTTTGAATTATACCCAGAACATGCTGGATATCTATTCCAGATGGATACCGATGGACAGCAGACAGCAGTTGAAAGGGCTATTCAGAAGTATGGAGAAAAGGAAACAATGACAGTTATCCATGAGATGATTTCGTCAGCACAGGAATTCCCCATCCTTCATCATGCACTAACGAGTATTCATTCACCGGCAACGCAAACTCTCTTCATGAAAAGTTTTCCTTGGGCGTATAACCTACGAGACCATAATAATCGATCTCTCATTCAGGCTATCTTGGCGGCTGGTCCAAAAGTTGTAGATGAAAATGCGCATGTCTTTGCATCAATGAGTGACGAGCAGATCTACGAGAAGGACCCAGTCACTACAATATATCCTTTCGCAGCGGTAGCAAGTGGCAAAGATGGTGACTTGGAGAAGTCCTTTTATCTGCTTCGTCGACAGCCTGGTGTAGTTGATCGGAGTGGAACTGGAATTGCCGAGTAGGGTACAATGACTGGTGGGAATAAGAAAAGAAAGAGAAATGAAAGATAATGGAACAAACTCAGCCTGTTCTACTGAAGTCAAATGGTTATATGTAGCAATATGAAGTCGTAATGTGTAAATTCTATAAATCTAAAGTGCCAGGGGTTAGGCGCTGTTGAATATCTTTGCTTTATCTATTGTAAAGTAGTAATAGGAAGATACACAAAGAAGTATGTCTTGGCGGCTGGTGCAAAAGTAGTAAAGGAGTATATTACCGTTTTCGCATCAATGAGTGACGATGAGATCTGCGAAAAGGATCCAGTCACTACACTGTACCCCTTTGCAGCAGTAGCAAGTGGTGATTATGGTGACTTGGAGAAGTCCTTTTATCTGCTTCGTCGACAGCCTGGTGTACTTGATGAGGTTGCAACTGGAATTGCCGATCAGGGTACAAAGACAAGTGGGAAGAAGAAAAGAAAGAGAGATGACAACAATTGAACAACCTTTTCTACTCTCAAATAGTACCATGTAGAAATATGAATACATAATATGTACGTTATATGAATCTAATTTGTATGTATCGTCCAGGATGTGCTGTTTAGTATCTTCTTCGTTTCTTTTTTTAATACATCTATTTAGCGTATACTGGATAGTACAAAATCAACTCTCATCAGTCAAAATAAATCATCATGTGGGATGTCACTGAGACCATATCGGGAAGCATACTGGTACGGAACCACGCCAATTGTCAAATAGATTTTCAGTATCTTACTTGTGAGCAATACACATTTTGTAAGTAGTCTACTAGAAATCGTGAGTATTACCATCCTCGTTTCCATCTCTCTCATTCCTCTCCATGGTTAGATACTTCCACCCGTCTGAAGAATTGGAAGAAAGACTTTGATTGATGAGAGGCACTTTATCAAACGTAGGTTTCATCTTTTGAACTCTTTTCTTTGGCTTCAACTTCTTTAGCTGTTGTAGCAGTTTCATTTGGTATGAGTGAGACTGATTCAATATTTGCAAGGAAGATGCAGTGTAAACTGAAGTATCGTAATCACATTCTTCCCAAACTCTACTACGATATAGTCTCCCAAATCATCATCATCATCTCTCTGATCTTCATTCTGCTTCAATTCTAGGCTACTTTTTAATCCACTGCATTTCTTGGAGCCATGCTGGAATGCAATGTTTGAATCTTTTGCATACTGAACAAAATTACTCATTCTGACCGAATTATGTTACAAAACAAGACGGAGAGAGGACAGGCCACGACAATTCTCATCGTGAATTCGATGAATTGAAATAGCTGTCAACGTGGAGTAGGAGATATGATCGTGTCTATCTTGATCAATCATATCGATCCAGTGACACATTTAATCATAGTCAGGTTTGGCAACACTTTCATCTCGTTCTCATTGAATAGCCTATTTCGGCCCAAAATAAAATGGTGTCAACAGTTTTATTGTATACAGTATAATATACAGTACAACATTTTGAAAAAATGAAAGCCTGGAAATCAAATTTCTCAAGAAATCTGTTCTCCAAAAAGTTTCGAAGATGCCCGACAGGAATCCGTACAATGTATTTGGCTTGCGACCTGGATGTACTATCTCTGAAATAAAAAAAAGTTACAAACAGCTGTCGCTCTTGCATCATCCCGATAGACCTGGAGGAGATCCTGAAAAGTTTCTAGAAGTTGTGGAGGCTTACAAGTCTCTACTGAAGAAGACAAGAGACGATGCCGATTCAGTGACCGGTGAGGAAGTAGAGAAACCAGTAACCCAAGAATTTGACTCGAAAGAGATCTTTGAAAAGTTCTTTGCCGAAAACAATCCTTTTCAAAATCTTGGGTATGATAATGTAAACTTTGGAAGTAGAAGAAAGGCAGCGAACATTGAAGTTCCTTTGGTTTGCACTTTGAAAGAGATTTATCATGGTGTCACCAAACGCGTAAAAGTGAGTATTCAAGATGGAACACCTAAAGTGGTGGATGTTGTTGTAAAGGCTGGAACTGAATATGGGAAAGCAATACAAGTAAAAAACACCGAAGAAGGAGAGAGCGACATTTCTTTCATTATAACAGAGGATAAAGATGAACAGATGTTTGTTCGCAAAGGGTGTGATTGATTTATACTCACGTCATGAACATGAATGATTGTTTGAAGAATACCTTTATCAGGGTTCCAACGTTGAATGACGAAGTCATTGTAATTCCAGTTCAGAAATTAAAATATCAAAGAGTAATTCCTTACAGGGGATTACCTCGAGCTGAAAATCCTAAATTATTTGGAAATATGATTGTGAAGTTCAAATTAACATAGAGATTTAGGAAGAAAGTCAAGTATTAAAATATGATATGTACAAACTCATTGAATTTATTATTTAGGAATCATTATTTTACATATATACATGTTATTTTATTATCTTATTTCACTCCCCCAATCAGCTCTCGAATTACTCACGATCCCGAGTCAATACTCTCTTCAAGAAACCTTGCTGCTCTTTTGAATCCTTCTCGAATGTTTTTACGATCGAGAAAATACGCGGCATTTCTTCCTCCTCTTCATTCTGACGACCCTCGACTGTATTCGACGATACCATACTATCGGCATGTACTATTCTCAACTTTCTCTTTGCTTCTGCAATTCTTGGAATGTCAAAAATGATGTTGTGTTCATCATAATTCGAATATGGATCACACCATTCCAAGTATTCTTCATCGATATTATCAATATCGCAAAGCAAAAGAGGATAAACATACCCATTGATGATGACTTGAGGCACATAGCCTCCGATTTCGGGAATGTCTTCGAATCTTTCACCAAGATCCTCGTCCCCATCATCTGATTTGTAATCTCTGTAAAAGAGGGCATATACTATTCTCCCAAATAACCATGCAAAGATCAAAACTCCAACGACTGCCACAACTGCGATCATTACCCATCCATACACCATGTCAAACTTCATTTGACTATCATTCATCCATTTCTCAGATCCCTCGAGAATGCTTCCAGGCAACCAAGGAAATGCAAATCGCATCAAGAGATTCTGTGAGCAAAAACTATGCTCTTCATTATCTTCTGCTACGACAAGATTCTGAAAAAATCCACCACCATTGTTGTCCATTGCTGTCCAAGATCCATGGAATTCTTTGTCAATGACATTACCATTTTCACAGACGTTATCAAATGGGTACATCCAAAAGTTGTAGGTACCCATAACGCGTAAACTGCCAGACATAGTAGTAAAAAGATATTTGACATACGAGCCACAGATGCACCGACTTTAGGACCTTGTTGCCATGTTCTTAGGATGCTGAACTTATCGAACCAGTAATTTGAAACAAAGATTATTGATGCAAAGAAAAATCCAAGCGGATATAGTGAAGAGTAGAAGAGGGTGAAGAATAAGATTCTAGTCAAATTCGTGTATCGCTCTCCAATATCTGCAATGCCACTTTTGAATTGCAAGTTCATCCGTTCTTGCGTTTTCTGTCTAGGTGCAAACCAATGTCTACACAGGTTTCCCCATATATCAGTGATTTGTAAAGCAGGAGTCATTACTAAATCAAACCAGAACATAGTGTAGACAAAGTCAATAAGACCTTCTCCTTCACCTCTTTCCAATGAAAATGTAAATGGAGTAATGAATGTCGTGATAATTGCAGTATTTGTCCATCTCAGAGCAGTAATCTTCACATATTTCGAAGCGGAAGCAGACGATTCAGATGCATGTGACTCCCAAGAACAAAATGCACGAACAATCATAAACCTTTCCCTCCCCCTTTTTTCTGACGTCCCTTTACATGATGACAAATATAGACTAACGATTGAAACAAAAACAATGACAGTGATAGTTTCTTCAAAATTGAAAGCGAAAATATATTATATCAAATACTTTATTTCTATTCTAAATTTTTCAAAACTAAACTAATAATATAATTCAGAATATTCTTGGACCCCCCCCCCCCCCAACTGGAGTCACTGGTGAAGAAGTATTTAGAATGATTTGTTCGAAAGCATGTTTCCCCGGCATGCTTTTGACTTTCACTAAGCAAATGAAAAAATCCATCTACCATTGTTGTCATTGGCTAATGGTCTATTTTCACATCTGATTGTATTTGCGTTTCAGAGTGGCAATCTCTTCCTTTGCTTTTGTTAGCTCGTCCTTCTTCTCTTCAAGAAGAGCATCATTCTTTTCATTTGCTTTCTTCAACTCATTCTCCTTATCCTGTACAAGTAAAGCAAACCTGCACAACAATAGATCCCTTCTTACCTCTCCAATGGTATATTCTGCTCTACAAACTGGACATTTCTTGTTGCGCTGAAAGGCATCAGTAATGCACATTTTGCAAAAGCGATGACAGCAGTGTGGAATGATGTGTACATCATTCATGATTTCGAAACAGATTGGACACTGCAGATCATCGGACAATGCTGGCAGAGCCGGTGTTGGTTTTGTACAAAGGTCGATGTACTCTTTGAGCTCTGGGGACCAGTAGTCTTCGGCTTTTTTACCATTGCGATCCTTGACTTTACGTAGATCAAATCCACCTACAGAGATCAAGTACAAAAGGACGTCTTTGTTTGGTTCCTCTTTCATTGATGCACTATGAAGGACAGTATAACCATCACTACATGATTTTAGAAGGAAATCTTTACCTCCGACATCTGCCATCAAGGTAATGGAGTCAAAGTTCACTCTATTGCAACGTAACAACTGATGTAGAGCAGTTTCACCAAACTCGTTTGATAAAGATAGAAGAGCTGGACCCCCGTGCTCAATAAGAAAATCTATGAGCTCATGTCGGCGTTCAATATTTTCATCGTTGCAATTACAGGCGCAAGCTTCATGAAGGCAAGTGTTTCCATTGTTATCTGTGGTCATGAGAAACTCGGTTCCCATCAGATCGATAATACGTTCAGCAATACTCCGAGGTCCATGAAACAAACAAAAAGCAAGGAAAGCAACTCCATTGCGTTGAGAGTCTCTATAATTGAAGCACCTTTGTTTTGACTCTTCACTCTCTTCCTCGTTGTCCAAGAAGTTCTTTAACTTCACATAATCAGATTGCCATATCCAATACTCAATCTGCTTTGGGGTCACTTTTACGGATTGCAACGATCTTACATGCTTTTGGACAGGATCAAAGTTCTCCTCATATGAAGATTCTAGGCACTTGACTATAACTTTTCTTTCGTGTTCTAAACAATAGTCCACAACTCGATATCCATCTTCATCTTCTATCTCTAATAATTCCATACCCCCTACTCTCAAGAGAAATTCCATTATTTGTAGTTTGAGTTCCGCAGGTTTTGGGCAACATACACACCCTCCAAGATGAATATGTAATGCAGTCCTTCTCCTATGCTCTGGATGATTAGATTGCATCATCACTAAATCTTTGCCGCCTATATCGACTAGAAGCTTTACAACTTCAAATGTTGTATCTCTACACATCAGTGCTGTATGCAACCATGAGCATTCTCCACTGGATATTGCATCAGATCCTTCAATATCTATGAGGTATTTGATGACAGCCAGTGGTGCTCCCCAGCGAAGAGCTTCATTGCGACACTCTTCTTCTTCTTTCAGAACGAGTTTCTTTTTTCGTTTTGGAATCGATTCATCCGATAGAAACTTTTCAAAAGTGTCCCAATCATCACTTTCGCATGCTTCAAGTAGGGATCTACTAGTTTCTTGAACCCATTCCATCTCATCTTGATCCTCTGCTTTTGATTCTTCTTCTACCACTCTATCAGCGTCATTTCCTAACTCTTCATTGCTTGAGCCAGAAGTAGAGATCAAGGTATCGGCGTCATGAATGGTTTGTGAAGATGTGTCACTTTGTCTGCTGGCCTGTTGTCCCATTGTATTTATAGTGTAGTATTTAGTAGATGAAGCTTCTAAAAAAAGAAACTAATCAAATGAAATATTCAACAAATGACGAAGTTGGCGTGGAGATGCTTTGTAATGCACATACTCGTACATGTATTAATCTTCAAGCAGAGAAAAGATTTGTCTGTCTCACTGCCGTTATTGTCCTCTATGATAACCTATTATTATCAAAGTAATTGTAATTCGTAATACGCATTCAGTCTACGCAGTAGGGTTAGTATGTACTTACGTACGAGAACGGGACTTGAACCTCTCCCCCTTTTTCCTTCTATTGTAATTTACGAGTACTGTGCTACTGCATCCTTTCATCAGCATTATGACCTTAGTGTACAACAAATAAAAGTAAAATAGATGTTATAATAACCAATAGTTTATTACCAAAGGATGCGTTCTAATTGGTTCCCATAGATCTAAGAGAAATATCTACGTCAATCTGATTGATTCTTGACTCTTTTGCAACCTTACTCCGATTGATGTTGATTATATCATCCTTGCATTGTTTGAAACATTCCCGTATTTTATTTGTCACTTCATCTGTCGAACAATGTACTGGAATAGGATCAGTTGAAGAACCAAAATGTTGTTCTAAGATGGGATAGATCTTTAAACCAAACGATTCTTTCAATCCATTTGTTTGAGTCGCAATGACTTTCAGCTCTGCCTTTATTTTTGTTTCATTTGCAGCCATTTTTGCACTCTTACTTGCATTCGCAGCTTTCTCTTTCCAATTCACGGCAGCATTTGGAAAGGCTTCTCTACGAACAGCCATTGCAAGATCCAAATTTCCTTTCGCAATCATTTTTCTATTGTCGAAGGCCCTGATTTCTCGATCTATAGCAAGCAACTCTGGTCTTAAGATGGATATAGTTGCATCTGTTGTAGCATAGAAGTCTTGCTGACAGGTGATGTCTCGAAGATTATCATAAATCTCTACTCCGAGCTGCTTTTTACGGGAAACAATATTTCTATCAAGAAGCAAAAGATCTGCCTTTAATTTCGCTTTGTGACCCTCACCCTTCACTCTACTTTTGACATTATCGAGAAAAGGCATAGCACTATCTATTCTGGAATATGATTATGAAGAAGGAAGGTTGGTAGTAATTAGGTGCAAGTGAATAAATACTAAAAACAGTGGGGATGTGGTTTTGGCGTTTTGGCTGGCTTACTTGCAGGGGGAGGAAAGAATGAGAGAGCAAGACAGAAGTGCGCATTCCGATAGGGTCCGACTTTGTCATTCTTGGGTAAAAGGACAGACGAGAAAGACCCAAAATTATTTCACGTTTGTAGAAGACCTGCTATACTCGTATGGTATGTTTCAAGAACAAAATGGAAGCCTTATTACTTCATACAATTCAAACGTCGGTCTGTTATTAGTCCAAATTACACTCAAGTCGAGCATTTCTATGATAGAAGATGACCATAAAATAGGCAGGCTATGAAACAAAAAAGAAAGATAACGCACATCCCATTCTTCCGTAGTGAAACAATCCTAGAGAGAACACAAAACATGAACGATCCAGACCTTTCCTATAGAGACATCAAAAGTACACAAAAGTATGAATTAGTTCCTTCGAAAAAAATATCTTCTGATGATGATTTTGCAGAATATACTCGCATTGTTTGCATGAGTGATACACATGGAAATCATAGATCAATTCATGTTCCAAAATGTGATGTGTTGATCCACGGAGGCGATTTCTCAAAGACTGGAGAGAATCATATTGTCAAAGATTTGGCAGACTATTTTGAAGAACTGAAACAAAATGGAACTGTAGGAAAAGTCATTTGCATTGCAGGTAATCACGATCTTACCTTTCAGGCAGACACCTATCGAGAAAATTGGTCCAGGTTTCATCCAAAATCTGGTGCCAACAATTGTTCTGAAATTCAAGATCTCAAAGACGATTTCAAAACCAAGTGTATATACTTGGAAGATGAATCATTTACCGATGAGAATGGTATCGAATACTATGGTAGCCCGTATACACCAACATATGGTCATTGTTGGGCTTTCATGAAAAATCGGGACGAAATCGGCAGAGTTTGGGATAAAATTCCAGAAACAACTGATGTTCTGATAACACATGGCCCACCACTTGGACGAGGAGATAAATGCAAATTTGGAAATAGAGCAGGTTGTTTGAATCTACTCGAGCAAATTCAGACTCGAATAAAGCCTCGCCTTCACGTGTTTGGGCACATCCACGAAGACTCTGGATATACTTTTGATGGGACCACACTATTTGTTAACGCATCAAATGTGACCATTAAATATAGCCCGGAGCAACCTTGCACTGTGATAGACTTACCCACAATTGACAAACATGCTATTCCTAGAGTGGTTATTCCACAATGCCACTTGACCTCGCTCGAGATCTTGGATTGGTTAGAACAACATGAATACAAACAAATCTATCCATATTTTGCAAATCGAAAACCACTACTAGATGGGAACGATCTCGTACAAGATGATCTTAATATTGAAAACCTTGCATGCAAGCTGAAAATGCACAGTGCCAGACTCTACAAATCAGACCCATCTTACATTTTCAATTGGAAAATTCTTAAAAAAGAGTTGACAAATGCAATGATTCACCTCAGATCATGTTCTTATGGATCGATTTCTCCGAAGATGGAAAGAGAAGTTAGAAAATAATTTTAAAATTAGTTTCCTTTTTTTCTTCGAGGCAAGAGCATTCTTTCTCACAAAAACAGTCTGCATACTTTATTACACAACTTATTTTAATCTTTACATAATTTACATTCCTAAAAGCAAGGAATAAAATTCGAAGAGAAGAGCAGCCCCATAAATTCTATTCCCAAAATGAAAGGAGTCCAAAAACCATACACTGGCCAGAGACTACGAGTCAAAGTGAATATCAAAACTAACCCATTGACAGTCATGAAGGGAATAACTCTTGGGCAGTAAACATTCCAAGCCTCTGAGCTTTTCAATCCTTTCACTTTTGGTAGAAAAATGCCAAGGTACAGCATCAGAATAAAGTTCATGACGATTTGAGTAACAGCAATGTGTAATAATGGTCTTATTGGCTTGGGAGAAGATAAGACAGTCGATACAGTGTCTGTCTGCTTTGCTGTGAATAATGCAATAAGTACCCAAATTAAGGCATATATTTTGTCAGACAATCGTCTACCAAAGCTCTGGGTCTGGGGACCTGTAGATGCCGATGAAATGACGGAGCTCATTGAGGGACTTTTGATTTGCTCCGGCTTCTCCTCTCGATCCACCGTCCTTTCCTCACGGTCATCAGACGATATCATATTGTATTTTCGAGACATAGGTGTAGGTTGAGACTCAAAACTATTAGGTACACATAAAGTGTAATGCCGAAACACCAAATAAATAGAATGCACACAACAAAGACAACAACCCATGCAGCGTTCACGTACGTACTTAGAAAAAGAAATTGATGTAAAGCTAGCTAGATAGCCTCAAAAGAAACTCAAAGATGAAATTCTAAATTGAAATTGCTTGATTGATGATCCAAAAAACATAAAATACTTTTCCGCTACTAGACCTATGATACAAGTAGGTATCACGAGTGAAAGCATTCCTACTAGTTAGACTACTGTATTCATATCTTCATTAAGCTAGAGAATCTTATTTTATCAAAAGACTTCTTATCTTCTCCCATTTCAAGCGAAAATCTTTACGTGATGAAGTTCGCAACTCTTCCATTAACTCAAGGGCAATATGCACATTCTTTGTTGGATTTTCCAATACCAGTAAATCACCTTTCAAAGCATGCATCTTTTGACGAACAATAATCCATTTGGACCCTAATTCCTCTTCATTCATCTTTGAAAAATTGTCTATACCGTAGACATGGTCGAATATCGCAGCTTGCATATCATCATCAATCTCTTCAAAGGATGATTCAACTTTTGGACGCTTCAATTCAAACCCCGTTGACTGATTTTCTGGAGCATTTCTTTTCCTTTGGTTTTCACGTTGGTTTTCCTCGTACACCATGGAAGTATTATTCATCTCCTGGTCGTTTTCCACTTGTACAGCATTAGTCCTGCCTTGGAGAGTTTTTTGGAACTCATGCACAAGGCTCAGACTGTCACGATGTTCAATGTTGTTTTTTCTAATATCCTGTCCACTAGCATTTTGGTCTTTTTTCTGATGTACATGTTCATACCATGTCGCATTAATCATTTCAACATTTTCAGCTTTTTCATGCCTTTTCTCGGATGAAATAAGATTTTCACTAGAGTATCGAACAAGCTTTGGGAATCTAGCCATCCACAAGGGAGCAACTGTCTCAAGACATGTCGCCTCTTTTACTGGGGCCTTTGGGATATGCCCATGAGCTCGCGAATTATAGATTGCAATATCACTTACAGAATCATTTGCGGATCGAACAAGTGCAAGAAGTCTTTTCTCTTGATCAGGAAGCAATCTACTCCGTAGATTTGATACGGCCTTAGAACCTGAATATCTCATTGATGAAGCAGTTTGCTCATCTGAGACAATGAGATTCTCATCAACAATGAAAAGAAAATAGTCGTTTGGGTGGTTGAAGATGAAGTTCTGAGCCCAATCCTCGAAATCGGTAATATCAGATTTTTCACCACCAAGAATTTGAATTCTGTTCTTAGGAATCCCGAGGTAACCAAAAAATTTGAAAAGAAGACCTCGCTGAACCTTGGAATCATCTATTCCAATACCATATACATTGCTAGGTATTTCGAATTTTTCATATTCTGTCCATCTTTGTACATTTCGAGCATCGAACACTTCTCCTGGGCATTGGAAAGTAAAGATTGTTCTATCAGGCTCAAACTTAAATCTGCACTTTCCACCCAATGTTGATGCACATTTCGTCATGATCCAGGCTCCATCTCCAGCTCTATCAATTGTTAGTATGATCATCATGGCTCTTGTGAGAAAAGTGCGCACTTTAAAAGAAATAAAAGTACAACAACGGAACTTACGAATGACTCGCGGATACGTGACTGATACTGTCAAGGTTCGTGTGAACTTGCAATCTTTTTCTAGGCGAAAATATGATTTCGTTCGCTTCATCACCAAGAGCAACAATTGAAGCATGTCCATCCCCAGGTAGATTGATGACCTTCATTTTTATAGTTCGATTATCCTCATCCCAGTGAACTTCCGTAGTTATTTTGCCTCCAATTTTACCATATTTACAAGCATTGCTCACAGCATTTCTATGGATATATTTCCAAAGTTGCGAATCCGAACAAAAATTTGGCAATGGATGAGGATAGGTAAAAATCGGAAATCGTTTTCTCCTGTCTTCATTGGATGCTAGATTCAATGCTGTTTCAAGAGTGCAAGACAAATTTACTTCCTCCATTTTTGGTTCATAGACTTCATGAATAACATCTCTAGCCATAGCTTCTGCCATTACAGTATCTAGGACTTCTGTGAGAATTTTGCCCAATTCTGATATATTTTTGGTTCTCATTGCTTCAGGAGATGAAATCGAAGTATTTCCCAAGTAGTATTCGCTCTCCATCGAACTGTGAGAATCGACCTTCGAAGTCATGACACCTTTAAGTTTTCCACCGCCGCAAGCTTCATTCAAAGAATCACATAACCCAATTGCTGCTAAAAGACCGTTCTTCACTTCATGTCTTGTGAATCTATTTGCAGCTGCATCCTTACGTCTAGCAGTCGTCTCACTAATCACACGCTTTTCCGCTTCAAATCGCCTTGCTCTTTCACTAATGTCTCTAACAACAATGACGAGTACATTTTCATCCATCACAGAAATGTTTGCCTCGCAAAGGATTTTTGCCTGTGCCTCTACTGCTTGGCCAATATATTGCTGTCTATGCACAAGCATAGCATGACCTTCCTCCTTTGCTTTCCAGGATCTCACAACCTGAAGATAAAATCAGAAATTGAGAAATGAAAATAAAGAAAAAGTTTGCACCAGAGAAGGTACTCACAAGTTGAGCTATTGATTGAAGATCTTCCTTGTTACACTTGGGAGAAGAACTCGTCTTTTTCTGGTCCTTTGCAAAGTCTACGTCATAAACCAAAGAGGGTGTGTACTTTCGACGCTTGAGCTGATTGTCTGTTGTATTCTGAATTCCTTCAAAATAATCGCCAGGAAGATCAAATGCTATCACTTTTGGACCAAAGCCTTCTTTCTTGTCTACTTTATCTTCAAGGATATTTTCCCTCTTGGAAAATAGTTTTAAATAAGTTGGACTCAAAATAGTAGTCACTCCAGACATTCCTTTCACAGAAATGCAAATTACGTCAGACGAGTTTTCCCAAACGACTCCCTAATTTGCCAAGATACAATATCAGAATAAAGTTGATTAATGATGATATGATAACGGTCGACGAAGAACGGTTATGCAATTTTTTCAAATATCCATTCGACGATTTTTAAGAGTACAATGCGCAACTTACCATCATTTGTTCAAGTTCTTCTAGCCTACGCCCCGCACGTGCTTTTGGATCGAATATCATGTCATGAACATCAACTTCAGATGGAAAGGTGAGAAATGCATCATTCAGAGAGATTTGTCAAACCTTGTGAGATTGAACTTACCAATAATTAGCATGTAGATGGCTTTGTAAACAACATCAATCAGGCACTCTATAGTGACAGTCAACTCAAATATTTTGAATATTCTCCAATTTGGACATAGCAGAGGGCCATATGTGTAGCAAAAATAGGAAGCAACTAAAATTGTCCATAGGATAGCGCATGTCTTTTGCAAGTGTAAAGATAATGCAGCCCATTTATACACATCTTCCTCGCTTTTAGTTGTTGTGTCATTCTTTTTCATTTCTTCGACTTCATGGTGCCTTTCGTATGTTCGAAAAAGTATCATACTGAACAATACACAGGATATAATCATCACTATCGAATGGATATATTTGTTATCAAGTGAAGGAAAGAGAAGGCCACATGCAGTTGATATGCACTGACTCCAGGCCAAAATATAAGTTGCATGCAATTGAGATCCTACACGTTCTTTCATCAATTCTTTAATCTCTTTCTTCTTCTTCTCCTCTATCTGCTCAGCCTCCAGTTCGTCATCGGAATCAAACTTTTCTTCGCGACTTGAGTCACGTTGGCCATTTTTCTCTCTGTCATCACTTTTCACCGAATATGGAGTTATAACGTTGTCTTCACGCAAAGCACTAAGCAGATGACTGATGTCTCCACGGGAGCTATTACCAGTTTTGAGTGGAAAATTATCTAGTGTCGCCTTGGAGCAATCTGTCAAAAAGGTCATTACGAAACTTAAAGGCGTCCCTAACGCGACAAAAACAGTTAGAATTCATCTCAACGCAAAGCAATGTTCATTGAACAAACACCACTAATTGAACTTACATTCGCACCATCGCAAGATGTAGACTTTTGAACCGGAAAAAGGATGTTTAGCAATAGGCACCGGCATGAAGGCCAAGAGGAGATCTGTAAAGAATGCCAAAAATTGGACGCAAATAGCTGCAACCAAAACTCCACTTTGAGAGCGTTTTTTACCACGCAAGAAAACAGGGATGATGGTAGTGAGACAACTCATACCGAGAAATAGACATGCTATGGTCGGTGCTTTTTGTTCCATTCCGCTTAGATATTCGAGAGAGTCCCTATAATAATAATAGGATGCCCCGGTCAAAACGCACCAAGATAATACAACATATCTTGTGATTTGGTAACATCTGCGATCAATTTCACCGACAAAATGGTCAGTACTAAGTGGTGTCGGGGAATCGTCTAGAACTATATTCTTGGAAGAGTTAGAGATATATCCTACAAAGTTGAGAGCGTTCTTGACATTTTGATCTCGATCGCGAAGACCAGTTCTGAGGTTGTTGCCCTCGTCCACATCACTCTCAAAAGTATGCATGTGTCTAGACCCAATGGGTATTTGATTTATTCTTTGATTATATTGAAGAGTATCTTTTGATGTTATGTTTCTTCCGGTTCGTTTGTTGTTGTTGAAAAACTCCGCTTCTGATGATGCAGGTAATATAACCTGTTTTGGTTTTTCGGAGGAAGAAGCGGCAGCAAAAGCACTGTTGCCGCGACTTCCATCCCCTTTCTGATCTTGGTTCTGTTTACTCCTAGCAGATGAATATCTATGATCATTCTTATATTTGAATGTAGGCTTTTCGCCAGAGAGAGTATTTAGGAGTGAAGCCATTGCGACAGTGTGTGGGTTTTACTAGATAGATCACTTCAATTGCAATGTTTTGTGCTGCGGGAAGGAGAGAGCAAAAAGAAAGGAGGAAGGGTGGGAAACTGAATTTCATTCGTCACTGAAGAAAGTTCAATGTGGGAAGCCAAAAATGCCAAATAAAGTTGAAGTAGAAGGAAGTCAGGCCTGTTTAAAAATGCGTCAGTATTCATAATACGTACATACTTACTCAGATTCAGATTGTCGTACGTATAATGAGTACCGTAAATTTTGAACGGAAGGCAGGAATGGCCGGAACACCCAAAGTTCAAGTTCAACTAGAGTATTTTGCAAATGGTCGAAATTATTACCCCTTCACCATCTTCCTTGGCCAACCCCCACAAAGATCATCAATCAAAAGATCTGTAAAAAAGTGGAATGATATCTCTTCTCTACATTGAACAAAAAGGGTTTGATTTTTGCCATATTTTTCTGATCCAAAGCATTAAACTAGATTGAAAATGTCTAGCCGAGGCAAGAGCTATTGTTTCCACGATGAAATCGCATCTGGGAAATTATACGAAGCCCTGTCGCAATCCACTTTATCGGCATCTGATGAAAATCCTTCTGATGATTCGACTAAATGTAAAAGGGAAAAAGATGAAATACTTCGGCTACCACTATTACTTCGATTATTATCTACTTCACAGCATATAGTGGATAATAGTAGTATTGCCACTACAGAATCGTCGCATACAGAACCCATTCAAGAGGAACATGCCATGCACATTGTACAGTTATTAGAGCAATTGGCCACTCGACATTCATGTACAGAAACTATTGAAAGATTTTCGCATATTATTTTAGGAATATGCCGACCCGTTTCCAAAGAATTTTCGACTTCACTAATGCGCAAACGTAGACTTGTTGCAGCTTCAACAGCGAACGGTGAAGAAATATTATACGGAAAAGGAACAATTGCAAAAATTGATTGCTCTGATGAGAAGCTACATTTTCTTGCCACCACTGGATGGACTGGCTGTCTCGATACTATTTTAGGTCATCGCAAAAAAGATGTTTCCTCTAATGATTTAGGGCCACAGGGCGAACAATATGAAGATGATACAGACGATGAAGGACCAGACAACAAGATTTCCCTACAGCATGAAAATGATGGTGACTCTAAAAAGAGGAAACGCGATGCATCTATTAGTATTCTTGAAAGCGCATCATTGGATGAATTAGACTCTCTCGATGCAACTATTTGTAAAATTCTCATTGAATTGATCGATGTTGTTGTATCCTCCTTAAAACCTTTTGAGATAGAGACGACGACAAAGGAAATAAATGCCAATATCTCACTGAACGTGAAGGAAGATTCCATATTATCTGAGTGTGCTGTCGATGGGAAATTTGATTTGTTATCAGCTACGATTACTGCTTTGATGCAATACCTCCCAATCGTGCGTCACGAACATGTAGCTAATGCATTGTGCCGTGCTTCCATTCCTCAGTGTACCGATATTATACAGAGACTTGCAGCAAATAACATCAATGCTACAGGAGCATTAGTGAGAGGATGCATCAATGCATACAAGACTGCAGAAGCATGCATTTCGTGTACATCAGATAAACAGAATGCATCTGAAAATCTGTCTATCATGGAGCAGCATAGGGCTATTATCAAGACCTCTAAGGATTCAGTGGAGGCAATTGCAAGTTTATCACACCGCGAAGCTATGCATGTAATCAGCTCACTTCAGCAATCTGAAGTTATGGAAGATGTAATCGTCAATATCATGATTGCAAATGATGATGATAATGCAGTTACATTTTTAAGAACGGAAATGCAGAAATACTTCCTAGAAAGGACTGAAGAAAGCAAGGTTGAAACTCATTTGTTCGTAGCAAAAAGTGATACCTTGTTTGATGCGACGAGAAGCAAATCTTTCGTTACTCGCCAATGGGCAAGTGCTCATTCAAACGACACAACTAATATCAACAAATGGATATCATTCCTTTTACATTACATATTGACTTCTGTCACAGAACAAAGACATTATATGCAGGTAACACTAGCTTGGCAGACCTTGGGATTAGTAATTGCTGCATTCGGATGCCAAAACGATGAGAAATTTCAACTTTCGCTGAATGCATCGTGTGATTATCTAATGTCTTTGGTCTGCAAAGAGACAGAAGGTTATTTTGATCGCTTTGACTCATTCGCGAAATCTTTGTTTTCAGCAGCTGTATTGATATGCTCGAACCTTTTGGACCAAGAGAAAAAGTTTGGAATAGAGTTCGAAGCTACCTTACAGAATTTGTACAAATTAAAATCTTCCGTGGGAATACAAAAGTTTTTCCTTCAAGTCCAATTTTTTCTGTCCTCCAGAGATTATATGAATGGTTTCTTAAAATTTTCAATATCGACAATTTTGGAAACCCTCGAGATCCCATGCATAGATCCAGGGAACAATTTATCTGTTGATTCCATGGATACACTTTACGAGTGGTTAGGATCATTACTTCTGGAAAAAAATCCTCAAGTTGAGAAAGGTCTCTTATTAGAAGCAGACTCCTTGTTACAAGTGAGAAATTTCGTGACTATACCAGATAGTAAGCTCAGCTCTCACCTAAGCCAAATTTTGGAAGATCCAAAACAATGCCTACTACTCTGTAACAAAAAAACAACCATTTCACTAATAGAGGCAAGTGTTGAAACTACAAATATACCAATAATCTTACCCGTGACCTTGCAGGCAAAATGCAAAAAATATCTCGGTCAATCTATTAGAAGCCAGAATGTTGATTCTTTTCGACAGCTTCAACTGTCTTTACTATATGCACTTTTCTTTGCGGTAAAACACCCGGCATCTCCATTTGCTCTGAACTACAGATTACTGCCAATTAGGTCCATTCTCGAGGAACAATTTGCATTAGATGGTAAATGTGGACCTGTTTCCGAGGCTTTATTAACTTTTGTACAAGGTCATTGTCCAGAAATATTGAATGAGATTGATCGAATATCAAAGGTTCAAGACGATGTCAACATTTCATTCAAACCAAGAGACCTCACTCCCCAAAAAATATCTCAAAAGATCAAACAATATCTGAGCATAATGAGCAGTATCGATGAAAATATGACAGGTATGGAAATCGAAAGAATGTTTCTCGCTAGTCGTTGTTTATTTCCGTCTGCCGATGTTGATGCAGAAGTCTGTGACGCTCTTCTCAGCTCAGTTGAAGATTCATTTTATTATAAATCTTATTCTGGTATGTGCAAAGATCCTCTGTTACTTCTTAAATGCAGTCTGAAAGTGTGGATTGATGCCCCGCTTCGACGAATCCTTCTTAATATTTTAGAAAGATTACTTTCTGCAAACGAGGCAATGATTACCGAGTCAAGTCTAGGAATTCATCTTAAGTCGGAGTCAATCACATCTCGGGATGCTGTCATATCACGATGCTTTTTATTTGTGCTGAGTGGGTGTTACGAAGGTATTGATCCAATCTGTTGTCCTAAAATGGTTTCAATTCTACGCTCCCTGTTTGCCAGAGGAGATGGCCTAGTAGCAGCAATCATTCGTCAAGGATTGCCTTTTGTAGCTCTTCATTGGTTAATATCGAATATCCCTGAAATGTATCAGGTCGAACCTCTATCTGATATTTTAGATGGTCGTGGAAACTCGCTCACAATCGTTGAAAAACTCCAAATATCAGACGGAGCTTTACGAATATGTGTGATGTATGGTGACAACGAGGAAAAATCCCTCAATCTCATCTACAAAACATTATCAATACTTGTGAACTCTTTCTTCATAATTCTCGGTCCTACAAGTGACCTGCCAGTCAATGTTTTGAGCGACGACAATGGTAATGACATTACGAATAAATGCCAAAAAATATTGTTTCGCATGCTAAAGGTCATGCAAGAAATTGATACAAGTAATGAAAGACTAAAGCATGAGATTGCTTTATCTTTATCAAAGATCGCTAATATTTGTAAAAGTGACGGTGCAATTGCCAACAAAAGCACAAAAAGGAAAAAATTACTATCTGATGTTTGGAATCTTGTACTGAAAGCAAGCGAATCATGTGGAACTCAGCTAATGTAAATAATATAGTATTTTACCTAAAGATTATTTGTCATTCGATACTTTTCATCGCAGGCCACATAACTTTCCATCCTAAACTCGTATTCACAGATATTTGGTTCATCTGCAGATATGAGCTTGTTTTCTGCACCACATGTAATGATGACCTTTGCTGATCTTTGTGGCCCATTCCAGCATTTAGCTCCTCCCTTCCAACTCCAAACTCTCGACCCAGTTTTTTCGTCGATGGAAGCACCTTCGAACTTACCGAGATCAGTACCTCCAGTCTTTGCTTCACCTTCTCTTTGGTATGCCCGTTTGAAAAGACAGACTTCATATGTGTATTTTCCACTAATAATGTCAAAGCATTCATCACGAATAGAGTACAGCTCTCCATCGATACCATATTTGGCATCATCATCATCGATGCCAAATTCGACCTTTTTCTCGGAGATCCTCTTTTTCAAGTTTTCTAGGTCACTCTTAGCATTTTTGAGGTTCGACTCTATCTCCCTAATGTCAGTCTTCTTGAACATAGTCTTGTTATAATCTTGGAACGGTGCAGATAATGCATCATTCGAGTCTCTTGCTTTTGGAAGGAAGTAGCCAAAATAACCATCAGGAATGTTGGTTGGCAAAGCTTTCTGTTCTCTTTCACATGAAAAATTCACCCTGACTTTGCAGCGTTCTGCCAAGGCGTCAACCTTCGGTTCTGGGACGCAGAGTGATGTATACGGCGAAAAGCAAGTTTCCTCTTCAACATCAGAAGCAACCACAGCAAAAATCTCATGTAAGTCAATGTTGCTCAGTGAAGACAAGTTGCTTAATTCTACAAGCAACCTGTCAACATAAAAAGAGAACTTATCTTCATCGACTGCTTCTCTGAAAAGCGTCATCATCGTTTTTGCAGACTTTGCCAACATGTTTCCGTACTCAACTTTACCAATCTTTGAGTTGAGACTACTTTGTACCATTTGTAAGGCCATTGGATCAATTGAAGGATTAGTGTCCTCTGCAGTATTTTCACTGCCAGTGTTATCGCCATTTGCGACTTCTTCTTCATCGTCATCGTCCCAGGTACTTTTTTCTTCTTTATCTTCTTCATGTTCATTTAATATTGCCTTAATTTCTTCAACAACTTCTTTTGCATGACTATGGAAATTACTGCGCATAATTATTCCGAATTTACTGTGAAATTTGTCATGGTCACCATAATGTCCACTATTGTCAGCTTTTTTCACATCACTCGCATGTGTTTGTTTTCTATGTGACTCATCTTCATCATCGTCGTCGTAATAATTATCCTTATGGTAGTCGTCATCTCCCCGATAGTAATTGTCAAGTATATCATCCTCTGGATCCCTCCACTCTGAATCTTCGTCATCACTATCCTTCTGCACTAGACCCTCGGCTTCTAACAAAATTTCAGTAAGTGCACTATGATCTCCAATGTACACTCTTCCTTCAGCTTCGTTCCAAATCAAACCAATATCGAGAGCAGCTCGTTTCAACGGTTCACAAGCCTTTTCTCTCCCATTATCTGCATTCATTTCTCCATACAATTGGCAAATTGCAGCAACAAATTCCATCTTTTCTTCCATCTCAAGTCTCCAGATTTCATTGAAAATAGTAGAGCCTGGTGAATTCTTTGCATTCTCAATAATTTCATTCAGCATCACTTCGACTTGATTCAAATGCGAGTTTACAACGTTAGTCTTTTCAATGGATAGTTTCTCTTCTAGAGATTTCACTAATTCTTGTAGAGGCTTCTTTTCAAGTCGCATTTCCTGAATTTCCTGGAAAGCATTCTTCACAACAGTCTGGAATTCTTGAACATTAGCTTGTCTCAATTTGGATCCACTGTTGTAATTGTACAATAGCTTTTGAGCACGCTCCCTTTCGTTCTTCAAAACCTCCTCGCAAATATCTGGGCAGTCAAAATCTGAATATTGCTCATCGCTTCCATCACAGCAATCGCATATTTCATCATTGAGACGACTGGTAGGGAGGAGAATATTCTGCTGAGGACAAGAAAAAGATACAGAGTCTGTCTCTTCTTTATTATTCATTCCTGGGGAACTACTTGCCCAATCTGCAACTCCAGCACATGCATTGGTTTCTGTTTCATCTGAACCATCAATGCAATCGCAGTAGTCATCGTTGATTTCCTCAGGGGTCAAGATGTGTTCTACAAGGGTAAAGGGATGAATACATTTCACAACATTTTCAGCCGTTGTCCAATGAATGAGGCTTAGCAAGATATGCGCTAAAAGAGGTAGAGATATTCCAACGATTCTCATTCTTTTCTCTACTTGCGCTCTATCTGTATGTTTACTTATATCAGTAGTCTTCTAAAGATTGTAGTTATTCAATTAGAAAGAATAATAGTAAATACGAGTAGAGAGGGAAAGGGTTTCAGTTCAAACAACAATGCGATTGATACTGATGTAACGATGAGTACCAATAAGTACGTACACATTTCTGTTGTAGCAGTGCAAGTAGCCAAATAAAGCTAACTACTCGGTATGCTTCTGTCGTCGAAGCTCAGGTTAAAATTTAAGTCGACGGTTAGGTATCTACGTTAACCGTTTCATGAAAGTACGTCACAAAGATTTTCCCAACGTTTACCCCCTCTCCTGCCTGTGGCTTTCATGTCTCTCGCCAACTCTTATTGTGTTGTACTGCTGCTGTACTACGTAATTGAACAAACACTTGGCACCTTTGTCTTTGCTACTAAACACAATCTTATCGCTGAAACACAGTGAAAGAATCATTATCATACTTCGAAACAACATGAAACTTACACTAGCTACCGCATTCTGCGTCCTTACCATCAATAGCGTCAACGCTTTTGCTCCTTCCACCCAAGTTGGATCGACTTTTGTTGGAAGTGTTCAGCTTCAATCCAGAAATGTTGCTGGTGAGTGAAATGGACAGTAAACCCTGAATATTTCAAGATCTTGCAAACTCTCATGCATAGGAAGAGTGAAATATATGTGTGAAATACTGTGTTCTTGCAACATTATGGACAAAATATTTTCTTCAAAGTGCCCTCCGATGCTGACACTTTGAAAGATATCGCAAAATGCTTCAGAAGTTGATATCGCACCCATCTAGACATACGGATGTAATTCTTGTTTGTTTTTCTCACATTGATTTTTCTTCCTACCTTAGCTGAGACCAAGACACGTGCAACCACTACCGAGCTTTCCATGGCTGATCGCCGTGTAGTAGTAACTGGAATGGGAATCACTTCCTGTCTAGGAAACACTCTCGAGGAGGTAACCGAAAGTTTGAAGGAGGCAAAATGTGGAATTGAATTTAGCGAAAAATATGCTGAATTGGGAATGAAGGCTAACATTTGCGGAAGACCGAATTTAACCGATGAAGATTACAAGGAGCTCATTCCAAAGCAGTCACTTCGCTTTATGGGGCAGAATGCTAAATACGCATACATTGCAATGAAAAAAGCTGTTGAAGATGCTGGCCTCAAACCAGAGGAGTACGAAGAGAATCCTCGTGTTGCAGGAATTCTAGGACAGGGAGGAACAAGTATTCCTGATATCACTGAGACCGTTGATGCTGTCAACTCTGGAAACAAGAGATGGAAGAACAAGGTTGGACCTTTCCGTGTAACAAGATCGATGGGATCCACCGTAAGTGCTGTTCTTAGTACCGCGTTCAAACTTCAGGGACCATCCTATTCTATCTCTAGTGCTTGTAGTACTGGAGCTCATTGCATCGGAACCGGTTTCGAGCAAATTTTGTTGGGAAAGAGTGACATGGCTTTTTGCGGAGCTGGTAAGTTTTCTTGAAAAATGAAGTTAACGAATTGGTAATGTTGATGACTGCAATATCTAAATTCTTTGTTGCATTTGAATAAATAGGAGAAGCAGAGGACTGGGGATTCACTGCTATGTTTGACTGTATGGGGGCTCTTTCATCATCTTACAATGACACACCAAAAACTGCTTCCCGTGCATTTGATAAGACCCGTGATGGTTTCGTAATTGCTGGAGGTGGAGGAGTTGTAATTCTTGAGGAACTTGAACATGCAAAGGCTCGTGGAGCAAAGATCTACGCAGAGTTGGTTGGATATGGTGCAAACTCTGATGGATACGATATGGTAGCTCCATCAGGAGTAGGAGGAGAAAGATGCATGAAGCTTGCTATGGATGAGGCTAACCAAAAGGGAGGAGAGAAGAAGGTTGAATACATCAACACTCACGGAACCTCTACCCCTGTTGGAGATGTAATGGAGCTTGCAGCAATTAAGAGAAGATTCGACGAGGAGGGATACCAGCCTAACGTTGGATCCACCAAGAGTTTATCCGGTCACGCACTTGGAGCTGCTGGAGTTCACGAGGCAATTTACACAATTCTTATGATGAAAAACGATTTCATGGCTGAGTCTGCTAATATTGTTGACCTTGTTGATGAAGCAGAAGGAATGAATATTCTAACAGAAAAGAAGGAGGGAGGATTCACTCGTGCTATGTCAAATAGTTTCGGATTCGGAGGAACCAACTGTGCTTTGATTTTTGACAAATACGAGGAGTAAATTATCTTAGTTGTTTCGATTACAATTGAAAGATACTTACAATAAAGGTTTAAATACAGCTATTACATAGGATACAAACAAAACTTGGTGCGCATAAAATAGTGACTACTTTTTGAATACGCTTATGTTCCAATCTTTCTTCCGTGTTTGTAGAATGAATACCGTTTCAATGCTCATACCACTTCGCACAAAGATTCTCGTGATCAAGATCATACAATTTTCAATTTGAAAGGTTGAAAGGAAAGGTGATTGATTAGACTGACTATGATATCCGTCATATTAATTGCAACAATATACATAGTAAAGCCATAAAATTCCATTCCTATTTATTGGAAAACAACTCTTAATGCATTCATGTTGCTGCTCTTAAAATTCAAATAGAAGAGAAACAAAAAGTCAAACACTCGAACCTCATCTCATGAGAAGTATGTCGGTTTGTAAAACTCAAATAATAGAGATTTACTTTTTATTTTTTTTTCATAGCTTATCTCATCCATTTTCCAAGATTATCTTCCACTTGTGTAGTCATATGGTAGGGTAAAGGACGAAACGGTACTCTTATCCTGCTCTCCCATGTACAAAAGACCAGTCAAAGGCATATGATCCCACATAATTTGAAGCTCAACATCTCTTCCTCTTAAATCTGCCCCTTGATCAACCAATGCATATTTAACAAAAATGCTATCCTGCTTAATGATTTTACTCTCTGGAGGATCTGTCGCTTCAACAATTTTATCCCAAAGCACAATCTGATTGTTCTTATTTTTATCTGACTTGTAAGAAGCAACAACATATACAAACAATTGCTTGATATTCCAATGGAACGCTGGATTGAGATCTACATGAAGATCAAAATTTAACAGAGCTCGATCAACGCCTCCGTGTGATTTCAAAGATTTAAGTCTCTTCAACTTTAAGGTTTTAACATCTATTGACAAGGAAGATACGACATTAGTTTTGTATAATCAGAGGTGATTGAAAAGAACAAGGAAGCTACACAACTAGATAGATAAAAGTACTGTAGAGACAATTCTCTCATACTAAAAAATCTTCTGAAACTGAAATAGATTATAGAACTTACCTGGGACATGTCTATTTGCATGGCCTATCTTGGAGATCGCTGCAAGAACAGAGAAACCTAGAAGAGCCGAGAGACCAAAGAAGACTACGGCATTCAAACGAACCCAAACAGTGTGCATAATTGTACAATTTTTTAAGATAGTGTGAACTCAGAAGAATAATGGTGTGTTGTGCCTACATTCAACATACACTTAGTAGTTGGTTGAGGTTCAGTTGATCATCTATCTATTTCATCGATAGGTATTGTTACGAGTGGTAGATGACAGTGTAGTAGACTAGCCCTCTGCCCTCTGTCGGTTCCAGCGGGCACAAACATACAGGATTTTTTCCCGGCTCTTCTAGCTAGCTACGACTAAAGCTAATGACTATTAGAGTGTTCCCACCCGTCTACATTTAGCTATGTAGATAGCCAAGAAATGTACAGTGCAAGTAGTAAGTATCGTCATAGAAAAAAAGAAAACAATTTAAAACAACATGATCTTGTTTCAATTCTTAGCTTATGAATTCATTCTAAGTTTCAGTGGCGATAATGATCATTATTTATATAAAAAAGAAGTTATCAATCAAAGTTACTGCTTTGGGCTTCTAAGTCTCTTCCAAAGACGACTTACAGTGCCCAAGTCCTTATTTTGTTCAGCATTTTCATCAGAAATACTTCGCTTACCCTTTTTCCGTCTCTCACGAAAAAAACTTACCAGTAACTCCTTTGCTTCTTCCCCTCTTACCCCACCGACGACTTCTATGTTATTATGAAATGGATGATCATACTCTAACAAATTCATGTAAGTTTCAACAGCTCCAAGTCGAAGATCTTGCGCCCCATACACTATGCGTGAAACGCGAAATGCTTGACATGCAGAAAGACACATAGGACACGGTTCTAATGTTGAATACAAAGTTGCATTGAGCAACCTCCAATTATTGACTGTGGTACCAGCTCTTCGTAGAGCTTGGATTTCTGCATGTGCAGAGGCATCTTGTGTTGTTTCGATTTGATTCTGTCCCTCAGATAGAATTTGAACATCTATGGCTAGTATTTCATCATTATTAATGTCACAATTGCTTTGTTTTGCAACAATTGCTCCTATTGGGACTTCGCTATATTTATTCCCTGCTTCCCGTCCTTGCTCCATTGCCATGTCCATAATATATTCATCCACAAATCTTTGTCTCTCTGCACCCGTTTTATTTCGGGGTAAAACAATTGAAATTTCCTTTATATTCTGCATTTTCCCAGAATGTCGATTTTTCCAAAAGGTAGATATGTTTGCCTTTTTACCTCTTCGTCGAAGCGGTAAAAGCTGAAGAGACTTTGCTCCAAAATCATGAAAGGAAATTAGGAGAAAAAAGAAAATTAGGTGCCTAGTTTCCATCATAGCTTGACATATTCTACTTATTCAGTACTTGTTGTTCTATTGAAAATACAAATGATATTACAATTATGGATTGTACGGTATGGTAGATGGTAAAGGTATTTCAAAAAGTGAAAAAGGAGAAAAATGGGTGGTAGATGAAAAAGGCGCGCCTATGACTCTGACATGTGTCAGAAGTCATTTGGTTTCGGCTGAAAGACCAACTTTTCTCCGTCTAGTATTGTACTTTTACACTTTTACTACGCACTCTGCCTTTCTTATTGAATGGTGGTCAGTTTGATTGAGATTGCTGCCTATTTTATTTCTCCATATTACTCTGCTGAAAAATCGCAAAGGGCTCTGTAGCTGCAAGCCTTGTTTGTAGGTTGTCTACGTAAAGAAATCATTTTAGTTTAGAATCCAGATGGGAGAACCTACGTTTTACGGTGCCTTTGAGGATTTGCCTCCTTCTACTATAGTATGTATTCTCTTTTTTGGCTCCATCATCTTCGTAACTATTGGAATGGCTGCCAAGGCATTCTTAACAGAAGATACCAGAGGTGCGTATTATCATTCAAACCTTCCCCTATATCTTTGATTTTTCAAGGATTCTCACATCTCACATCATGATTCAGCTATACGAGAGGCGCTTAGGATATCTAGGAATATTCACAAAAGTGACCCTCATGAAATTACTTTGAAGGGTACTTTTGTACCAATATATGTGTTATTCCATCACTTTTCTATCCTTGGTTTGATCATAATGTGCACATTCATTTGCGAGAAGCATCCACCATTTAGAAGTGTCGAAAGGCAAGATTTTGATGAAGATTCCTTCGTATTTACAATCATTTTGGTTATTACAATTGGGTTTTTTACATGGAAAGAAAACGGAAGTTTTATGAAAGATAAATATGGGGATCTAAACATTTATGTGGAAGATGACAATATATCGGAAACAACTTCTGTGGGAGCCAGTTCCTACGGGACCTCAGTTGGAGCATCTTCATTTGGAGGGTCTTCTTTTGGTGGATCCACATTGAGCGCTTCAGTTGAAAACATCAACATACAAAAGCAATCAATGACTTCAGAAGGAAGAATGGCTTCTGGAAACACATCCATTAATTCTACAGATTTGGAGTCTCTACTAGAAAAAGACAAATCTGTTGCTTCTTTAGACAAAGACGATGCTTCATCCTTGGTAGCCAGTTCAGTGAATAGCGAAGATACGCTGAAAACAGGACAGGAATCTGATGGCGGTAGTGATCATTTGTTAGAGGATATTCTAACGAGTGATAATGATGATAGAGATATGGAAAGTCGAGAACTTATGGATCATGAAATGATGGGGGTTCCTACTTTTGCAGAGGAACAAGACAAAGATGTGTTAAACCTTCACCAAACTTTAGAGTTGAAGGGCGCTCTGACTCTCTGCTATTTAGTGTACCAAAGTGCAAATGCTGGTAGAGCTTTTGAGAGTCAGCATCACAATATCGGATATAGTCCAGATCTAGGAGATGTTTATAATCCATACTACAATCTATCGAAAGTTGGAACATCTGCTTTTCTATTCCTCACGGGTTATGGGCACACCTGCTATTTTTTACAGCAGGAAGACTACAGCTTTCGAAGGCTATTAAAGATATTGCTTAGGATAAATCTTTCGGCATTATTCCTTTGCTTGGCACTTGACAAGCCATATATATTTTACAAAGCATGTGCGGTTCACACATATTTCGTAATTTTGGTATATGCTACAGTTTGTTGGAGAAAAAGTAAAAACTATACAAAATTTGGATTGCGAATCAAAATGATGATAGCTGCTCTATTTATTTTCTTATTGTGGGATTGTCCACTTCGACTATGGCCTGTACATGCAATCATATTTGGAAGGTCTCAGTCGTCTACTTCAGGTGCTCAATACGGACGACTCTGGGAATTTTATTTCCAGGGTCATTTGCACCATTGGGCACCATTAATTGGGATGCTTTTTGCAGTGAATAAAGATGTGACAAGTTTAACTCTTCGAAGACTGGAAAAGCTCGGAACTTCAACTGAGCTCGTATTCAAGGGTATCATCGGAGCAACAATCACATTTGCATTTGGATTATGGTATCTTGGTCCCTTTCATGCAAAGAAATTTATGTACAATGCTATCAACTCCTATTTTGGATTTCTTCCAATTCTATGGTATATTTTCTTCAGGAACTCTACAGTTGCACTTCGCAGTTCCCACAGTAAATTGTTCAAAGCCATTGGAATGTATTCTTTGGAATTGTACATGCTACATCAGCATATTTTCCTATCAGATGAGAGTGGATCGAAATTAATGGTGATTCCTGGCTACCCAGCTTGCAACATCCTTGTCATCACAGCCCTCTTATTCTCAGTAGCTAGATATTTGAAAATCGTGACATCTGTCCTCATCTCGTTACTATTGTCGAGCTCTGCAGATAAATATGCATTATGGAACTCATGTGCACTCATTGGATGTCTGAGTTTTCTGTATACGATTGCGTCTTTATTTGATATTTTCGGGATCAATAACCCGCACGTTGTTGCTACATCTACGTTGATTTGCGGCCTTCTCCTACATCAAGCAATTGTAGACATCACAAGTTCAAGTGGGAAGAAAGGCTCGTCGAACAAGTATTCGTCCAGGAATTCCTCCAAAGTGGATGATTCAGTTACATCAAAAGGAATTCCAACCCTCATTGCCGCATTTGGAATCGCGATATTGTGTATTCTATGGCATTTAGCGTCAGTCTCAGGTGTAGCTAGCCACTCTTTACCTTTGCCAAAAGCATGCGGAGAGGTTGCAAATGAAGGAAAATGGACCATAGTTCCAGCATGTTCAGAATTTCAGAAAGGTATTAATAGCAGAGACTTCGGTTCCAGAACGCACAGCAAAACTTGTGAAGATATTCATCAATGGGGATGGGTTAAAAATAAGTGTAGCTCGAAATGCCGTTTCAAATTTCATGAACCAATCGATGCTCAGACAAAATTGGAAGGAAGAAACATAATGTTTCTTGGTGACACAGTGACAAGAAGTGTATATTTTGCTTTCTGTAGAGCTCTTGGAGATCAAAGTGCTGGAAACTTTGACGCTGAACTACCTCTTCATTCTGAAATCACAAAGAGTTTTGGGGAGACAAAGATTTCCTTCCAGTGGGCTCCATTGACAAACGATGTTTTAGAAAAACTAAAAGCAATAAAGCCAGAAACCGACTTGGTGATTGCTGGTTCCGGTGCTTTGGATAAGTTACATCTGTGGGCAACAGAAGCAGATAGGCAATCCTACGAAGTTACAGTGAAACAAGTTGCAAAAGATCTGCAATTTTTGAAAGACCAATCGGCTCCAGTTGTTTGGATTAAACCAACAGCAGTAAACACGAAGGCACTCCCAAATGAAGAGAAACGAACACAAATGAGTGAAACAAAGATTCAAGAGATACGAGAAATGCAAGAGAAGCATGGAATATATGATGCTGCTACTTTTGTTTTGGATGGGTTTTCTTTGACAGAGTCACAGGTAGAACGAAGTTTTGATGGGATTCATTATCCAACCCAGATCTATGACGTTTGTGCTCAAATTGTAATGAACACAATTGATTGGTTAATTCCTCCATCTGGAAAGTATTATACACCAACCTCCTCCTTCAAACCAAAACCAGGGTCCATGGCAAATCCAGCACTCGGTCTAATGGTCCTCTGTTGTTTCATGATTGGTCTCTTCTTCTTTGACGGTTACATTGGATTCTCTTACCTTGCAACTGCACTCATGCAGCCAACAGCATCACCACTACCAAACAAAATAACACTGTTCTACATGTCGCGAGATGAACAAACAAAGTATTCATTTGTTCCTCAGGATGTATTCCAAGAAGTTCATAGAGCTCACCAATCAAGACGGAGTAAGCAGCGTCGAGATAAAATACCAAAGTCAGATCTGCCCAAAAAGTCAAGAGATCGTGAACAAGATGCGGGTTCGGTATTGTCCAGTCTATCTGGAGGTAAAAGCAAGTATACAGTTTCTTCTCGACGAACATTCGGGTTGGAAACAATCAACGAAGATTAGAAATAATTTAGATTGTTATTCAATGACAGTTACTTTTACTTTTACACTATAATGTTCAGATACTGTAACGAGTAACGAAAGTTTGTGGGCATCAAGACTTGATTCAGACAAAGGCTCTAACGGGAGGAATAAGGAGCAAAGATGGCATATGGATGCTTGGAGACAGAAACTGCCTCGAACATTGTTTTTCCAATATGTTGTCCTTGGATCTTGTTTCTATCATTTTTTCGATGACGAGCTCTCCACTTCTCATTGCACTTTAGCTCTTGAATCTTGGATCTTGGCATTGCATTGGACTGCATCTGCTGATGTTGATGATTCATCATCATCATCAGAGATTGACTCTGAAAGCCCTGATATATGCCGTTTTCTTGAGGGTGAACACCTTGAGCATTCAGGAAAGTATTGTTTTGGAAAACGTATCCAGGAGGTGGCAAACTTGCGTTTTGTACAATTGGGTTGACGCAGTGTCCATACTGAATCTGTTGCTGGTAATGGTACTGGTTCTGGTGCTGATAGTGACTTCCCTGATTGAATCCAAATGTTTGCGTTCCTTGATGGATTTGATGATTCTGTTCTAGATGACAGGAGGCAACAGCAGGTGGAGGTGCTCCTGTTTTCAGACCTTTTGTATATGCGGTGTTATTCTGTGATTCGTACAGAGGACGATTCGAGTGATCCTGAAGAGGTCTCTTCTGACTCGCAGATGCTTGTGGTACAGAGTAGCTCATTCTATGATGATAAGTATTGTAGATGCTTGCAGCAGCTTTGGCAGAGTTGTGATTAGAATGATTCTTCTTCGATTTTGATTTTGGTTTCAATTGAAAACGAAGCAAAAGAAAGTGCCTGAACCTGACCGCTCCTCTTTCGATAGATTGATGGCAGCAAGTTTTACCCGGCTAAAATAGTAAAAGTAAAATTTCTTATTAAACTTCACTTTGAGTAGAAATATAGAGAAGTTTGGAGGAAACACTATTTCTGCAAATAATAATAATATTATATAATATTGAATATATAGATTCACTAGGTAGAATTCCTCAATATCTCTCAAGGCAATGTAATACTTACGCAAAAAGAAACAAACAAAATCTACCCTACTTGTCTTTTACTCACAAATTGGCCCTCATTCATAGAAGGGGGGGGGGGTCTTCTACCTTTCTTCTTCATCAATCATCAATCTATCACCCCCATCACCATCAAAATCGTCTTGATACTTTCTTGCATTGTAATACATAGTATAATACCATTCCAATTCATAGGGAAAACAGTGACATGAAATTCTCTTTGGTCTTTATAGCTCTACTCAACTTGTCGAAGAAGACACAAGCTTTCGGCTTGTCTTCCAGTGCCATCTTTCCAATTCATCACTCAAGATACAAATCAACATTGAAAAGCTCAGCTACATCAAACGATGTATCCAATGTCCAAAATAATATCGAACCGAGATCAAGAGCAGTACAAATTCAATACTCTCCAACTTCTCTCAAACACCTCGAAGCGGTGGAACTAAAGGCTGATTATTCAAGACCATGGACAATGGCAAAGACTATTGCTATCTCAGGTGCTTTCGTCCTAGGTGCACTTTTCTTTTCACTAGGAAGCTATGCTTCAACTGAAATACTAAAATTGGACACTGATCAACCTGGAATCTTGACGGGAGGAGTAGGTATAGGGCTAGGTTGGTATTTGTTTGGTGGTGGTCAAGTAATGGAAGATGAGAAGAAAATTACTGATAAGAATGGGGGATATGATGCAAAACTGGTTGCAGATCGTCCTGGTAGATTGTATACAGTCTTGGAAGATTTGAATAAGATTAATGAACAATTTGAGGTCATTAGAAAGGATCATTCTCAAAATGCTTTGGACAAAGCTTTGAAATACATTCATCTAGTACATGGTGAAGATTATGCAATGTTATTGAAAGCAAAGTGTGATGAGACGGATCGCCCTGTGAGATTCAATCCTTTCTACGCGAGAACCCTGATTGATCAACATTCATATGATGCAGCAGTGAATGCATTTTCAGATTGGATGGATTCTATTGATTCGGCCTTAAAGTCAAAGCCTTGCTTTGCACTATCAAGGCCTCCTGGGCATCATGCATGTCGTCAAAAGGGAATGGGAGGATGTCTCTTCAATAACGCAGCCATTTCAGCATTTTATGCACTTGATCAACAAGGGGTAAAGAATGTAGCGATACTGGATATCGATGCACATCATGGGAACGGTATTGCACACTGTGTTCAGGAAGATTCAAGAATTAGATACTGTTCGATTCATGAAGGAAAGGATAAAGACGGTCAAAATGCTTTTATAGAACAAAGGATCCCTGAGGATAACCCTCGTACTCAAGATACTAATGATGTTGGGCCTCTCAAGAATTTGAAAAATATTAACTTGAAATCGGGAACATCATGGGAAGGATATCAACAAGCACTGGTGACAGAGGCAATCCCCTTCTTGAAAGAGAATAACCCTGACTTACTCATAGTTTCAGCTGGATTTGATGCACTGACGAGTGATTGGTCTAGTGGGTTGATGTTGGAACCATGTGACTATAGGTCAATTGGAGAAGAATTGAAGAAAAGCTTTGGCAATAAAGTAGCTTTTGGTTTGGAAGGTGGATACAGCTTTCAGAATCATGCCTTGAGTGAAGCGATTATTGCTTTTTGTGGTGCATGGGATTCAGAATAAAGCCATATAAACAACAATCACTACTTTTCATATTATTATTGTTTACAAAATTGTTCTAATTTGTTCGTTCAGAATATTCTCTGGAAATACTACTTTTAAAATGTGTCACTTTGATTAGTGGTATTGATACGAGGTACGTTTTCGACATCATCGTGACTCTTCAAAAAGTGTCTCCGACACATTGGACATTCATTATGCTTCATAAGCCATGGAATGACACAATTCAAATGAAAAGCATGATAACATTTCTCATTCTTAGACCAGCAGATGTCATCATTATGTTCATATTTTGTCATGCAAATAGCACAGCTTCTTGGATTGTAAATTGAAGAATCGACGGAAACACTGTCATCTATTCCATGATGAGTCGATCTCCATTCTCGAAATGATAACTCAATATTACTCTTCTTTGTTTCATAATTATGTGATATATTATTTGCTTGAAATTCGTCGCGACCGACACTTTCCTTCTCTGTCTTCAATTCTACAGAGTGCAAAGACAAACTGCCGTCCATCTTCTCTTCATCCAAATCATTTGTGATCGCATTCATCTTTGACGATCTCTCCGATAAAGCTTTGTCATGTGGTAAATAAATATTTCCCGAAAAAGTTTTGACTATGGCTTTCTAAAAGACACAGTATTAAAGAAAAAATGAGTGAATGCACAAACATTCCATTCTAGCAAATCCTACATGAAACTTGCCTTCTTTACAATATTCTTCAATATATATTTCCGTCTCTTCTTTTCCAAGGATTCCCTCTGATTTTGTGTGACTTCTATTTCTGCCGCGTCTATTTCTGCAAGAGCTTCCAAAAAGTCTATTTCCATTCTGTCTCTGATTCTGCCTTGTCTACAATCGTCGCAACAACAACATAAAAACAGACAAAGAAAAGAAAATATTACAGTCACGAGGACTCCGATATAAATACCTCCATCACGTCCGTCTTCAGTTTCAGAAGTGATCTGTAAAGTTCTTTCCTCGACTAAGTTGCTTGTAAAACTATGAAGTATCAAATACTGATACATATTGAGCAGTAAGGTGTGAAGTTTGTAAGTGTTTTAGTTTTGTCTACGTTAGTTGGTACGTCTACGTAGTAGTTGAATATTTTGGGAGAAAGGAAAGTTGAGTGGTACCTTGTATACACCGTTATTTGAATCATACGTGTGCAAACCCGAACGCAATTACATAGAAAATCAACAATGCCAAAATGAATGAGAAGGCTGTCAAAGGAAAATGTTTCTTTTCTCGACACTTCAAAGACACACTAAGTACGTACTACAGATTTGAACAATGGCCTGAAAGACATTGTTATTCTCTCCTATATTTTATATGGGAAAAGAGGGGTTTTAAATCGGACAAAATACAAGTTGCTACCAAATTGACGTCAACGAAGTACCACAGTGTACGTAGTGCGTTAGTATGAGAAAACAAAGAGAAAAACCAGTGTTCCTTATTCTTTTCTCCACACAATGATCAGAATGAAATCAATTACAATCATCATAAGAACATCAAGGAGAACAGACGAAGTTCCAATTCATACCTACACAGAAACTATTGTTCAGAACTACATATGAAACTTTAAAGTAATATATTAGCCAATGTCCAATTTATATAGTCAGCAGCATGATAGCTCCGATGAAACAGATAGTGATTCGGTATGGGATGGTAAGCGTTTTATTTTTCCTTTGCTTTGCTTTCTCAGTTGTTGCAATTCCAACACTTTTCAATTTTCCAAAATGAAGAATTGAGTGATCAGCAAACTTATGAAATTCAGCAGCACCAAGATCGACACGCTTATCAGCCTCCTAACCCCAATTTTAATGAACAAACCAAACAAATTCAACAAGCAGTCACGTCAACTGCAAACAGAATTGCAACTGCAGCAAAGACGGTAGCTCACTCAGCTCAACAACGTGTAAATAGAAATGGTTTATGGCAGCATGGTGATGGTTCAGATAGTGTTTCCGAAGGAGATGATATGAGTTATGATGGACCATATGCAAATAAGTCGCCCAAAAAGACTCAATTAGGTTTAGGTTTGGGCTTTGGAAATTTAAATCGAGAATACTCAAATAGAAGGGAACAAGCTGAACAAAATTCACCCTATGCTGATTTTGGTTTAAGAGAATCAGCTTCATCGCTATTCAAGTCGTCGGTACAGTATGGAAATAATTACTTTTCATCACAAGATGCAAGTGATCAGTCTGCTAGACTGCTAGATCATAATTATGGCATGGATGCTGAATTAGGCTTGAATGGGTCAGCAACAACTGAAAACTCAAATTCAAATGGGTTTTCATCAGAGAAAAAGTTTGTATTTCTGGAAAATTTCCGAATAAAAAGGGATAATTGGGGAACAGTTGCGAATCTAGACTTGTTTCTGTCTTCATTGTATAATTATTATTATCATCGGGGATTAGTTCCAATAATTGGCAAAGGCATTGTAGAACTCATTTCACTCTTTTTCACACTGTGGCTATCTGTATTTTTGATGGTGTATTTAGACTGGTATGGACTATGGGAATGTCGAGATGAAACCACCTGTAGACCTTTTCTTTCAAATTATATTTTGGAAAATGTAAGTGTTTTGCTGCTTCCTTTTGAAGTATTTAAGTAACCTTTTCTGATCACATAGTACCATCTTTCTTAGCCTCTGATGCAGTTGACTTTCTGGAATTTCCTCATGATGTTGTATATACTCCTGTTTTCCGCCTATGGGTTGTTTTCGATATCTAAATTTGTATCAAATATAAAAGATGCACTCGAGGCAAAGTACATTTTTGAAGACAAACTAGGAATAAGTGCAAGGAAACTTGAGGGTGGCGCGGTTGAATGGTATGAAATTGTTCAAAAGCTGCTGCAATTGCAACAAACCGGTGAATACAAATTTGCAATCAATGGGCAAAACATTAAGGATGAATTAGTTGTCGCTCAAAGGATTCTACGCCGTGAGAATTTCATGATTGCGTTTTTCAATTTAGATTTGCTTGATTTGACCATACCGATTCCATCTAAGAATGGTGCTAAAAGCAAGCAAAAGTTTTACTCGAAAACCTTAGAGTGGAGTATCTACTTCTGTGTCTTGAGTTACATGTTTTCTCATAACTACAAGATTCGACCCGCTTTCTGTATGGATGCTGTGGCCTTGCAGAGGAGATTCATATTTTGCGGCGTTGCACATGCAATTTTAATGCCCTTTTTACTCTTTTTCATGACATTGCACTTCTTTCTTCAAAATCTTTATGATTTTCGAACTACCAAGCAATATCTAGGACCCCGTGAGTGGTCAGACATCGCAAAGTAAGTGACATTTCTTTTACACATGACTATGAATCATATTGGGAATGAGTGTCTAACTCCTGCTCTGCTACCAAGATGGAAATTCCGAGAATTCAATGAGTATCCTCATATATTTGAAAGACGCTTAGAACCATCATATCAAGCTGCTGAAGATTATTTGAAGCTGTTCACTCCAAGCTCTATGCTGAATTCAGTAGGCCAAATAATGGTGTTCTTATCGGGTTCTTTAGGTGCAGTGTGCGTTGCTTTAGCAGCTATGAATGACGCTATTTTACTGCATGTGAAGATTAAAAATTGGAACCTATTGTGGTATGTTGGAATTCTTGGAGTCTTGTATTCTATTGGCAAATCTTTACTTCCAGATAACAACAGCTATCTGAAATACCACAAAAATCTGTTTGCAGAAATGGATGATTCTCTAGTGAGGGTATCAAATCACACGCATTACTATCCTCAATTTTGGAAGAAAAGAGGTTGGGACGAGATAATAAAATCCGCATTTTCGGATTTATTTCAGTACAAGGTGAAACTGTTCGTTCTTGAAATCATTTCCATCATCCTTGCACCTATAATTTTATGCTACTCTCTACCACCATGTGCATTTTCCATATGTTCCTTCGTACAAAATACGAAAATGGAAGTGTCTGGAACAGGTGATCATTGTGGTTTTGCCTGCTTTGACTTCGACCTCTTTGAAGATGAGAACTGGCAAGGGACAGATGAGGTACCGTCATCTCCCAACAGGACTTCTGATTTTTACGCAAACTTTAATTCACAGAGACGACCTAAAACAAGGATGGGTAAAATGGAAAAGTCCTTTTTCAGTTTTAAAACTCAAAATCCTGGTTGGAGATGTGCATCTTCAGGTCAAAACTTGGTGGATAGAGTACAAGATTATCAAACTGAGAAAGCCAATGCTCTTGCTAGAGAGCGTCAGCATCATATTGCTGCTGCTGCACGCCAAATAGCAATGTTGTCAGAACTTGAAAAAAGCCGACAGGACATAAGAGTCGACCCTCACATCAATGTTGACCAAATAAACGAAGAATATATACAACCGCCTCTAGATCAAGAGAATGTTGATAAGCATATAGCTTCCGAAGAATTGCCACCCAAACAAGAGAATCATAGAGTAAAATTTACAGACTTGCCATCTACACCACAAATTGGAACATTACGGAATATGAGTAGATCAAACCTATCCGCTCTAGCAAGTGTTTTAAAATATGACGATGTAGGTCTCTCGGCAGAATTGAATGGATTACTAAATATTTCGAGTCTAGATCCAATGATGAGTACCTTATTCAATGGAAGCATCGGACATTCAATACCTGTTACATCGATAGATGAGAGTAGGCTGGAAGGCACAGGCGAAGACAGACTTGCACAACACCAAGTAAACCAATACATGATGCTTGAAAAATACCACTCCCAACTTCGATCACGACAGGAAAGTATACAGGAAGAATCGCCTGATGTGACATGATAGTACGTGTGACTGCTAAGTTAATAAGCCTTACTTATTTTATTTACAAACTTATACTTCAAAATATGTTCATGTGTCTATGTTCTCATCACCTCTCTTGGTAATGCTTATCTCGCTCTTCTGTACAAAATTAATGATCGATCTCTTCACAGTGTTTAGAGGATCTTTTTGAATGATGTTTTCTTTCCTCGCATTGATGTCATTCTCACAATGCCTAGATCGCTCTTTCTGCATTTTTATGACACTGTTGGAGACATTGTAAATAGCTTTACTTTTCATTCCTAGCTTTATCATAATTGCAGTTCCTCCACTAAGAAATAAAAGCGATATGCCCAGAACAAAATTTGCTGCAATGATTGCATAGTCTTTTTTGCTAAGTCTGTGAAATGCTACGGAAACAATTGTACCTAAGTCTCCATAGCTAGATACTAACATTTCACTCAAAACTTTCATACCTTTTGCAATCTTGGGCAAATTGCCAGGTTCGGTAAAATACTCAGTGGCAATATTCGCAAGTCTCCGCTTTTCTCTCCATGGCAGAGCTTTTATGATAATCTCTGCCCCTTTTCTCGCTAGTCGATATGGTACAGAACATAAATCGAACAGGAAAGAAATCAAATTGACTCCTGCTTCAAATTCTAAGCGCAAGCACTCCTCGCATATATTTTCCATTTCATTCTCTATCGGGAAATCGTATCTGCTATCTTTCATACTTCTCCGACCACGTATGAACTTGGCGAGATTCTTTTCATTTATGTTAGGATGCAAGAGTGCTACTGTCTCAAACGCCAAGTTCGTAGCTTCAGAGTGACTGATGCTTTGATTACTTTCACTTCTCGCTAAGGTAGCTTCGCATGCTTTCACCGCTTCATCTGTAAAAGCATCACAGTGAATGCTGTTCCTTTCCGACTTCGACAATAAATAAAAACTATTTTTAGAGGCGATGTAATGATCTGCTTCCTCTGTATCTATATCGTGAAATGGAGTTTTCTTCTTCGTTACAGCTATCTTTTCATGCCGTTGCTTAATTCCATTTTCACACAACAAGTGTCTATCATGGTTATTTACTATTGGGTGATATTCGGTATCTTCCATTTTATCATCAAAGATTAAAAAAAAAATGCATATTGATTTACGAGTATTTCTCATTTTGAAAGAGAAAGCATTCTTCGATGTCTTCGATGATCTTCTTTGATGATGATGGCGCATTGCTGTCATCTACAGTACATTAAGGGAAGGGTGTAAAGACAGGCCATTTATGATGTTTGACATCATGATTGGAATGAGAACCCCCAAGTCACTCAACCGACATATTGCATCAAACCAATGAAAACTTGAGAGCTCTTTGATAGACATATTGAATATCTCATTTGAATTTAGCACATCTATCCAATGAGTAACGAATCCAATTTGAGAGTAGGGATACTTGGAGCGGCCCGCATAGCCAAGAAAAATGTAGCCGCCCTTCGCAGTGTATCTTCTGGTTGTGATTTTGTTGCCATCGCATCTAGGTCTTTGGAGAAGGCTCAAGCCTTTGTCCGTGATTATGTTTCCACTGAAGGGGAAGAGACCATGATACAAATCTTTGGGGGAGATAGTGCATATGATGAACTAATTCAGTCTGACAGTGTTTCTGCTGTTTATGTGCCTTTACCAGTCAGTGTAAAAAAAGAGTGGATCATTAAGGCCTTGCGCAACAAGAAACATGTGTTGTGCGAAAAACCTGTATCTGTCAACAGTGGTGATTATGAGGACTTGTTGTGTATTGCAAAAGAGGAAAATCGCTTTCTCATGGATGGCACAATGTTCGTGCATAATATTCGTACCCACCAAATTATGGATTTCATATCCGAAGGTGGACTTGGTCAAGTATCAAGAATTAATT
Organism: Chaetoceros tenuissimus; assembly: GCA_021927905.1. Taxonomy (NCBI): domain Eukaryota; phylum Bacillariophyta; class Thalassiosirophyceae; order Chaetocerotales; family Chaetocerotaceae; genus Chaetoceros; species Chaetoceros tenuissimus. The sequence goes on along the minus strand of BLLK01000029.1, from coordinate 671,156 downwards.
CCGAATTTTGCTTCACTGGTGATGATGAGTTCTTTTCACAGGATATTCGTATTTCAAAAGATGGGGACCCGCATGGCTGCATAGGTGACCTAGGATGGTACAATATTCGCCTCGCACAACTTGTAGCGAAAGCCAATCATAGTGCAAGAGCAAAAAAAGTACAAACAACCTACTGGAAACTGAACAGTAATAATGTCCCAATTGATGCACAGGGCTTGGTTTTCTTTGCAAACGACGATACAAATGAGACTGATATGATATTGTCTTTCCATTGCAGCTTCTTGCATGTGCTCCAACAAAGAGTCAGTATTGTAGGATCAGAAAAGACCTTGGATGTGAATGATTTTGTCATACCGAGAGAAGATGCATGTGTCTATTCATTGCATGGACAAACATTGACAGTTAATGAAGTTTTTAGCACTTTATCAAACGAATACGTTGAAGTACAATGTAACCCTGTCCAGGAAGTGCTGATGTGGAGAAATTTTAGTAAGATTTGTGAAGAAATTGAAAAGTCAAATGACTGGACTAATATTGAAGCTGTAACCTTATCAGAGATATCCCTCGAGAACCAAAGAATAATTGATGGGCTGATGGAAAGTATCGCCCAAGATGGCAAACCCGTCTATTTATAGATTGAACCGTTTGTACTTAGTTCCACAGGAGATAGTATTGTAAAAACCTTTAAAGTATTTTATTTCAAGTTATATGATGTAGCTTTGTTCCGCATTCTTCTGAGCATGACTTTGTTGCGACAATTAGATAACTCTTACTTTCACTCTTCTACAACTTTATTCTGATAACTACTTATAGTTGTATTTCCATTTGAACTTGATGATGGAGATATTTCAGTTTGAGGTTCTGACAATCCCGATAATAAAATATTCAAATCGCTTAGAATTTCTCGAAATGAAGGTCTATCTTCTGGTATCTCACTCCAACAGCGCACCATTAGATCAGCAAATGGACTATCTTCTGGTACAGGAGGTCGAAGACCGTCGTTTGCCACTTGAGCTATTATTTGCATACCGTCCAAGTCGTGATAAACTTCTTCCCGTGTAGCAATTTCCCATAAAATAATTCCAAAACTGTATACATCACTTGACTGAGAGCACCTTGCGTGCTTGATTACTTCTGGAGCTAACCAGCATGCAGTACCGACACCACGAGTCATTGTTCTACTTCCCGACAACTGTGCCCGAGCCGATCCCCAGTCACCTATTTTCGCTATAATAGTTGCCTCTGAATTCAGCTTACTAGAGCGGTCACTATGATCAATTCTAGATAAAGTCGACGAAGATAATGGTTTTCTTGCTTGACCACTTCCCGATGACACGATTTCCGACGTTTTAATAGTCCATTCACCATCATTCTTTTCGATGAATGTTTCATTCAACAAAATATTGTGACTTTTGAGATCCCTGTGAATAATTGGAGGGTCCTGATTGTGGAGGTACAACATACCTTCAGCAAGTTGCAGTGCAATCTTCAGACGCGTTTCTAGCGGCAACTCTCGATCTTTATCGTCGAGTAGTTGGCGAAGGCTACCAAGAGAACACAATTCACTCACGATCCAGATTGCTTGAGCAGTCAATGAGCACCCAAAGAGCTGCAATACATTAGGATGTCGCAGAATAGCCATCATTCCAGCTTCACCTATAATCTCTTCTATTATTTCATTCTGTTGTGATGATTTTCCGGCTACAGCTGCTTGAGCAAATACGAACTCTTTAACAGCAACACTAGAAATGTTCCATTTTGCACTCCAGACTCTTCCAAATGTACCCTCCCCAATGATCCTGTTCAAAATGATTTCTTGGGGATCTATCAATTGTAATAAATTAGGATTTGCAACAAATCTAGTTCTCATCGCTTTATAGTAAGCATCATTCACACTTGTATTTCCAGCTGCACCATAAGCAAGCGTGTCCAAGGAGATACCATTGACTTGAGACTCTCTGTCAAAAAGGAAGTTCATCAGAGTCTGGTTAATAGGTTTGTTGCAGAGCAACGCGAGAAACATTCCTAGAAGCGCCCCAAATGCTATAAGATATACAGCAATAGTATAACCAACAGCGAGGCGACCAATGTTACCGTCAACCGGCTCAATCTGCAGTTGCGATATAGCCATTATTGCACCTTGAACATAGTCACCAGAGAGGTTGACAGTTACAGGAATTTTGACAGTTTTCGTAGTAATTCCACTTAGCGTATTCGATCGACCTTGTGAAGGTGGTAATTTCATTGTCTCGGTTTTTTCCTCGTATCGCCATGCAGCAACAAAATTATCCCCAGTTATAAAGACTGTTCCTTCGTGTTCACCAAAACCGTTCGCAAGACTATGTAGTGGTTCATGATGACCTTCAAATCCTGGTAACCAGCCCCATTGATAATGTTTCGCAGGCTTTGTTGCTGTACTCGTTTTCAGTTCACCTTTATCTCGTATTGCGCTATCATCCACCATTGTTGGTTCATTAGGCTGGACAGTTGTATTTAACAGGGCAATGGTGTATGGCCTACTTGAGTCCGGCCAAGTGGAGCTTGAAGCAGTTCTACCCGCCACCATTAATCCATAAGGTGTCAAAAGCATATTTCCACCTCCCGATGGCATGACAGTATGAGCCGAATCTGCAAGACAAGTCCATTTATGGGAATTCAAATCAAATGCTCCTAGTCCCATACAAATTTCTCCCGTACCGAATCTCTCAAACGATCCCATGACATACAAGACCTCAGCATCCTGATCTAGCTGTAACGACGTCGCAACACCATCCTGTGTAGCATTGAACATTGTCAATCCTCCTCCTGGGTGTGCAACTAAATGCCTTGAATTTTCATCATAGATCGCAAGACCGGAAGGTATATTATGGCCATCGATAGCATTAAACTTTCCAGCTACATGTAATTGTCTTCGCTTCGCATCATAAGCCAGAGCCAATACTGTGACTTGACACCAAGAGCATGTTATTTGGCCTATTGGAAGCGGCGACCAGATTTTTCTCACGGAATTATAATGTGCAATATTGTAAATATTGACGAATCTATGTTGCTCTCCATTCCAAACTTGAGTAGTGAATGATCCTGCAACATAAACGTCCTCTGGTCCAGCTAAAGCTGCAGTTGTAATCTTCATTCCCTTTGAAAGAGCAGAGTTACAAAGACCATCTCCAACAACTGAGAGCTTCGAACCATCCCATTCTCCTACACTACAAAAGGTTTTTTGACTATTCTTATCCGTAGTTGTATCGGTATCAAACGCACCTACGACGATAAGCTCTCCGCCTCGAACCTCCTTGACCAAAGATGATTCGTCAAAACTTGTACCAGAATCCCACTCTGCAAAAGTGTGATTGACTAGCAATGAATAAACTTCTCCACCACTGTACGAATTGTATAAACTCAGTTGTATCCTGTCATGTATATTCCATTCACCTTCCGATAAATCAAGCTGAGCAATATTACAAAATGTATCTCCTACAGTCATTTTGCCTGCAATGACTAATTTTGAGTACTTATCTGATGAATAGAGTCCAGGAAATCTGACTATAGGTTTATTTTCACTTTGAGGCCCGAGTATATCATTGTCTAATACCCTATCATAGTTGGAAAATTTGTCTTGAGTCTGGTTCGTAAATATGAGTCTGTAGAAATATTCAGGTGTCAACCTGGAATATGGATTGGAATGTTGCAAAGAGAAATAATTGAGAATATTGTAAAGGGCAATCATAATGCATGGGTATAATGTCAACGAAAGTATGAGTATACGCCATTTGAACTTTGGAAGGCTATGTCGTGAAATTGCAAAAGCACTTGCTCCGAAAGAAGATGTTGATATGTTGTTCCGCTCCTGCCGTATCCTCACATCGCTGCCATCAGTATTATATCGCTCAGGACATGAATCTAGAGAGGCACTGTTGTTCTTTGGAGAGCTTGTAGAAGGAGAAGCTTTATATATATTTGATGATGCAATCAGAGGTGATAGCTCGTGCATTTCTTCACTTGATTCTCCTATGGATTCGATAGAGTCACTCATTCCAACAATTTCAAAAATACATTCAATAGTATATTTTTGGCTTTGTTGACAATGGTCTCCTTCTTTTCAATATATACAAGTGTTCAGGTCTATCTACTTCGAAGAGATATTCTTTGTTCACACAAGCATTATCTTCAAGTATTCGTCAAAACACAAAAGCCAATGTTTTTGATGGCTTCTTGGCTTCTTGCCATCACATCTGCTGGCATACCAAATGTCTATTTAGGCTATTTGACACCTTGAAAAGGAGATGATGAGCAACTTTCTCATCATTGTGTCACAATTATTACTCTACTGATGATAAAATCAATGCATTGAATAATATTTTTTTCCCAATAAAAACAACTGTACAATATATAATAAAATAATTATTTAGAAAGTAGATTCGATTCAATAAATTTCGAGCAAAACCAATTTTGATTAGCTCTCACTTCACTTCCATGGAACATATACTCATTTACTACCAATCTCTTGCTCCAGTTTTCTCATATTTTTCCAGGACAGCAAAATCATCCTTTAAAAGTTTCATTCTTTAGGCTTCAGTTTTTTAGATACAAACTTCAATCCTTTTGTCAATCCTTTGCCTGTCTTTTCTCCAACATGATGCTTCTTCTCAAACTCCTTGGCCTTTGAAACAAATGTAGAAGTTGCTTTTTTGGTTTTATCAACGACATGATGCTTTTCATCAATCTTTTTGGCACGGTCTTTGGCTGATAATACTACATCTCCAGAAGCTCTTGCAACATCCCCAGCTTTTGAATTTTCAGTTGCTAAAATACCGGCGCCTACAGCACCTACGATCCCAAGTACTGGACCCGCAACTACTAAACCAGCTACACCCCCAGCAACAGCTGCTGCTCCAATGACTTTATCTGAAACTTTTATTTTGTACTTGTCCGACTCATTTGGTTCTCCTATGTTGTTGGTGCTATGTTGTCTGCCGTAATTTTCTTCCGAGGCAGGTGTAGCGACAGGGATATCTGGCTCGAATGGTGCAGATGGTTCGGGTCTATTATTTGACATTCTTCTGATTAATGATACTTTTCGTTTCTTATCTTCTATATTTTGGTTATGTTGAATATTATGGAAGCAGTAGTACTACCTATTGAGGTGGATTCTTCTGTCTACCAGTTTGTCCTTCGCGTTTGTTCCGAGAAAAGTAGTATCACGAACTAAATAAATTGAGGTTGATTTTTTTGAAAGAAATGTTTTATACTTGTTGATACAATTGTGAACGATTTGTTTTGAAGATGAGTTTATGTTTAGAAATACAAGTGGTAGATACATTTGTTCTTCTACATGTACTTACCTGTGTACTACCAGGTTACTACCTCTCAACGATCAAGATCAATCAACGGACGCGCTTTGAAGGAAAATGAGCAAATAAAAAGAAGTTATTTGAAGGTTTCGCTTTTTTAGCAAGAGTGAAGTCACAATTACTCATCCGACTTTGTGTCGGATAACAACTGAAAAATTGAGATGGTAATTACGTACGTAGGAATAGCCACGGTACTTTACGAAGAGAGTACCAGTACGGTACATTGAATTCATTTGACTTCTATCGGGATATAGACATATAGTTCCAAGAATATACAATCACAATCTAAACAATGGGAAAATCTCAACCTATCAACGATGCCACTGATGAACTTCAGCAACCACTGTTGGCAGACGACCAAGAGCAGCTGAATGATATTCTTTCAAGTGATGCCATACCAGTCGTAATAGCCGAACCTGTGTCAAGCGAGTCCATGATAAGATCCGATGTTATTCTTCCAAGTGATGACAATCAGGGTCGATGGAGAGATGGTTTATTCAACTGCTGCTCTTATGGATGTTGTCATCCATCCTTTTGTTTGCCTCTTAATTGTCCTCTCATCGGAATTGCCCAGGTGATGAGAAGAATGAGTCTGAACTTGATTGGAAAAAGAGGAAATGAATCACAAGCCACTTTGACTTTTTTCATTATTTTTTCCATCGCGTGTATCATTTTATGCTTTGGACCAAAAATTTTGATATCTTCCTTGGGTATTGCAATGCAATCTTCAGAGGGTACAAATCAGACTTTCATGATAGTTTTACCCTGTTCCATTGCTACATTTTTCTTATTCTACTTGATTGTAATTACAAGAAGGGCAATTCGGAAAAGGGAAAACATTCCAAATGGATGTTGCGGACCATGTGATGATTGCTGTGTGGCGGCAGTATTTCCTTGTTGCGCTGTAGGTCAAGCTATGAGACACACTGCAAATTACAACATCTACAGGGCAGTTTGGATATCTACCACTGGATTACCAGATGGAATAGAAAGAAATTCACAGCCAGCCCTATCTACAGAACATGTGCTGGATCAAAGAGTTGAATCGGTGTAATTGGGATATTCAATTGAATGGAGACTATGAATGTATCCATGATTCCAATATTTGCATGATATTGTATAGTTGATTTGAATTTAATAAAAAGTAGTATAGACAAAACGTAAAAAAGTTGCAACACTATTTGGAAATCTATTTTTAGAAAATCAATCTCCAAGCACTCTCTGCAAAACGCATCTGAATCTTTCTTGGACAATCCATTACCTCATGATAATGAAGGCATGACAAAGGAAAACCACTTTCATTCGGAGGGTTCACACTTCAAGTGACACGTCGATACAATGTAGAGTCGGCTTCATTCTTGAATCCCCCCTTTCCTTTGTATAAGGAGTAGGCACTCGTCGACAGAAAATGCTTGGCAAGTCCTCTAAAATGATTGGTGTATCTTTTCTTTTCTGCATTTCAAGATCATAGTCAAAGTATCTTGGTCCTTTTTGCATGTTTCGCGATTCAGGGTGAAATTGACAAGAAATTCTTCTTTGTGTCTTGCGTTCATCCCATGATCTTTCCTTTGTTTTGATTGCGTTTGGGATACAATATTGATTATTTCTATGATGATGTTGTAAAGACTTTGGAGCTGTACTTGGTCTGTCAGGGTGTTTTTTCTTTCGAGTTTGCCAACTTTTCGAATGTTCTCTCCAATCTTTTCGGAATAATCTCTCCAATTAACACCATTTTCCATAAGTGTATTGTATTTAAGTTAAATGTGATTTTTATAATCGGTTAAATCAAGTAAGGAAGTTTGTCTCGACAAGACATGGTGTGACTGATGTTCGTGCTGTGACTTTTTAGATCTGGTCATCCTCTTTCGCTGCATCGTCTCCTTTTGGTTTCTTCAACTTTTCTGCAGCTTCCATAGTCTTTGTCTTTACAGTATTTGCTGCGTTCTTAGTCTTTTCTGAAATCTTGAACTTATCGTCAACCTCCTTTGTCTTCTCTGCAACTTTTTCTGCTGCGTTCTTTGTTTTTTCACGAATATGAAGCTTATCGTCAATCTCCTTCGCTTTATCCCCAACAGCCTTTGCTGCACCAGCCAATCCTTGTAGGAACTTATTCTTTGGTTGATCGTCTGCCATTTTAGTAATTAATTTTCAGTGTTTATTTGTATTCGTTTTGAAAGAGATGATGATTCCTCTTCAAAGATAGATATTCAATATATGAAAGTGGATCGGAACATCGGAACTATCGAAGCATCCGTCGTGTCATCATCAGAAGCGGTTTCACCCCCTAGCTACTTAGCCTGAATTTATTTACGAGTTTACCTGTCTATAATGAGCAAATACACAAAACAGGAGGGCATTTGAATCCATTGCATGAGATCTTTCATAATATTTATTTCAAGTGGAACGAACGTTATAAAAGAGCAGAATTTATTTGAGATCTCCTAAAGTGCGAGCTACACAAGCCAAAGAATGGTAAGAAGAAAAATGGGAGATGTGATCCCCATCTTTTCCAATAGTCATCAATATAATTATTAATGATTTGTTGATGATTGTACAATAAGCAGTAGATTTCACCAGAACCATGCAGATTCTTTGAAATGAAAAAGAAGTGTTGTAAAAAGTGAGAAGCAGTTAGTAAGGTATAAAAGACGTTATAATGAATCATAACCTATAGAGCATTGTTTTTGAGGAGATTGCGTTTTGCAAAATCCAAACAAAGCCAACAGCTCTTTGTGTTCACAAAACAAAAAATACCTCGGGTCTACCCCAAATTTTACCATTGCTACAAGGATCTACATAATCTGATTAGTATTTTGAAGGAAAACGAATCTTGGCCTAGTGAAAGTTTGCAAAATGGTCGGGTACTCGGAGGCAGATGTCTATCAAAAAATTGATCGGCTTGTGAGTGCGTCATCACCTTCGGATGCATTAGAATCTTTGGCATCCATATCTTCTTCAATTCGATTTCCTCCAATCATTGATAGAAACAGTGATGATCAAAGAGATGACGATGTAATATTGGAAGAGTATCGAGCTGACATATTCTCAATTCAGAAAATTTTGGCTGAAAGCGATGAATTCATGTCTGTAATATGCTCTCTTCTCTCTGAAAGTACGATCCCTAATTTGAAAGCACAGACGATTGACGGTGGAGATACTGCTGCATGCGAATTTTTATCGGCACTGTTTTCATCTATGGAAATTGATGATGGGTTAGAGAGTTCATCAGAAAAGCAAGCAAGCAGTATTAGAAGTATCAGAGAACAGAGGAAATTTCAATCCAATGCCCAGTTGAAGAAATTTCTTCGCCCTTCGTCTGATCAGTATTTGACTCATGCTTTGCTTGATTTGATCTCGCATCCCACATCAGGGTCAGCTTCAGCAATGTCATCGATCACAACGTCATTGTATGCGAAAACTTCCGCAATCAAGATTTTGTCGAAATTGACTGCAGCAATACCCACCCTACTACACTCACAAATTTTGGCTGCTCCAGAGGGGCTGAATAGGATCCTTGATCTTCTCAGTGCAACAAGCGAGGAGGAGGAATCTATTCGAAACGAATCGCTAATTTTGTGTACAATTATGGCAAAGACGAATGCTGGAAGTGCAAGATTAATGATTTTTGGTGAAACCTATGAAAAAGTCATGACTATTGCTGCTGACGATGCAGTGGGTTCTGCTGTTCGTGGCGATTGTCTGAAACTTTGCATTGAGTTGACAAGGCAAGATGAAATGGGATCAGAAGTATTCCTAGGAAGTGGAGCATTGGTGAGGCAGCTGGCGAAATTTTTGGATTTAAGGTTGGGGCAAAACTTTGTCAATCCAAAAGAAGAATTGCATAACGAAGAAGACGATCTTGATGATATTCTTGGAAATGGAGAAAAACCTGACGATAAATCAAACAATGCAAAAAAAGTAAAGAGGAATATACCATATTTGACCAAGGAAGAAGCTAGTGTTGCAGAGCTTGCTCTTGGTCTATATCGTGTTTTGGCAGATGGAAATGCAGACTATGACATCGATCACAAAGAGCATGAAAATACGGACGTTATGCTGAAGAAGAGGTCGCGTAAAAAGTCCATTTTATCCAACGATTTTCTCACACGTTTGGTAATCGATTTGGCACTGTACACTTTGCCACCTCCAGACGCCCCTATCTCTATGTTTGTCAGCGCAGTGCCAACGTTGGACGTCCAATTATTGGCACTGGATGTACTTGCAACATTGGCTTACAACTCTGGAGATGAACTACAAAGAGAAATCCTGTCAAAGCGCGGAGTTTATCTAAATGCTGGTGTTTTGGATAGGATCATGTACCTGATTTGTACTGGGGATGGCGCAAATCGGGAGCCAATGGGCGATCATTCAGATGGTGGTGCAGACAAAATAAGCATTCATTGTTTAGGAGTGTTAAGGTACTTATTAAGTGCACAAGAAGCAAGTGCAATGATGATTCACACCTTGTCACCCCCACCTCCAGAAGAAGAAGGTGTAATGATGATGGATAATCAAACCTCCGAGGTACAAAAGCTAGTGAATACTCTAGGTGAGAACATTCATGTATTACTAAGTGCAGAAATAAGGCAAGACTTGAAGGAAGAAGACAAAAGACGAATTTCCAGAATGATAATTGGATCTAGTGGTGCTATTGGTATCTTTTTAACAAATGGAGCAGGAGAAACTTCAAGAGAGATTCTATTGCGTGTGCCTGTTCCTCCACCTCCTCCTACTTCAACAGAGGAAGACTCTAACGACAATCCTACCTCATCTTTGGTGGAATGTATGATATCTTTTGTTGACATGTGTACAAATGATCCGGTCGCAATGTCAGATTACAAAAACGTAGTTTCTGCAATATTAAGACTACTTGCTGAATGGGTACCATCCACACCAGATGTAATTTCAGCTATTTTCACTAGTGCCAGTAGCGTAGCGCTTGGAGTACTTTTACAGAGCAAATCAAAAACTAGTGATGCACCAACGATATCTGCCTTTTCTGGTATTTTACTAGGCTTATGTATGGCAAATATGAAGGCAGATGATGATATTGGTGGATGGTCCATTTCAAGCATAATGAATCTAATTAGTGTTGGTCTTGGTATGGGAAAGTTCACAAAGCTATTAGAAGGTTTAAAAAAGTATCTGAAAAATGGAGACAATGAATCGGGTGTTCCACCGTGGACTTTTTGCGAAACAGAAAGGCTGACTCTTTTGCATTGGTATAATGAAAATGTGAACATAGTTCGAAAGAAGGCTGTTCAAGAACTGACTCTATCTTGTGGAAATTCAAGCGACTCTGACTCCGGGGATGAAAGTCATCCTTCAAAAAGCACGAAATCATTGAAAATGCTCGTTTCCCAACAAAATAATGAGATCGAGGATCTGAAAACAAAACTCGCAGCTGCACAGAACTCGTTCTCTGCAGTATCGAACGAAGTGACGGCACTGAAGAAGAGATTAGAAGCAAATCCATCTCAACTAGACGACATTCTTAATGAAAGTGCTTCGAAAGTTTCTGAACTGGAAATCAAAAACAAGGAGCTGGTGTCGACAATGAGAACTAATGAAAAGAATTTTGAAAAAGTATTGAATGAGAAGGAATCAGTTTCCTCAGAACTAAAGACATCACTACAAAAAGAAAGACAAACTTTGAAGGAAATTATGGAGGACAAAAATTCTTTACAAGAAGAATTGACCGGGTTGACCACAGCCTACACCAACCTCGAGGAGGAATATAATAGAGTTGCTAACAAGGATGGGGAAACAACTGAAGAAGTCATGCCAATGTCCTCATATCAAATACTTAAGGATGAAAATGCAAAGTTAAAACATGACATGAAGACGTCCAACAATTGGATGAAGAAGGCGCAAAATAAGATCGAGGACTTGAATCAACGCAACATCGAGCTTAATGAGAAACTCAAAGTTATCGCTTCTGAGAATTCTTCTAGTGCAAAATTACTAGAGGACGATATTAAGGCCAAGGATGCTGCTGTTTTTGAAATGAAAAACCAGATTGATATCCTAGCAAATGATAGAGATACGTTGAAGAGTGAGGTTGAGTCATTGAAGTCTGACAGAGTAAAAATCTACGAATCTCAACAAAGAAGCGAGGTTGCTAACAATGATTTAAACAATGAGATCGGTATTGTGACAGCTGAAAGAGATAGATTGAAGAATGACATCGAAGCACTGAAATATGAACTCTCTACAGTACGTGAATCTTTACAACAAACTGAAGATTCCACATATGATCATGAGCAAATTGATCGACTGAGAAGTGAACTGACGTTAGCTGAAGAGAAGATTCTTGAAAATAATCAACAATATGCTGCTACTATTTCTGGGCTAGAGCTGGGACTTGCGTCTAAGGAACAAATTATTTCGGATTTGGAGCAAAAGATCAGTGATTTATCTCGTCCTTCTAAAATCGATGAAAGTGCAGACGAAGAAAAAATGAAGCAGCTCAATGATGAAATCAAGAAACTCTCAGCTGCGAATAAATCAGCAAATGAATGGATGGCAGGTGCTCACCAGCGAAATACTTCCCTCAAAGAACAAGTAAAGGCCCTCAAGAAGCAAATTGATGATTTGAACAATGACACTAATGCCCGACAAGAATTAACAGCTTTGCAGGAAACAATTAAGAAACTTGAATTCGAGAAAGATTGTCAGACTTCAAAGATGGTTGAGCTTGAAACAAAATTGATTAATTCGGAGGAAAGTAAAGCAAAGGAAGAGGATAATATTAAACACGAATTGGAGAAGAGTATGAGGGAATGGAGTATACTGAAAGAAGAGAACTGCAAGCTGAAGGAAGAAATTTCTGTTTTGAAAAGAGACTTTGAAGAGGAAAGAGAGTCACTCATGTCTGAAAAGGAGGAAGCTCTTTCAAGTTTAAAGCACATAAATACTGAACTAGCAATTGCCAAGAAGGAAGCAGAAGACTTGCGTGTAGCTTCATATTCCATAGGTTCCGAAAGTGAAGATCAGAATGCTGTGATATCACAAATGGCTACGGAAATCCAGACTTTGAAGGATGAAAATGATTCCCTTGTGATAAGTGTGGAGGAGCATGTAGCTGCTATCGAAGATATGCGTAATAGGTTGACAGAATTCCATTCTTGGAGTGAAACGGCTCAGCAACGTATCCAAGAACTCGAAGGTGAGAAATCTTCAGCAGAGGAAAAGATAAAACTACTAGAGGCAAAAATTGAATATGAAAACAATAACTCGGAAATTAATCAAGACCAAATCAATGCTACTTCCCAAGAGTTAGAATTGGCAAATGTTTTGCAACAAAAGGATCAGCTGGAAAAAGAAATGCAAGCTTTGAAGAAGCAACTTGAAGACACAAAACAAGATAGATTGAATGAAGGCGATGGACCAACCCAGGATACCGAGGAAACTAATGAAAATACAAGTCCCATTACATCTTTAGAGGATGAGAAACTTCAACTCGAGTCTAAGATTCGGAATCTAGAGGAAAGTGAAATAAGTCTCAAAGAGAAATGCAAATTGTTGAAGAGCGAGTTGGATCAAGTAAACTCGGATCTGAACTGCGCGAAAGAAAATGCAATCTCAAATATTTCTGATCTTGAGGAAAAAGTGAAGCTACTAGAGCTCCAGAATCGAGAACACCTGGCTTCCATTGAAAATTTACAACATGAGAAGGATCAAGGCATGAGTGATGATAAAGAATCATTAGCTTTGGAGTTGTCAAATCTTCGAGATGAACTCTCTACTTCCGAGAACGAAAAGATCGATGCGTTCACAAAGATTGAAGAAATGAAGATGGTTGAAGCAACATTGAGAGAAGATTATCAAAATTTATTCGAGTCTAAAAAGCTCGACGAAGCAGAGTTAAATGTTCTCAACGAAGACATTGAGTCCCTGAAAATTGAGCTTGATGATCTGAAACAAATGAATAAAGATTTACAAAGTAAGGCTGAGTTACTAGATGAGGTAGAAGAAAACATGTTTGAAAAAGAGACTGAGGTATCTGAATTGGAAGACGCCTTGAAACAGACGAAAGATGCCCTTAGCGAACTTCAAACTGAAAGTGAAGAAGCAATAGTACTTTGGAAAGGTAGGTAGAACTTCTCGTAACTGCCTTTTGAATTATTTGTCTGTTCTAATCATGAGTTTGACCATTTTGTTTTAGAAAAAGTTGACGATCTAGAGAATGAAATATCTCGTTTAGAAAAAGAAGTCTCTCAACAACAAGAAGAAGCCAAAGAGGCCATTTCTCTTTGGGAACAGCGCTGTTCATCCTTGGAGGAGGATGTAAGAAATATGGAAATGGCTCGCATGGATGAGGAGGAGTTAGTTCTCCTTAGAAAAGAAGTAAACTCAAAACAGGTCATAATAAATGAACTAGTTGAAAATTTGAAGATCGAAAATGAAAACGTGATCAAACTTGAAAAAGAAAGGAACAGTGCAGAGTTTATCTTCAAAGCACACATTGAGGAACTCGAAAATGCTATTGAAGGGCACTTATCTTCCAATGAGCAGCTGCAACATGATCTCATAGAGAAAGAAAATGTTATTGCAGAATCTGAATTTCAAATTGAAACTCTAACTTCTCAAATGATGGAAGTAAATCAAGAGTCAGAAGAAGTTGTCAGGCAATGGCAAGATACGTGCAAAGGGCTCGAGGACACTATAACCGAGCTCGAAGAGAGTATTGCAAAACAGAATGAAAGTGCTACATCTGCGATAGAGCAATGGGAATCTAGATGTAGTGCTCTTATGAATCAAGTGGCTGAATTGGAAGATGACCTGTACAGAAACTCGAATCATGCCGTAATTGAAGATATGAAGAAGGACCTACAAGAGAAGAATTCTTTAGTTAAAGAATTTGAGGATAGAATCAAAATTCTTGAGGCAAATCAAAAGATTCATTTGGATCAGCATAATCATTTGAAGCAAGAAACTTTATCAATGGAACAAAGTCTGAAGTCAGAGAAGACGCTATCAAAGGACCTTTTGGCAGAAATTGAACATTTGAAGAGTGAAGTAGATACACTACAAAGACAATTATCTTCAAGTGAAGATATTCAAAAGGCTTTTGATGAGGTTCAGTATCTTCTCGAGACAACTAAAGAAGAGCTTTCTACAATCCAAGCAGAACGAAAAGAAAGAGAAGCACAAATGTTACAGGAGAAGGAAGATTTAGAAACGAAAATCAGTAGTATGGAAGACGAGAAGAAGCGTCTAAATGAAGCTATTCTTTTAAGCGAATCGGACGTGAAGGAAATGAAGCTTGTCATCAGTCAATTAGAGAATGAATTAAATGAAGCGAATGAGGCTCTCCAAGCTCATATTACTGATGAAGTCACTGTCAGGGCTACTGAAAAGGCTGCAGCGGCACTGCGAACACAAATCAAGGAGCTAAGAGAGAAACAGGCCTTTGATCAGCAACATGTTCTTAAGGAAAAAGAGGCAAGGCTATATGCTGAAGCTGAGGTGGAGCAGTTGAAAAATGATGTAGCCATTCTAGCACAAGTTGCAGCTGGAAAAGAAGAAGGAGATGGACAACTTGAATATCTTACTTCAAAAGCAGCTTCAGAAATCATGCAATCGGAGCGTGTAGAGATATCGAATCTTCAACAAAGTCTCAACGATGCAATTACAGAGTTAAAGAAAGCAAAATTGAAGGAACGAGACGCCGAAGATCGAGCAGCTAGTTCCCAAATGCATGCCTCTGTTTGCGAACAAGAACTTTTGTCGCTAAAGACAACTCTAGAAAGACTGAATACTTCCTTGCAATGTTCCAAAGAAAGTGAGGAAGGAGTGCAATCTGTACTTGAGAAGAGAATAAAATGTTTGGAGCAAGAAAAAGAAAACTTATTACATGCCGACCGTCATGAATTTGATACATTGAAGAATGAGTTGTCCAATACTATACTAGAGCGCGATCAATTAATTCATGCACTTGACGAAAGTGAGAAAGCAAATTCAACTCTGGTTTATTCTACTACTATTGACATTGACAAAGAAAATGGAGAACCATGTCTGGAACAAGAGCTTTCCAAGTTACGAATGGAAAATGCGCAGCTTCTATGCACCGTATCTAAAACAGCAAAAAGAACAGAAAGAAGAATTAAAAAAGCATTTGGTGGAGAATTTGTTTCTACTGAAGACGATAATATCGATGTGAAGATTACACAAGACAGAGATTCTCTCTCATCATTACAAGCAGAGTATGAGAAATTATCAATTGAATTGGTTGAAGTAAAGAATCGCAACACCGAGCTCTTACGAGAACTTTCAGAATTAAAGGAAAAGGATTTATCGAAAAAGATTAAACAAGTTGAATCAGATTTTGCTTCGCTTGAGGTTCAGAAATTGAATGCTGAAAAAGATCTCAAAGAGAAATTAGAGACCGCAAGACAAACCATTGTAAAACTGGAAGAAAAATACAAAGATTCTCAATCACGAATCCGGAAGCTCGAGAGTGTAGAACACAAGGAACTCGCACTTGCGGCTGAAATCGCAAAAATCCAAGAAGAAAACAAGGGTCTTAGATGTAGGCTGCAAGATTCCTCGACTGTAGCATCAAATACAGAAGCGAAGGAAAGTGATGTTGTCACTTTTGATCAATTAGATCTAATTCGTGATTTACAGTCTGAAATGAATGCTGAACGGGAAATGTATCAAGAGTTATTGTCAGAGCACGAAGACTTATTAGCATTATTAGCGCAGCAGGATTGCGAGAAGAAGTTTCTTCAGCAAGCTCTTGCCGAATTGGGAGGCAATGATGCTATTGAAAAAGCTATTCATCAAGCAGAAGCAACTTTGCTGTAAGATTGATGAAATGAAATAGTTATAGATTACTTTTATCTTTTCACTTTTTCTCCAACTCTTTCGCACTATTTGATTGGGAATGCTTTCGTAATATATTTTCCAATATTTCAATTTGCTCATCTTTCTCATATAGGGTAGCTTCGAATTCATCAGTAGCAATCGCGATTTTATCGTCGTCACTTGAATTATAAAGCAGGTTCTTTTGGTGCTGGAGGTTAGAGAACCTACATTGGATCTTCTCTTCTTCTTCCATTCCATCTGACAAGTCATTTTCTATCTTCTGTATATTTTCCAATATGCACATAAGTTCCCTCTCTTTCATAGCACATTTAGTATAGATGTCCTCCAACATCACTTTGGAGTTAGCCTCCAAACAAACAGTCTCGGATACAATGTTCTCCACTTCGTTACCACAACATTCAGGTTTTCCATTTGAAGAAAACGTCTCAGTACAAGTTTCTTTTTCCATGCTTGCGTTCTCTGTTTGATTGGGAGAAAGATTGGTAAGTAAGGAGAACCAAAAGGAGTGTATTGAAAACAAGAGAAGGTTCTTGCATGGAATTTTTCATTTTTCTTCAGGTATGCATCATTCATCTTTCCTCGTGACTTGACTGGTCATTTGTCGTATGACCGACATTCTTGCGCAAGGAAAGGAACTTTCCAGCTCATCAAGCTTGACTTACAGTCTGTCTTCATCGTGAATCACGAATTCGCCATCAAGGTGAAAGTGGGTAGTAATACATCGAATTTTGTTTCTCCAACCTTATTGTTGTCTTTTCCTTCATAAAATATTGCAAAGGGAAAATATACTACAATGACTGCTCCGCAAGAAAAATCTGCCATCTCTTCATCTGATGTGCACGCCGACATAGATAACACTCGTCATGTTGTAGATACTTCTTGTTGTATGAGGACCACCAACAGTGCTCCAAGAACCTTTGTGCGACCAACATACGAGCCTAGTTCATCGTTCAGCAGAAAGTTAAGGGGGAGGAGACGTTCAAGCTCACTTTTTTTCAAGCAAGGAAGTATTACATCAATGAGCACAACTGGTACTTCTTGTTCTTCTGGACTTTCCTGTTGTAGCGAATTTGCTGATTCTCAAGAGAAGTTACAAACATTGAAAAAAGAAACATCGATTGCACTTGAAAATGCTCTCAAATACAGTGAATCTCTAGATGTAGATATTCAAAAAAATTTACAGTATCTACATAAACTCGAAAAAAGACAAATCATTCAAAATAAAAGGCTCCAAGAGTCCAGAACAGAATTGAATAAACTTGAAGAGGAGGTACATAGAGAGATGATTGCATTTCTTGCTGCAGCTCCAGTCAATGAAAAAGAAAAGTGTGAGGTGCAAGAGACTTTTACTTGCAATAATTCTGTGATGAAGATTTGCAAGCGGATGTTGAAAAGGGGAAGAAAAAAGGAAAAGAATAAAACCATAGCAGAAATGAGAATGAGGATTCTTTCTAGGAACATTATTATTGACTCAATGAAATGTGCAATTGAAGATGAAACATACGAATCCTAGAGATAACTTTCTACTAAGTAAATAAGCTTATTTTTATGTTGGAAATTGGGAAAAATAAGGAACATACTTTTAAGCATGTTTACCCTTTGCCCTTGGGCTGAGAAAGTAGAATAATCAATTAGCAGTTCCGCCAGAACAACAGACAACTGTTTCTGGTAATGTCCCATCTGAATTGATCTGGCACTTTCCTCTTGCACGACGAACGAGCTTTTCTAAAATTCATACAGCATTAAGTAAGTTCAATAATATTGCTACTCGGGGCTGTAAAGAATGGATGGACATAATTTCATCAGCCTATGTCGAGCATGCAGTCCTTTCCAATCCTCCGTTCCTTGCATCCCAATTTTTAGCTTCCCGCCTGAAGATATTTTCAACTTCAATGGAGACTTGAAGGATGAACACACAACATAGGGAAGGTTGAAATGACTGCTCCGGTAATATTTTCTTTCCTTCTCCTTCTTCTTTCTTTTGTTTGGATGACATCAACTGTCAACTGTCACTTTGCCACTACTTTGAACTTTGGCAAACAATATGCTGTGTTGATAGATGTTTGTGTAAAAGCAATTTTTTCGTTTGAATGAAATACGAAACTTCTACCTCTCCCAAATTGAAGTTATTCCCTGTTATATGATATATATCCTAAAGCAAGATGTGCGAAAAGAGCGAAGTTGCGCCGGCGTATAACAATGGTTTTGAAAGGAAGAAGGTGACAGCAGTGAAAATTTTCTGTCTAATGACACTTGTTTTTCTAATTGCTCTTGTTCCAGTAAGTGAGAATGAAAGGCATGAGTATCAATTGTATACTAAAACTCATACATCTATTTCTTGAATCAACAAAGGGGTCATATTTGGTACCTGCGCCCAAGTTTTGTCCAGCTGAGGGAGACTGTAAGCGTCCTGAAATATTTGCTTTTGAATTTGTTAATGCATGTACTTTTCTATGGCAATCATTTATTGCAATCAGAAGCTACCACTTTCGTAAAACACCCATGAAAACTTTTCCGCAGACTCCAGAAGGCCGCGTATTTGGATTTTCTGAGGAATCGGAGTTGATAGCATGTGTAAGTATGACAATCCAGCTGTGGGGGTTAGTTTTCACTCCAGGCATCAAAGAGTTTTCTTCTGCAATCATGCTTGGCCATCATTTTGTTGCAGCATTAGTCAGTTATATTGCCCTTCGTTACCAGTATTACTATTATTACAGTGTCTTTTATCTGGCACTTTCCGAGGTTTCAAGTCTACCGCTTCTGGTCATGTCAATTTCGAAATACTTCCCTCCTGCTCAAGGATCACTTTTTGCAATCGCTCAAGACCTGAGTGGTCCACTGTTTGCAGTAACATTTACCTACTACAGAGTTTACCTATGGCTGAAAACTACAAAGCAATTATGGAAAGATGGGTATTACTGCTTGAGTACTGGAGTCAGTAACAAATTTCGGCCTGGCTTGAACTGTTGTCTTTATCTCATTTTAACATGCTGTGCTCTATTGAGTTTTTTGCAATTGTATTGGTTCAAATTAATCGTCATGGAGGTGTTGCGGGCTATCGGATTTGAATTGCCAGAAACAAATCCTGGCTTCGAGTAGACATATTCGCATTTAAGAAGGCAATTTACACTTTTACATTATTTTTAAATAGTTCTATAATGTCAATTGTTGTAGCAGCCGAATGAACTCGCCCCCTCGAGGCACGATGTATCCTTTCTCTCCTTCACATCGAGCACTGAAGTACTCCTTCTTCATGGACAAGAAATCGCAGGTGTCCTTGACACCATCAATATTGTATATGTCTTTCATGTAACTCATCAAAGCTGGCATTGATGATATTTTTCGTGTATTTGTGTGAAAAAGAATTCGATATATCTCATCAAATCGAATTAGAATTGAAAATAATCTTACATCTGAGACTGTGAGCTTTTCTCCAATTAAAAATCCACGTTGACCCACAATGGATTCTGCCTTATCCAGTGTATTTGTGAGTTTTTCAATTGCGTCATTATATTGCTTTTGCGACTTTGCCAATCCACACTGGTATACTGAAAGCACTAATGAAGACTGTAGCCATTGATTCATCCTATCACTTTCCTCTTTAATACCAGGAGGAAAGAGATTCACTCTAGGTCTTTTTGCTACATGATTCAAACTGAAATTGAAAATGTACATGATTTCAGCGGAGTTGTTGCTAATCACTTTTCTGCTCAATTTGTCATAAAGCAAAGGTACCTTTGTTCCTCCTTCGCTCTGTAATAAAACCTCCTTTTCTAAAGATTGATACGCAGGATCATCACTTTTTGCTTCTTTTTCTATGCACCAAAAGCTTACATCATAATCAGGATTAAGTGCAGCATCTGCATCCCATACTTGCTGCGCTTGCCAAGAACAATCAACAAAGGAGACGCTAATGACATTTTGCAATCCTTTTACTGCGCGAGAAAGCAAAACGCTATGACTGAAATTGCATGCGTGATTCACGAATAAATGAAGTCTATCTTCGTCTTCTTTCAAATCTTCAAGCTGGAATGATGCAGTTTCGACATCTTTGTACGATCCTGAAGGCCTAATGGCAGAACCATTGGAGTCATTGCTGAATGTTCTCTTTACATCTCTTGCATTATCAATTAAAGCACGAGCTTTTGCTAAACTATCTTCAACAGATGGCTTTACATCTTTAAATCGAACAGAACTACTTCTCGTGGAAAGGTATGAATCATCAGATTTCCCTCTTCTCAATATCGTCTTTTTTGCAGTATTTGATGCTAATATAGTGACACCAGTACCAGTAGTCTGAAATGACTTGGTGGTGTTGCCTGATATTGATGCTATTGCGGAGTGGGTGTCGTTGCTTTTCTTTTGGTCATCAAATGCATCTTCCAAAGTACTCAAGGAATCATGACTTGTATTTAATGATCTCACAGTATTATTGATCATATCAATTGTATTGAGCGTATCATCCTCGGATAAGAGGGAACCACTTGTATTCTGATCAGAACTATCTTCTGAGAGCAGGGCATCAGAACCAGTATCTTCTAGAATCTCTAATGCCTGAATGAGTTTACTCTCGACATGTCCTTTGTTTACGCTTCCATCATGATTAGTAAAGCTATCATCTTGAGCTGTGTACCTTTGCTCTTTTTCAATATCATCTCTACGATCCTCGGTTGTATTATTATTCAAGTTTTTAAGTTCAGCGACATATTGTTCATAACTTATTGTCCGTGCACAATGTTCCATCTGTATTCTTAGTTCCTTTATCAAAGCATGAGCTTTCTCTCGCTTTGCACTTTTTCGATATGTTTTTTTATGCTCTAACTTTGTCTCAATATGTTTCAATTGGTCTAACAATTTTCTTTCTCGTTTCTTTTGTTCCTTTGAAACGACCTTTTGGCCAATTCCTTTCGCCATGTAGACCGCTTCAATTCCTTGAATAAGTAATTCCTGTCGAAGAGGAAGTTCCGGTGCTTCTTTGACACCTATGATTGAATACATGATGTCCACATTGATCTCCGCATCATCATTGCGAGTTGTATTGTAGTAGAGTGGCTTCATTGGTGGAAACTATATTTCTGCAATGTAGTTTTGTTCCAAAAGGAAACAATGCATTCAGTACAAACAGAGAAAAGAAGAGAATTGTTTTATGCGGGCATTCTTCCGTTCCACTGTTAGTCCTGTTTTGATTCTTCCGTTGCAAAGGCATTTAGCTCTGAAATCATCTTAGTTATACTAATTTAGCATTAGACAAAAACAAACATCTTTTTCTTTTTTTCTCTTTCTATTTTATGATGATGTTGCATTTTTTCACTACACCATCTTTTCTGTTTTGTACTAATTGGCATCAATTCGATCTAACTCACCAGCACTCATACTCAACTTCTCGATTCTTTTACAATGCGTGCATATCCAACACTCGTGAAGATTTTCTTGTTGATTAGCTTCGTGGTAGTATCCATAGAATCCTTTTCAAGTTCAAGAAACCCTTCCTTTCGTAGACAAACTTTGATCAAACCATCGGAGTTTAGATATGATGAATATATACATTTTAATACGAAGAGTACAGTGTTGGCAGCCAAAGAGAGCAATGGGACTACGTTTAGTTCTAAAGATGAGACTATCCTTGGAGTGGTTGGAACGAAGATGTCACTAATTGTATTCATTAGTGAGTATGTTTTAAAAACAACAGGTTGTGGCCTCCCTGCAGGACCATATGGAATTATTGGAGCTCTTGAAGGAATATCATACTTGGGTGTAAGTGCAATAGCTGCATTTTCCATATATACAAAGGTTAAAACAGGCAGTGGTCTAAAGGGTGTGCTTGGTTTGGCAGAAGGTCTCTCTTTTCTCGCTATTGCAGTTGGATTGGTTGTTCTCGTGTTTCAAATTAGTGATTATGGATTCATTCCTAATGCAGTACCGACAGAGGGAGGGATTTGCAAGTAAAAACATTGTGATAAGTTAATATAATACATTTACAATGAAACGGAACATTCAAACCGACACGGATCGAAATACTTAAACTCAAACTTTCTATTTTTCTCTGCTTCTTCAACCTTCTTAGATTGATCTTTTAACTTTGAGAGAAATCTATCCCAAACTTTTCTTTCCCATCCGTAAAAGAAGTTGGGATATGGCTCCATGAGAGAAGGCATTCGCAAAGACGTGGAGGCAGCAATTATACTCGTCAATAACAGTGATTGTACATCGATTGTAACTTTTTCTGTATTTCCAATGCGAAATCCAGCCCGATTGATATCACTTGTGTAATCAACGACAGTCCCGACAAGTTCATGCATCGCAGTCACACTGAAAATTATTTGTGAGAGGAGTTTTATCATGCCTTCAGTACCCTGATAACTCGGTATCACGTATTTTTGTCCAAAACTGTGATCTCTCATTGCATCGTAGAATAGCATTGCACTTTCATCCAGTATATTCTCCGTACCAGCTTCTGTGATCCAATCGCGGACAAATGCATCAACAATTTCATAATATTCAAAACCTTCTGATAGGTATGGAAATTTACCCTGTTTACTCAATGTTACCAATTCTGGTTTGACTTTTCTTTCCACAAACGGTTCGTATGCATTTGATGTGACATAGGCTGTATCAAACATTGATACCATTGATGGGTACTCAAGTGCACATGCTCGATGAAGCAATGAGTTCTCTGGAATGAGAACGTCAAAAGCACTTGTATTTATTTCAGTACTCCTATAAGTAAAAATTGTAAGTAGTCTTCGGAGTGGATGGTCAGGTGGTAAATGAACGATTGTCTCCCTTGTTGTAACATTTGAAACCACAAGATGGGTCCAAATTAAATGATGTTTGACCGTCACCAAAAAGAAGGTATTGACTTTTGCTAACCATTTTGCTTCTTGCCAGTCTTTATCATTTCTCTTGTAGGTTTTGTTCTTTGCATAGTCATGAATTGCAGAGACTATTTGATTATCATCAAAGTGGATTCTGCAGCCGTACCTCCGGAAACCATCTCGAACTTCTAATTCTTGGAGTGGGATGTCGACCATGTATGGGCCTAAATCTAGTCTCGTGATATCATTATTACTTTCTTCACACAATAGAACAGCCCCAAGTCCGTAGAAGAAAATTCTACTGAAAGATTCATCCGTTTGCATGTTAAAATCTGTATTATATGATTCCGGTTGTGCTTGACCTTCCCCCAACAAAGTTTCCTGAAGTATGGTATTATCTTCGACATAAACTGCGGTATCTATCAAAGGATGGATAATTTTTGATCGGATAGTTTTACCAACACATTTTTCAAAGCATGTATATGTGGTGAAAAGGTCGTCTTCGCCGAGAATCGACGTTTCAAAGTTCGGTGAAACACGTTTATCATATTCTTTCAGCTCAGTTCGAATCCATTCTCCATCAATTTTCTTCCACCCCAGATCTACATCTCCTGTTTTAACTTGATCATCTGTAGGTGGTTTAGCATTTTGCTTAATATAGTCTTGAGGTAAAATAGCAGTGGCACTCAATGTCAGAGGATCACATGCTTCAAGAAGGGTGTTCTCAGTTTCTACGCTGATGTTATTTGCCTTTTTAATTTTAGCGAGGAATATCCTTTTATACAATGAATTGAAGCATACAGACATTTCTTTTTTATACAAGATGAACTCTATATTTAGTCTAGCTAGGCTAAGTATGTCTAATGCAGGTATGATGCAGAGAATATGAAACAAAAAGTAGGTAATGTATTAGGTATATCAACACACAGACGCCATGACGAGATGTGCCGTGAATTGAATCATCATCATGACAAATCTAAAGATCCTAAAAGGCTCTTATTTAAAAGTTGACAGTACGACTGTCTCAGTATTGAGTTTGTTAGCATTATTAATTTGAACAGAGTATTCCAATAATAGATAATAGTTCACCTTTTATCATATCCAATATCATTCATTTCATCTACTTTTATTTTTCTCATGATCAGAATTTGCTCCTTACCTCTCTTCAGTACATTTCTATTTCTCCTTCTGTGGAACCTAGAGTCGTGTAATGGCTTGCCAAGCATTTCACTGCCTCGCAAAAGTCCTCTAGCTACTACTACTTCTCTTTATGCAGGGCTATCCAACAGCAGAAGAGAAGTTCTGGCTGTAACTGGAATAGCATCCGCGTCTATTTTTGCTACAAGTGAGCTAGCCAGTGCTTCAGATATAGTTGCTAACCCCAAAACTTTTACTCCAAAACTTGTAGAAGCTTTGGAAGTTGCAACCAATCCTACTGCTGGTCAATTTTGTTTCCCAGCTTTAACTCCACCCTTCAACAAACGAGCAACGTATCGATATACACTTGGGAGAAATGCATGGGCTTTTGAGCAGTTACTCACTTTTTCGAATGTGACTGCTACCATTCGTTCGAACGTAATCAAATTAGAAAGTGGTGGGTTGTGGGTAAATTCACCCCAGTTTCCAACCGGGGAACTATGCGCCTTATTGGATGACTTAAATGCTCCAGTTGAGCATATTGTTTTACCATGTAACGCATTTGAACATAAAGCTCCAATGAAACCTTTCACCCGGCGTTACCCAGATGCTAAGGTTTGGGTTTCACCGGGACAATATGGAGTACTAGGAACATGTGGGAAATCTCTTGAAGAAAGGTGCAATATGGGATATCGAGTGGATGGTATCCTTGGAAGTGATGTTCCAAGCTGGATAGATGAATTCGATATTGCCACATTATATGTAGATTTACCAAAAAAAGCGGACCTACATCTGAAGTTGCATTTTGTCACCGACCTACAAGAACTCTTGTAGCCACTGATTCTGTTATTTTTGTGAATGACGCTGCGCCTGATATTTTCAAAACATATTTCGAAGAAAGTACTGTAGGTGATGAAACATTTTGGCCTCGAACTGTCTTACAAGCAGTCTTTTTACCCCTTCGTCAAGATGATAATAATATGTATCCTGGGTATGAATCTATAAAAAATCGCTTGGTCAGAGCACCAATCCTCCGAGCATTGGTGGATGCCAGAGCACCAAATGAGGTTAAATCATGGATAGAGACACAAACAACATGGGACTTTGATCGCATCATTACCAGCCACTTTGCGTCACCGATTGCCGCAACTCCAGACAATTTTCGTTCTGCATTTGATTACTTGTTTGAAGAAGAAGAGAAAAATATCGATTCCAGCATTAAATGCCAAGATTGGAACTTGCTTGATTCAATCAATAAATTTGTAGCCAAAACTAATGCCGGTGCTCCTGCAACCTTTGATTTTACTCGTGGTTGTTCTCGTTGATCCTATCATAATCCTTAGATATTTTTAATTTAACTTCAACTTTATGCAAGTATCCTCTAAAACTTCCACAATCATGATGTATTCATGTGTGTTTCTTCATCATGCGATATAGTATCATCTTTCCATAGAAGGTGGGACAATGAATATTTTATATCTCCAAGGACATACAAGAAACGATCTGGTTTATGAAAAGCTGTTCCCGAACGAAGTTTTAAAAATCCAAATCTATTGTACAATCTCAAAGCAGGGATATTTTCTTCACCACCAGCAATGTGCAAAAGGACTCTAGATTGATCATATTTACAGTGAGCATTGTAGAGAGTGCATGCAAGAAGTAACGACCCCAAATGGTGCCCACAGTGATGTTTTCTCACTGCAATCAGCTCTAGTTTTATCCATGCGTGGCTCATTTCAACGTGACCCTTGTCTTCATCCCTCACCACATCTGACGGTAAATGCATACTATTCACCATCTTCTGAATAGATTCAACAGAATTATTACGGACCATTCGCTTCTTTTTACACATTGTGTTGGATGAATCATTCCCTTTGTGATTGCTCAAAGCCTTTCCTATATGTTGCCAATCAAACCATTCATTCATTTCATGATCTGGCACAAGTCTCCAGAAAGCGATGCCCAATGGTTCTTCATCTTTATCTGATTGTGTGATACTATGGAGAGCTGAAAGGTGCAATTGTCCTTCATAATCATCGTCTATGAAAGCACCAAATAAATTCCGCTCAATATCGAATAGGACATCTTCTTCATTTGCAAAATATCCATAATCTTCCAGAAGTTTTTTTGCAGACGTTGGAGTATAATCTACACACTTCAGATTCTTTTCTTGTAAAATCAGAGGGACTTGGGACAACGAATGAGATGTGTTGTCATTTACGTCAGAGTCATTTTTATGTGAAACCATCTCGTCTACTAAAATATATGTTCATATTCAGTATTTCCTAATCAAGATTCGGGGTTTTATCTCTATCTATCAATGATAAGCTCTGGTATAAGAAGAATTAGTGTGTAGCACAAGAAAAGAAGAGCTTTATCATCTCATCAACCCATTTATTAGAGGAAGCAAAAAGAAGCAAGTTGTGAAAAAGAGGAAGGTAAAGCAAGCAGGGGGAAGCTTCGGTTCAAGAGATGGGACTAAAATAGGTGAAACCCCTAGACGAGATGGTTAGGTAAAAGGATGGCTCATACTTACTAAGCTGAATTGATATCTTCATCTCTTAAACTACGTATTCACAACAACAACCTCTAATCAAACCTCATTTCTTTCGCTTGAAAATCACACTCATCAACAAGATCAAGAAATGACTGCGGGAATAATTGCTGCAACTGCTCTCATTACTGCAACGACGATTGATGATGCTGTTTGGCTCATTCCATATTGTTCTAGTCCACAGCTTCCCACCTCAACGAAAGTAGTCCATGCCCTTACATTCATTCTAACGCTTGAAACACTGTCGGTGCTATGTGTCATCGCTGCTGAAGTTTTCAAGGATTTTTTGCTTAAAGTTGGAGGAACTAAAGTGGACCCATCTTTTGTGCTTGGTTTATCTGGAGCCATTATCTGCTATTGCATTGCTGGTTTCTTATATGTCAAGAAGTTGATGAAAAGGAGAAGAAGGGCTATGGCTGCTAAAAAAGCTGCGGAGGTAGAAGAAGAGAAACAAAAGCAAAATGAAGACGAAAATGATGAAGAGACTGCTCTCTTAGAAAAGAAGGATGAGGTTAGCGAAACAGCTCAGATCGAAGGAGATGTTGCAAATGACGACAGTAGCAGTAGTTCAGATGACAGTAGTACTGAAGGAAGAGATATTCCAACGAAACCATCGATCCGAATGGTCGCCACTTTGACAGCACTTGGTGCATTGGATGAGATTTCATATTTCCCAGCACTTGTTGTTGGGAAAGTTTTCAGTGGAGAAGAATTGCTTGTTGGAACGCTTGGTGCTACAGTCATCATCCTCTTAATTGTGCTCTTATTCTTGTCCAAGATGAAACGTTTAGTGGATTTCCTTGATAGTATTCCTCTTTATGGCATCGTGGGTATGTTTGCTATCATTCTTACAATTGGTTTATTTCTGTAAAAATAAGTGAAATGGAAAATGTTTCATCAAAATGACTGAGTCAGTCTTGTCTAAATGACTCGACTCTGGCTCGACTTCCCTTCTTTCAGCGAGCGAACTCAAATCTATCTTCACCTACCTTACACCTTACATAGTCAATCTATTCTAAAGTATCTCAACAACAAACATCTTCCTTTCATATTCTAATATAAATATAATACTCTATCAAGATGCCACCAGTTCTGGACCCCTCAAAATCATTAGTGGATGGGCTAGCCTTCCTTGGTTTATCTCTAACTCAAAAGTCCGAACAAGGCAATCCTAATTCGATTACGCATCAGACGAGCTTTGATTACAACCTAGTCCAAGATAGAGAATACAAATTCCTATTTTCCACCAATGATGACGGATGGCTTGGCGGTGGTGGAGAGCCAGGACCACCTAGATCATATAAGTTAGCAGCAAAAGATTCCTCACATGTGGAAATCATGAGAATCGGTACATATAGACCAGAGTGGGGTGGACTTAAGGTTGAAGATGTTGTTACAGCTATTGAAACTGGTAAAATTCTCATCCCCCAAATTGAAGTTGTCCCAACTGCAGTTGTTGCAAATGCTGATCATCCACCGGAACTTGAAATTAGGTTTGATATGGATCCGGCTACCCCTGACTTTGATGATCTTGATTCTGAATTACCAGTAGTAAGTTCGTTTTTACTATCATGATCTATTTTCTTTGGTAAAATTGAAGCAATGTACTCATCTTCTCATCTACTTTTCTGAAAAGAATTGGCAATTGCGTTTTATACATAATCAGCTATTCAAACTGTTTCAATTTCCAAGCAGATTTTGTCCTGGTGCTTTCCATTCGACAATTTTGAGAAAGGCTGAGTTCAGATCCAGAGAACATGAGAAAGCTTATTTTGATATGTGCGATAAGGTTGTACAGCAATGGCGTGCCGATGGTCCAAAACCTTTGAATGATGGAGGCTGGGATATCAATGGAGATCGACTTCAGAATCCAAATCCAAACGGATACAATAGTGGTTTGTATCTTTTTACTGACAGGAATAATATTACGCATTATTTTCCCCCAAATTTTCTTCCACCATACACGGGAGAAAAACGTGCGATTATCTTGAACTTTTTGCAAGAAGAGTGGGATGAGAAGACTCTATCTTGGAAGCATGTCGGGAATACAGTAGAAAAAGCCTTGGAAATGATCAGAAAGAGAAAGGACTTTGCATGAAAGGACCAAGATTGTAAATATCTACACATCTACACGATTGAAAAAGATGTTAAAATTAGAATAGAATATCATTCAAAACTACAATATATTTTATATGCTTCACATTTTTCCTCTCGAATTTTCATGTATTTATCTTGTCCATCCTGAAGGCAAAACGTTACCAAATTGGAAATGGGGGTAGAAAAGGTCCTTCCATGGATTCTCTGGCCCTGAGGCCTTTTTGCGTTCTGGAACCTTTCCTTTCTTAGGTATAGCTTGCCTTGTATGAGTCTGTTGCCTTGCACAAGCATCTGTCACCATCTGAAGCATGCGTTCTTCAGTTTTCTCTTTACACTTCTTGTAAATCCCAGGAGAAAGCTTCTCTTTGTAGTGCGAGCGAATCCTTTTTAGGGCTTTTTTGGGATTGCTACTACTTGATTTTAAAAGAGAAGCAAGATCATCAATCATGTTTTTACTATTCTCTGCAATTTCCCCCTTCTTTTCAAAATATTTTGTAGTAACACTACCATCACCTTTCTGTGGTGGATCAATTTTGTTCTTCTCCTTCCTCCTCTTGACTTGTTTACTTTTGTCATCCATCAATTTCTTCCTTTTCTTGTTTCGTTTTCCTGACATTTCAAGTTCTTCATCCAAAACATCTTCCATTTCAGAATCCCCCTCGTCTGACGATGCATCAACATCAAAAATATAACCATCTTCTCCAACACATAAAGCATGTGCACCCTTCCTTTCAGCTTCACTTTTTGTCTGAAATTCATATGTATCTTCACTTTTATCATGTTTCAAGCGAGCCAAAGATTTATGTTTGGGGCAAAAACATGCCGAAACTTCATCAACATGATTGAGACCAGGAAAGAAATTGTAGACTGCTTGGGTCGAGCCCCATCTTGCACAGCCGACATGGAATGCAGAATGACAGTCTTTTGCATGACACTAATTCGAAAATAACAATGAGGTGAGAAGCAGTCTGAAAAATGAGAAGTAATCAGAGTATTCTAAACTCACTTGTATTGGAATTTTATTCGAATTGAAAGATTGCTTTTTGCAAACTGTGCATATCAATTGAGATTGTAAATCTTTCAATATTCCCTTCGATCTTTCATCTATCCGATCGATAACAAAATGGTGAATTATCGGTGAAATATTACGCTTTCCGTTCTGGTAATGATGGAGATCCAACTCAAGACTAATTTCCACCTCATCTTCTTCA
Organism: Chaetoceros tenuissimus; assembly: GCA_021927905.1. NCBI lineage: Eukaryota > Bacillariophyta > Thalassiosirophyceae > Chaetocerotales > Chaetocerotaceae > Chaetoceros > Chaetoceros tenuissimus. Next base: position 641,158 of record BLLK01000029.1, on the reverse strand, counting down.
TCTTCATCTTCTTCGTCACCTTCATACCGACCATCCTCGTAGCACCCAAATACAATTCCAGTGCACTGTGCATGTAGACCTAAAGCACTAGCACATGTTGTGTGAACCCAAACTATGCCTTCGTCTGCAAATTTTGTGGAAGCCCCAAGAGGAAGGCCTTCCTTACCATGAGTGTTGTAAAGAGGATGCATGGCATGGAGTGATTTGGAAATGTTACAGAGTGCGCATTTCATCGGACGGGATTGAATCTTCACCCTTTTCACAGCGTTTCCAAATTTGGCATTCACTGATTTTCCTACGGATTTGCAAGCATGGCACTTCCAATCTTCGAACTTCTTCCCACTTGGAACCCCTTCCGTCGCCATCATATAGCATTCTTCGTGAACACAAACACCACATTGGCAGCATTTTTGAATAACCATATTGTGGTATCCATCCTTCTTTTCACATATATCACAGTAAAGGGATTTGTCATAATTGGATTCTAAATTGTCCAAATTTTGACCTTTGCTATTGGGTAGGTGGTCTTCTAGTCCAGTATCTTTGTGGTGAGTTTCCCTTTTTTCTGAATTAGGATTGGAAGCAGCTTTCTTTTGATGGTTTACATTTGCAACAATGTCATTGTCCAATACACACTGTTTGGATGTACCTTTATCATTATCCTGGCATGTGTTTGTCTCCTGGGGCGGTACCTTAGAGATACTAGAACTAGATTCTTTGCCATCGATGGTTGTCCTCATGGTCGTATCGATATCCTGGCATGTGTTTGTCTCCTGGGGCGGTACCTTAGAGATACTAGAACTAGATTCTTTGCCATCGATGGTTGTCCCCAATGTGTTTGTCTCCTCCGGCGGTGCCTTAGAGATACTAGAACTAGATTCTTTGTCATCGACGGTTGTCCTCATGGTCGTATCGGTATCCTGACATGTATTTGTCTCCTGAGGCAGTGCCTTAGAGATACTAGAGCTAGATTCTTTGTCATCGATGGTTGTCCCCAATGTGTTTGTCTCCTGAGGAGATTCCTTAGAGATACTAGAACTAGATTCTTTGCCATCGATGGTTGTCCTCATGGTCGTATCGGTATCCTGACATGTATTTGTCTCCTGAGGCAGTGCCTTAGAGATACTAGAGCTAGATTCTTTGCCATCGATGGTTGTCCCCAATGTGTTTGTCTCCTCCGGCGGTGCCTTAGAGATACTAGAACTAGATTCTTTGTCATCGACGGTTGTCCTCATGGTCGTATCGGTATCCTGACATGTATTTGTCTCCTGAGGCAGTGCCTTAGAGATACTAGAACTAGATTCTTTGCCATCGATGGTTGTCCCCAATGTGTTTGTCTCCTGAGGAGATTCCTTAGAGATACTAGAACTAGATTCTTTCACATCGATGGTTGTCCTCATGGTCGTATCGGTATCCTGACATGTATTTGTCTCCTCCGGCGGTGCCTTAGAGATACTAGAACTAGATTCTTTGCCATCGACGGTTGTCCTCATGGTCGTATCGGTATCCTGACATGTATTTGTCTCCTGAGGCAGTGCCTTAGAGATACTAGAGCTAGATTCTTTGCCATCGATGGTTGTCCCCAATGTGTTTGTCTCCTCCGGCGGTGCCTTAGAGATACTAGAACTAGATTCTTTGCCATCGGTGGTTGTCCTCATGGTCGTATCGGTATCCTGACATGTATTTGTCTCCTGAGGCAGTGCCTTAGAGTTGCGAGAGATGGTTCCTTTTTCTTTCGTTCGTCTCCCCAAAACAATAGTCTTCTTTTCATCTGTTTTTTCGAGCATGAAAGCTAAGAACATTTCTTTACTTGTCCATTTATTGTGTTCATGCCCATTGATTTTGAAGGATAAAATGACATCTCCAGCTTTGGCAATATTTACTAGCTGTGACTCAGGTCTAACCTTGGTTATAACAATAATATCTGCAAAATCCACTCGAACTCCTAGACTACCTTTCTCCACATTCAAGGTGATCTTTTTGAACTCCTCCGTTTTAACCATGTTTTCAGACTCAGAATTTGCTGTCGTTGTGATTGCTCCTTCTTCCGTTGGAGATGTTTGAGTAGGCGAAACTTCAGTTTTCTTCTCGCTTTGTGAACTTTTCTGCATGGTTTTCGATTCAGCACTCCTTACATTCATTTGTTTTGATATTGAGTCTGAGGTCTGTGTGACTCCTTTTAACTGTTTAGAATTTCGAGAAGATTGAGAAGGAGGAACTGATGACACATCAATTATTCCTTCCCTTACATCTTTTGCTGCAGTGGATTGGGAAAGCTTTGGTGTGATTTTTGATGATTTGATCATTGCTCTATTGTCAATACGAGTACTGTCCGAGGGATTGATTTTTGATTGATTTTCTTTAGGAGAAGAGTCGGGTGCTGGTGAAAGGTCCTCTTTGTTCCCTGTTGATGTTTGTTCCTCATTCGTAGTCATCTTCCTAATAGTTGAAGTTTCACCGGTGCTCAATTCTTGCTCAGTAATTCCTTTTGCCATTTGGTACACATCATTTCTCACTGGTTGCACAATACTACCAACTTCGTGATGTTGAGTTACATTTCCTTGTTGTAGCATCTGATGCTGTTGATATGTTTGCTGTTGATACAGGTTCTGTTGATATTGATGCTGTTGATATAGGTGCTGTTGATGATGTTGCTGCATTAGCATTTGATGTTGATATTGTTGCATGGCACGTTGTACTTCCATGCCCTGAGCATTCATTTGTTGCCTTTCTGGTTGTGGCTGATGGGTGCCATCGTTTCCTTGTACAAAGTATGCATTGCTCGCGTTCAAGGCATTTACATTCGTGTTTTGGTTCATGGAAACTTGTTGGCCTGAATAAATGCAAGCTTCTTGATTCTGAATTGCTGGGTGAGCCGGATCTCCTGATTGTCCCATCGTTTGCCTTTTGACTAGAATCTTGAAATCATGACCACTTTTTAGGTATTTCTTTATTGTCCCCACTAATTGATCTTTATCTATTATACCTTCAATGACATCATGTTCGACAGCAACAATCCTGTCATTCGGGAAGATTTTACCAAAACATTGAGATTCTTTTGTAACTTCTTTGATGGAAAAATCAGGAGCAAAAGTAAGGCCTAGTCTTTCATTCAATCCTCCCTTGACAACTATCGTGTGTGTTGTATATGAATTTTCGTATATATCTTGCATCTTGAAACTACTACATAGAAATGAGAAGAAATACAAACAGTGAGGTTGTGGGTTGATGTTCAATGTTGCTGCTTTTGCATTTTTTGTCGTCTCCATCAACATCTACTACTCCCTCCTCTCATTGTGGTTTCCAAATAGCTAGCTACATTGCCTTTTAAAGAGAAAGGAGGACATACGGAGATGACAAATGAAATGAGATGAAATTGGAAATAAATGTACCAATAAAATTGATCAATGCAAACATGAATATATTTATTAAACTGAATATATACTGATGATATCATTTGTAAAGCCAGCAGCAAGCATTGTTGAATTTGGATGAAATGCAAGCGCACTAACTTTTCCAATGCGTTCCATTCTTCTCCCCTGTAATTTGTCGTGATGTCGAAATGCTTGTAGAGTGTCACCGTCTTGGGAACAAACTTGCACAAAATTAGCATCTGATCCGCTAGCTAGAAGGGGTAACTTTGGATGCACTTCCAAGGCTGTCATTGCACTTCTTTGGATTTCGATACTTCGAAGAGGTCGTGAATATCTAATGTCCCAAAACTTTACAGAACCATCGACGTCACCAGATACAATCTACATAGATGGCCAAAGATTAGAATCGTTCTTAATCAATGCAGTCAAAAAGAAACTAGGAGTACTTACCTCATATTTAGTCGGACTATGTGTATATGCTACGTTGACAATCCATGCTTTGTGACTTGGCTCCTTGTGAAGCCTATTTCTCCCTCGTCTGGTTGTATTCAATGCACTTACAGAGTCCCCGTTGCTACCATGTACTCGCAAGTCAAAAATTTTTATTCTTCCGTCTCCATATCCTGCACAAAGAATATCTGGACCAATTCCAGAGAAACCGCTACCAGTCATGTGATCTGCCTTATTATGTACATAATCCCAAGCTGTGACGAATGAGGTACAGCAAGTGTTTTCGACTTGACTGTTGAAAATTGCACTGCATTTTTCAGCCATAAGATCCCAGCAACGAAACTTTGGTGAAGTGCCACCTACAATAAGACGTCCCTCTGATTGTTGCCACTCTGTCACAAGCCCACTTCCTTTTGATGTATTCTTGGCTTTTTTCATTTCAGGAAGGCCGAAGAACGATGTAGCAAGGACACTAGGTTCATCTTCACGACATACATTATCGTGAATGCGAATTGACCCATCATCACATCCTACTAAGAGAAGAGAATGGTTACGTTCATTCATCCATGACATAGCTGTCGTTTTGATATGGTCCTTTGTACCATTTGAAATACTACGCAATTTTTTATTTGGATTCTTAGTGTCCCAAATTGAAATATTTTCAGCACCATCGCTTGCAGCTAAAAGAGTATCATATGCATGGAATCGCAGCAAACGAGTCATTTTGGTGCCGTCATATGACAGAACAGCACTCTCTCGTAGATTCAGCTCTTTCTTTTTCGATGCAATTTCTGCTTCTAAAGCAGCTTCTTCTTCATTTGGTTCATCATAATCTTCGAGCATACCTCCTTTTCTTCTCTTTTGAATTGGTCGAAGACTCTCATACTTCTTTGATATTTTTTGTGAATATTGGTCAATTCTAGAATTCCGTTGTTCATTGAAAAGTGCAATTGCGTTCTCTTCGCTAAGAGGGTCGTCGGAGCGATCACTGGCTAGTAAACTTTCTTCTGCTTCAAATAATTCTTTTTTCCATTCGTAAAATTTCGAAACTGGTAGATCATTATCATTGTGAAATCTCATATTTACCTGAAGAGTAGGCTCTGATGTTTGGCTATCTTGAAAAGTGGGCATTGACGCTTCTCGAGCGAATAAAAATGTACCTGTGGTGCCGAATGCAGATGTGGTACTAATGCTTCGAGAAAGAGTTGGTGAACTTGGAACTTCTGAAATACTTTCCAAGTTTGCATTTTGTTTTTGGTCTTGATTTGAGACTCCCACTAAGTTGAAAGCTGACATAGTCCTCAAGTGTTTAGGACTTGCACTAGGGCTTTCATGAGCAGCAAGATTAATATCACTCTGAGTACGAGATTCCATTTTTTTGTTAGTTGCTTCTTGCTCTTCTTCTAGAATCCGTTCGTTCACAAACCTCAGAATAGATGAGCTTGCTGCTTCAACTCTGGGATGGGGGTCGTTTTCATGAATTGCTCGGATGACTTTCCAAGCTTGTAAAAAGGCTTCATCATTTGGTTCTAATTCTGCTTCCTTGGAATTCCCGGTTTTAATCTTCTTGGCAATTGAAACGAATTCTGATAGAAACTTTCGAACTAATCGACCAAGTACAACACAAGCCTCAAATCTGACTATTGGACTGGCATCTTGTGTAGCATTGACTATTTTCTCCATTATCATTAAGTCTAGGTCAAAGGGTTGAGTAGACATATTACCAGAGGTAATTTGTGGGCTCAAGGGATTCTGTTGACCAGAAGACAATGGACTCATCATTGGCATATGACCACGATTACCAGTAATTGGCGAGAAAATTTGTGCTGGTTGTTGGTGCTGCTGCCAAGGTAGAGTAGAATGACTGGAAGCTTGATGACTGTTTCCAGGGAACAAATTCAAACTGGGTTGGTTTTGTTGAGAGAGATACATACCGAGTCCAGTATCTGGTGGATTTAGATTTGACTTTGAAATGGTAATTAAGCACCCGAGAGCAAAGCAAGCCGATGCTCTCACATCTGATGATTCTTGATCATCATTCATTCTATTGAAAAATTCCAAATGAAGACCAATCTTGAAAGCTTCATTCTGTGCTGCAAGATGGTTTTTACACAAAAGCCCTAAACATATGCAAAGCCACATACGTAGTTCAGCAGGACAGACTCCATCGTCATTACCATTCGAATTTTTCAATATATTGTAACATACACCATGAAGGTTGTTCTTAAGACACTCCGTTTGCCCAGTTGCATACTTATGGTGAACGTCCTTGCTGTCATTGTTTGAGCAAATCGTGGATAAAATTACTGCTGCCATTGTTCTTTGATGGGATGGGTCATCTTCTTTTGTTGCATCGGGATTTAGGTTAGAGGTTGATCCGGCCATTCCATCTTGTGCATCCCAATTTAAATGTCGGATGAAATGAGGCAGTGCACCATCTTTTACCTAGCAAATGCAATATAAGTTAAAGAAAAATATGGACAAACATTCAACTCATATTTTTGAGAACTCACCAGATCGTGCTTACATCCATTGTCAAAGATTAGGATTTTAGACCATATTCCTACCAGTAAGTGCTTGTACTCATTGATTGGAGATTGCAATAATCTTAGGACATAAGGGCATATGCCAACACTCAATGCAAGGTTAACAGCTGATGGTCCTAAATTCAAAAATTTTCGAAGCAAAACTAGAGCTCGCACACGATACACAGGAGATAATAAGACCTGGAGCACTACAGGCAACTGTTCTGGGGACTCAATTGTTTGTGATATCCCAGGATACATAAAGGATGCCATTCGTTGCATACCAGAGTAGTTCTCATGCTGCTTAAAAGGGGGTGGAAGAATCTTTCCACCGCGCTTCATTCTATAAAACGCATATTCAAGCCATTTTTCGAACGAAGTAAGCTGTTCGGCGAAAAAAGGGCTTGAGACATTTTGAATGTTTGGTACTTTGTCCTTATTCATTCTCCTATTATCCCTTCCTTTTGACAGCAATCTAGGTTGGGTTTGGGAATTCCCTACATCTCTGTTTTCCTCCTCGCTGTCTTCGTCGTTATCTTCGTCTTTACTTCCTGACTTTCGTGGAGAGTGGATATTATTGCCGAGTAAACCCTCTCGTATTAATTGCGACAAGCAGGTTTCAATTGCTAAATCCCAAGCTTGCCACAATGGATGATTGCATGTATTTGGCAAAGATGGATAACTTGAAGGAGTACAATTTAATTCCCTCAAGATTCTATCAGCAAGTAAAAAGTTTCTAAACATACTAGCCACCATTAAATCTTGTCGAAATAAGCTTTGGAAAAGACTAGTTGGGAGAACATTCCATGCAATGGTATCCGTAATCGCTGTGAAAATCCAATTTAGTTCGCCAAGTGGAGTTTTTCTATCATTTAGTTTCCCTGGGATCTGCTCGACACATTCTGGGCCGAGCCCATTGCAACTGAGTGGATTTTGTCGAATAAACCATCGAAGTGCGATTTCTATTGGGGTTGTGAGACAACAAGTAAAGAGGTCGGCTGGGAGATCAGGGTTCATTGGCAAGTTTTCTGTTTCAGCTGTTGGACATAACACAATAATATTCTTAACAGTCTCAGCATAATCTGTGTCCGAAGGAGGAATACCATCTTGGGAAACTAGTTGTGGAAGGAGAGTAGCAGCGCCATTACAATCGAGAACAATCAAGCTGGGTGTTCCAATGAGACGTTTTAAATCGGCGACAGGAAAAGGTATGTATTGGGTATGATTCACATCAAAAAGCCAAATCTCGCCAGCCAAAGTAGGTCGTGGTACACCCGAACCATTGTAGTGAAGTAAGACTCTGTCCGTGTAGAACATAGTATTAGGCCTTGTTCATTGAAACAATAAAATTGGTCGCAGCAAAAAATGTGCATACATACCTTTCGCTCTTTGCCATCCTACGCAAACTATTACAAACATTTCTGACATCATCAACTGTTGGATCAAGAGCTTTCTTGGTTTTTAGTTTCGTCCGTTGTTGACCTTGCCACTTCTGATATTGGGCTTCTAGCAATTCGCCAATTTTCAGTAAAGCTTTCGATCGTGATGTTGATGTGGGATCCATCCAACATTGTAGTTTAGCACATGGATTAGGTTTCACAACATCTGGGGGATCTGTTCCAATATTTAGTGCAAGGATCAACCCAACGCCTACAGTTTTCATTCTTTCTTTCAATCTCCATGAAGGAATCACCTCTTCGTTTTGCTCAGTTATAATAGTTGATTCATTCTCTTTGGATTGTAAGTCAAGCATATCAAGATTGAGATCATTCAATACAGTGTCATCAATGTTTTGATTTGCCTGCATGTGCTTAGATGGAGTTAAAATAGTCTGATCATTTGTAAAATACATTGTACTCGGCCGCTTAGATTTTTTAGTAGTAGCCTTGGGTGAGAGGATTTGATTTTGTGAAAATTGATCAAATGTAATATTGCCTGATTTTTTCGTAGTACTTGTATTTCTATCTCTATTACTAACTCCTGATGAAACTGGTGTACTTGGTGGGTTTGTGTTGTTTATCAAGTTCGCAGAAGAAGCAGATTGATTCATTCCAACTAAATTTGATACCGAAAGCATAGAAGTAACTTTGCTCAAGACTCTACTTTCATTACTGGTAGGGACAGTATCTAGCTCAGTCTCTGCATGAGACGTCCCCACATCTACCTTCGTTTGTTGACTATTACTCTCATCTTCTTCACCAATTTTTTTGAAATAAGAAGAAACTTTCTGATTAGAGAAGTACTCCGATTCCCTATCTCTTTCCATTTTCAGACAAAGATATTATGTAGGTGGGTATGAACAATACTTCTAACAATATTCTTTTCTTTTTAACGATCTTGCTTCGCTCTTCGCTCCTAATTCCTATATGTTTAGCTGCAAGTGTATCAATCAAATGATGTGCTTGAAAACCAATCAATCACGAGTATATGTTTAATTGATGCGAAAAATCTTTTCTGTTTGATGTCCAATGTGTGATGTATGAAAGATGCTGCACTTAGTGTTTCGGCCACATATCCATCCTGAGGTGTAGAATTATCCAAATTGTATCCACCCTACCTGAACGACCTACCCGACGTCCCCTACCCTACCCGACGTCTGTCGTGCCAGCCAAAATCGCTGAATATCCGCATCACAACTGACATACGAAGGTCTGTTCAACCACAAGATTGATTCCGCCATGCTTCTACTGTTCTACAAGACTTGCCTTGCTTTCTTTTATTCACGAGAGTAAAGATGCTGCAATTGCGATACCATAAAAACAACTTCGTTCTGATTGATATCCAACATGTCATCTGAAAGCAACCCAAGCAAGAAGCCTTTTTCTCAGCTGACCTATATCCGTCGTATTGTGCTGGGAGATGCCGTTGTTGGAGAAATGTTGGAGCTTAGAGCTCTTCTAAGATGCAACAATGGGTTTGTAGATGATTACACTGCTTAAAAGAATTGAAAATAAACTATTAAAAAGTATATTTTAATATGGTATCCATTGGATATTTTTGGTATCCAAAATGAGGCCAAAAATGTGCTATTTTATCCACGGATATGTGGCCGTAACACTAGCTGCACTACGCATACAATAGCATCAAAGTACAACCACTTCATGTTGGGGCAAACAAGTAGACGAGCCTTGTACGTACAGTAAAACTAAGTATGTAATAATTTTACCATTAGACAATGTGATCACAAAATGATTCAGAGATTACATATTCTTCAAGAATAGTCTAATCCTCGTACGAGGTGATTTTATAGTCTATGGTGTTTGGTATTGTTCAGTACTTTGCCTTTCAATATCAGCTTCATTCTAGATGTTTACAGATGATAAAAAATTTAATCTCTTGCCTTTGGAAGTCCATCAACAGTGGATCCAGTCTTCTTCATTCCCCATCCCTTAGCTCCTCCATAGTTTCCATTCTTTACTACATCTGGAACTGGCCACATTTGTCCACTTTTTCCCATGTTGAATCCTCCCATTGGTTCCTTATCAGATGAAAGTTGATCAGCGTAGAAAATTCCTCCGGATCCGACGAGACGTGGGTATCCGTACTTATCAAGCCACTTCTTACGGATTTCAGCTCCTGGTCCTCCTCTTACACCAAGCTTTGCCTCACGTGCCTTAGCAATAGCCTTAAGCTTTTCTTGCTGACGAGCTTCGTTGTTAGAAGTAGCTGTGAATCCAAGTGCCTCCCAGATGGACTCAACCTTTGGTGGTCCAAGGTAGGTCTCTCCAATAAGTGGAAGATTTACAGTCAAACCTGGAAGACCAGCAAGGCGTCCTACCTCATCTGCCTCTTGCTTGGTACGGTTAAGGCGGTAACGAAGACCATCCTTGTTCAAAGCATTCTCAAGGCCAACCTCAGAGATAACCTCGTTACCATCCCAAAGATCTTCGAATCCAATTCCAGTGTTCTTGAAAAATCCGAAATCTAAACATGTGTGAGTTACAGAAAGTATTTTCGTCTTGCCACAAAATCAAAGCATGAATAATAAAACTCACCTTCCATCTTAAGATTAGCATCTGAACGACGGCTGGTCTGTACAGGGATGCTCTTGGATCCAAGGCTACGGAGAGTGGAGCGACTTGGAGTGGAGTAAGCGTTAACACTTCCTACAGCAAGGAGTGCACATGCAGCAGCAGATACCTTTACCATTTTGATGAATATACTTTACGTAATAAAAGATGGGTTACCTTGGCAATTCAACCAAAAACAAACAGATGTTTCTCTTTCTCATGAAGGAGATACCTTATCCTCCTGTTCTGTGCACTGGCGCAGTGTTGTTGTATTTTGCAAATACGTCATCCCAATTCGCGCGCATTTGAAAGCTCAAAACCTATTCTTCCTGAAATGAATAATTATTGGGCTATTCATTTATTTGGCTAGGATTCTTTGTTGATTCGATTTCTTCTTCTTCTTCCTCTTTTATCTACGTACGTTTCTGTTTAAAAATAAATTAATTGAATTACGTAGACTAATCCTTTTGAAGACCCTATATCGACTACGTAATTTAGGCCCAATTATATTCAAAGATTCCCTATTTTTACAGTAAATGAAAGTATTAAAAAATAATCTCAGTCAAACAATTCCTTCATGTCAAATCCGTGCTCTGGTAGTAAATGAAAATCAAGAAGTTCAATTGAGGGTAACCCATGTTCAGTATTTGCCACTTGTTTCGGCAAATCTATGCGCTTAGAATATCTCTCTTTGAAAAAATGTAAAGCAACTGGTTCGATTGAAGACAATTCGCTCTCTACATCTGATACTTGTCGTGGCAAACCAAAGGAGCGAGCAGAGCCATGCGCTGTTACTTCAGCATCAACCGGTTCGCATGAGGACACTGTGCTATCTCTATCATACATTTGAGGCGCGGATGCATGATTTTGGTGTGCACCAGATTTTGAGGATTGGGTACAAGAATCTATAGAATTTGCGGTCTCTTGATGAATGAATGAGGTATTCAAATCGTTTGAATGTTCCAAGTGAAAGTTCTTTGTCGTCTCTTGTTGTAACTGGGAAGCAAGGGACATGAAATTATAGAAAGGAACTTCTTCTGACGTATTGGTGAAGTTTTTTGAAAGGATAGACATGTCTTCGACATGTTTTTGCATATTTTGGGAAGAAGCATTACTGGATTCAACCATTTGGTTGCTTTGAAGGAAATCACGGTAGACGGGGCCGGGGCTACTACTTCCCACTGGATAGATAGATCGGGAAAACTTGTAGGCATCATCTGTTTGAATACTGAGAGTTCTCTCGGATAGATCGGTATCATTGTTGTTGGACTCATTTGTGTAAATGCTACTATCAACACTTCCTTGACGGTCCGGGTTAACATTGGGCATTGAATAGAAATCAGGCTCGTCCTTTTGTTTGACAAATCTAACTATCTCCAAACAAAGATCGAGCCTGCCAGGAAGGAAGTATCTATGAAAATATGCACCCCTATTGGCTCCAGACCTGTGGCATGAGAAGCCATATATATTAAGCTGTCGTTGAAATGATGCATACTTTGTTTGATGAAAGAAATACGATAAAATCTCCCTTTTTTGAGGAACTTAGGTTAGAAGAAAGTTTTCAAATGTTTTATTACTGTTGTTCTACACGTAGTTGGTAACATAATTGTTGCAAGTATGCCTCACCTTTCAAAGCGCTTTTTATCATGTATTTTGAAGCTTGAAGCATTTGGTTGCCAAGATATGATGTCTGTATGTTTATTTGTTTCAAGTAAGCGAAACAGCTTTAGGGGGAATGTTTCTCTAGATGTTGTCCTTCTTCTTTGCTCCTTCTCCATGGTCATAAACATCAAAGTATTGCTATCTTTATGCATATGATGTATGTAAAAGAACAAATAGGATGGTACTCTGCAGTCAGTGTTCAATGTTTCCACCTATGGAGGAATAAATATTTTATGATTCTATTCACATCCTCGGGCTCGGTCGTCAAACGCAGTTTGCAGAAGATGCAGTGTTTTGTATGTTTTATCTTCAAGGTAAATGTCAACTTCAAGTGTTCTCCATACTTTTTGTCATTTTTAAGATATAAAGGTACTTTGACACGTTTGATTCTATCGTTTCAAATGCAACTTCAAGTTGCACAATTTCATTTGTTTCGCACCTAAATTTAACATTCACTACGATAGCAATGAAAAATGAAACTTTATGACTAGATGACATTAGCAGTGATTCCAGGCCTTTTAAAGATAGTCCATCTAATTGTATGATTTATAGATTTAATAGTAAAACAATGTTCTGAATCATTTCTTTTGGCAAGTGAGAACTGTTATTCATTTGACATTTTTTCTGACTTCAATAAGATTATTGAAGTTGGATAGTTTTATCCTGTTTCTGCACGATTGAAGCTGCATCGCTTCTTAACCTCTCGCTAATAATACTTTAGAAACTGTATGCTGTATGCCGCATCAAGGTATGCATCCCTTGAAGTAACAAACGTAAGCTTCACTTTAACTTGCTGGAACTTGACCTGTATCGAATCATCACCCCTCATCCAAATAAGGAAAAAACAACTTGGGAAGTGAGTAGACTACTCGTATGTGTACTTGAACTGTATCGAATCACGCCTAATCCAAATAAAGGAAAAAAGCAACTTGGAAGTAAGTAGACTACGTGTACTTCTTATACCTCTTCTTCCTTCTCGTCTCCGACTACCGACTACATTTTAAAAAATGGTTTTCCATTAAGAACCAAACGAAGCACCCATCTAAAATCTAAACATGAAAAAATAGAATTATGAGGTACTTATGAATAGAGATATACGAGTAGTGCTGTGCCCACCAACCACTTCTACTCATTAAAAAAAAAAAATGTTTGTTGATTATCTATATTATCTATTTTCTCAAGTCAACAAGACTCTATTCCAAGAAAACAACATCTGAGTGCCGTTGGCGACGTTTCCACTTGTGAAAGAGGGCACTGCCCCTTGCCATGTATCTTGTTACTACCCTCCTCATTCTCCGTTTAAACATTATATTTACCGAGCAAATGGTTGGTATTTACGTTTAGGAATATTATTTGTTCCAACTTCCAATTTTCTAACGACTAAACTTTTTATTTGTCATTCTTGTTTTTTTCTTTCCTTTCATCTTTGTGTCGTTCCTTAGCCTCAAAAATGACCTGTATGAGTTAGCATCGTCGTCTTTTGCCACTATCATGGCGAAGTCATTATCTCCAAATCTTAGTATCTCATCCACAGGAAGTAATTGTACTGGGAAGCGTTTCACAAATTTGAGGTACTCATATCGGCTTTTGATCACTCTATCAAGAGGGTAAGAAAAATATGCTGGGAATCGCCCTATTTCGAAGCTAGCAAATTGGCAAACAGTAGTTAAGTATTCCCATTTTGGTTTCAAATCTTTCTCGACAGAATATCCAAGTACTGGTGGTAAACGGCTTAAGTAAATAAAATGTGAGATTTTGCGATAGTCTTGCGATATATTCTGAAATGCGTTTTCACAACTTACGTAATAAATCTTCCAATGTTTGTCACCCCAATTTCCTCCAAAAAGTCCACAACCTCTTTCATCGATGCCTCAGGATCTTTGGATAATAGAGCTGGGAATGCCCGAAAAATACTACCAAGTGCATCTTCGGCAACGCCTAGATGACGAAGATAATCTATAACCGAAGACATTCTCTCGACATCGGTTTCTAAAATCTTGGGAAACGACTCAATCATTTTTGCAATATCATCATGATAGAGCTCTAGTTCTTCATGGAGGAAGTTCACCACATTTACAATACTATCTCTTTCAATACTAAAAATCTGTGGATATGCTGCCAATATTTTGCCCATATCCTCAATTCCAATTTCTTTTTTAAGGAGTTCGGCAGTCTTGAACATGGAGTTGTATCTTTCCGTGATGACTTTTTCTAAATTATCACTTCCATCTTTCAATAACTTCTGTATTGGTATTGTATTGAACTCTTCAGCACTAAACGCAGAGTTTTCATTCAATCCTTCAAATAAATTTGAATTATAGCATGGTATTGGAGCAATTTGATCAAGCACTGGAGCGCATTCGGAACGACGAATAAAAGGTCCGATCTTTGAAACTGGCATCTGTATGTAATCACTGCTTAAGAATGCAACAAACCTAAACAAAGAAGCAGGAGATCTTGAAAGAAGCATCGGTAACGCTGCCTTGTCCCTTGCTAGAGATGTTGGTGCTACTCCAAGATTCGTCAAAATATTCACAACTTCAAGAGCTGCAGTTGATCCACGTTTTGTCAAAAGTCCTGGGCAGCTTCTCAAAACCTTCCTTGCATCATATTTACGAAGTTTGATTTTTGTGGACAATACTTGGACAAATGATCTATCAATAGTATCCTCTAATGTTTCTCCACCTGTGTTTGAAAATTCGTCTCTGATTGGAGTCTTTCTTGCTTTCATCATACTCACACTAGGCGTATGAGTAAAGATAGCTGCAATATCCTTTCCTGTTAGTCCTGACTCCACCATGAGGTTCATAATTTCGTCAATGTCATGTCTTTCCCTTCTAAGCTTTGCCTCCTCTATAATGTTAGATAATTCATTTTTTGACTCTTCAGAATCTACTTGAAGCTTCGAATCATTTGACATGGAACTTATACTCTCGCCTCTAGCCCACTTTAAGTCTCTATCACGTAGGAACTTTCTAATTCGTTGTCTAGTTGTGCGGGCAAGTGCGTAATTTTGGACCGAAGTACCCGCTTCTATTGCGGCATCTTCAGATGCCCCCAAAACAATCAACTTTTGAGCAACGCGATGTGCATTATATTGAGTGTACCAAGAGAGGGTATCTGCAGCAGTGTCTTCGATTGTAGTTGCTGCTGTAGAGTCTGCTGTGATCCTAGCAATCTCTATATTCTTTGTTTTACTACTGCCTAAAGCTAGATTTTCGTCAGAAAGTTTTTGTAACAAATCCTCATTTTCATTTGAATCATTATTTTCAGAAACCCCATCCTCAAACATCTGTTCAATGGTTATACCTGTATCCGTACATGGTAAAGATGTCTCTTTCGGATTGGTGCGTCGTATTGCTTCAGTCTCCTTCAATTGACTCTTTTGCTTTGACAAAAAACGTAATAATGTAGAGTCAACCAATGGTGCTGCTTTTTTCGAAGTCTGCTTTGATTTTTGTCTATATATCTCTTTGCTTTGGTTAGTCTTGCTCCCTGCTTGATCACCTTGGTCAACATCAGGTGTAATGGCAGTTGAAGGTGAAGAATTAATTATACCAGAATCTAAAAAATGAAAAAAATAAGTTTCACAGTTTTCCAATGTCTCATGCGTATTTTTAAGAGATAAACATACCTATGGATGATGCAGATCTTGTAACCGGTGCCGAAGATATAGAGGGTGGTATGCGAGAACCATTTGACGAATTCTTGCCTTGGCTATTATTTGTCATGTGCAAAGGTACTCGACTAACGAAAGCAGCACATGATTCATTACTATGCACTACAAATGGTAAAAGTATTATACTGAAGTTTCGTTTCATGTTATTCTTGTTCCTATTTCCTATATAATAAAAATCAAAGCCATCACTTTTTGCAATATTTTCATTCTTTTTCTCTCCAGCTAGCACACACCACACATCGTACAGTACACATCGTTCATTCGTCAAGTTGAAGAGAGCTGAAGAGGAGAGCCAATGAAGGCTTTTTACGACGCACAAGGGAAATATGACGTCACATAGGAAGGACGGACAGACTGTCTTCTTCGTGGCATGCTGATGTAGAATTTATTTGGCAATGCTATTGGATAAGAAGAAAAACAATGACGCTCTTACAAACCACCACAGTACTATCTTCTATCTTCTTATCTCTTCACAATATCTCATAAAATATATCTATTTCTATTGTTCTCTTCTTCACACTATTTACGCGAACACGCATCATTTGGCTCTTTATCCTTTTATCAAATCGGTACTTCAGCGGTCTGAATGAAATATGTGTATAGTCACTATAAATTGACGGTAATTTTACGGTGAGGAAAATGAAAAAGACAGACGAGAGATATGATATTTGTATTGTAGGATGTGGACCTTCGGCAATTGGGTTGATATATGGTCTTCTTTTACCATATATTAACGATGATAAGAGTGTCGAAGAATGTCCCCCTCTACGGATAGCAATCATTGAACGAGGATCGAGCGAAAGTTCTACATGTGAGGATGTCAAAGATCCAAAAAGATGGTATAGAGCTGCACATCCTTCGTCTGCTAATGTCCTTCCAGATACTGGAGCTTTAAGTGGTTTGAATAAGATTATAGAAAAGCACTCTAAGAAATCGAAAAGACCTTGTAACGAGGCATCGTCGGAGTGCCAAACTACGCCACAGAATGGCTTGAATAATCGGATTCTTTCTGTTCCGACAGGTAGAAATGTCGGAGGTGGAACCAACATAAATGCATGTCTAGGTAAGTCATTTTTTATGATTCGACAGGCATGTTGAGTAAAGTTGAGTGATTGATCTCAAGTCGCCTTTAGTCTTCAAGCCGCCCATGGATGACTTTCAACACTGGCCACAGTATTGGAAACAATCGACATTAGAACACATTCCTGAGAAAGATTTAGATACTGTCACAAAAGATTCTAGAATTGTAAAAGCTATACTCCATGTCGAAAACGAGTTGCGGAGAAATGGAGCGTTGACACAGGAAACTTGGGATCTTGATGGTAATTTTTCTACTTTTTCAAGCGAAGGTGATAGGTTGAGAAGTAATAATTTCGATGGGACTTCCAATTGTCCACAAGAATGGGTTGAAAATGAAACTGTATTTAAAAATGATATACATGTGGAGAATAATCTTCTTTTTGGAACTGTGACTAATGCTGCGAAAGAAATTGGTGTGGGACTTTACGAGAGGGTGAATTACTTTGATGGGATTCTTCGAAATCGTCTAAACGAAAACCCAAAGCTTTCTAAAATGCTGGAGTTTTTCACCTCTGTGTCAGCTGTAAGAGTAGTCACAACGAAGGACCTACATCATGGAATTGTAGCAACAGGAGTGGAATGTATGCCAAGTCATGACGAAACGAAAAGTGCAAAATCCTCATTCGTAGTCCATAGTAGATGTATTGTCTTGTGCACAGGAGCGATACATAGTCCATCCCTACTTTTGTCTTCGGGGATTGGTTCAGAAACAGAACTTTTACATGTTGGCATAACTCCTCTTTTAAGGGGACCCGACAACAAGTGGAATGGAGTAGGTAAAAGATTAGTTGACCATGTAGTTGTCGCAAAAGCTTTCTTTTCATTGAAGCCGCCTTTATTTTTTTCGAGACACAATGTCAACTCAGTCAAAGGTTGGATACCGGTTATGATGCGGGATGAAAACAAAGATAACAATGAAATTGCAAAGGCGCTGATTAAGCCCGTTAGCGGTTGTTCGTCGAATCTCATCCTACCCAGTATTATTGCAGGTTTTTTTCGAAGAGAATATCTTGGGAAAAGTTTGAAAGCTGTATTCTTCACCAACTTTTTTGGATTTCTCCAGATTTGTACTTACTATTTTCTACAAGTTGTATTTGCTTGTCCTGTTGTTTGTACTTTTTTCCAGAAGTACACATATCAATACCTACTTTGTCTAATGAACCCAAGATCAAAAGGTCGCGTATACTTGCACAGATCCGATAACTCCGGAGTGATAGAAACCAAAATAGATCCTGCATATTTGAAAGAACCTAGCGATGATGCAAGAATATTGCACTTATGGCGTCAATTCGAATTTTTAGTTCCTAAGAAGCTTCGTGACGGAATTGAAGTTCTACCTGGTATAACATACAGACTTCTCTTCGGGCCTTCAGCTATTCCAAAGTATATACACGATTTTGCTTTACCTTATTATCACTGGAGTGGAACTTGTGCTATGAAATCTGACAGACTTTCATTTGACTACGTAGTGGATGAGAAGCTGGGAGTGAGAGATGTTCACAATCTTTTCGTATGTGATTCATCAATTTTTCCAGAAATACCTAGCGTTCCTCCATCGTTAACATTACTTGGGCTTGGTTTTGCTTTCTCTGATATTATCAAGAGCAAATTATAAGACATTGTTAAAATTATTTTTGCCAGTCGGTAAGTCTCTATATGTAGGGTATATATCTATATTAAATATATGTATGTATTCTATTTTAAAAACATTGTAACTACAACTACCTCCTGTAGCCCCCATATCCATTTTGTGAGAAAGAGTCTGCACTTTGAGTGGAAGCAAAATTTACTCCGTCATTCATCTTTGTTGAGAAGGTATCACTTAAACCAAGCCAAAATCCTTGGTTTTTGTTTGTGTTATTTGCACTTGAAGATAAGTAAGATTGGTCAGGATGATATTCTCTACTCTGCACTTCTTCCTTCCATCCGACACTTCTGACACTACCACCAGTTCTGGAAGTATTCACTGATTCACCGCCTCCCCATTGCCCTTGAGGAGTTTTACGCATGTAATGATCGTCTGCATCAGTTGTCAAAGATATGTGGTTTCCAAAATTATCATAGGCTGCACGAGGATCATAACTTGGTTTCCTCATCATATTTCCATTGAAGCTACCATTCATGTTATAATGGTGTGGTTGATGATTCTGTGACACAATGTTTGAGTACGAGTTACCGCTTTCCATTCCTGTAGACATGTTCCCGTTCATATGAGGGCGCATACCATTTGCTGAACCAAAAGAGCTAGCACGTTCCCTCGATTCTGCCATTGAGTAACCTCTTGCCTGAGGTTCTCTTGGAGGACCCTGTCGTTTATTTCCAAATTGTGACTGTAATGCTGAAAATTCGGAGTTTTTGGTGGATGCAACAGAGCCTCCATATCGCATTTCATTCTCACCACGTCCACGTCCAGATTCAAAGTCATTTCTTCTATCAACTCTGGAATCTTGAGAAATGTCATCGAAACGCCGCTGGAAAATATTGGTGTTAGTTAGATGTAAAAGAAATAAGTATCATTCATTTCATAATTTCACTCACCATATTGGCATTGTACGTTGCAAAACTGTCTTCTCTGGAAGCGTCGTCCCTCTTTGCCTTGCGACCTTTGTTTGGTCGTCGTCTACGTGTACTAGGAGGTGCTTTTCTTTCCTGTGCTTTGACAACAACTGCCAAGCAAGGAATACAGGGAAATGCCATACATGTCAGGAGAGGGTGTGAGAGTATCGTATCGTAAAGTACCATTATTGGGGATTGGCGCACTGGTTCTGGTATGTCGTAATCATCACTGAAATACTTCTTTCCATCTCTGAAGGTCGATGAATCACCACCATCAGTAGATTCTTCACCATAAGTGTCGACGGTCTCATCGTATGATGTGTCTTCAGTATAATTACGATCTTTACTTAGATTTGGACGGTATGGCCTGCCATCATCAGTATTTGTACCACTAAGCATTAAATCACCAGTGCTGCCGCCTCCTAGATGATACGATCCTTGATTTCCCCATTGACCTCCGGAAACATTGGATGTGTTAGCACTAGGTGGATATGCATTTGGTGGGTAGTTGTAGTTCCGACTATCAAAAGTATTGTCTTGAGTGTCATCGTCTACAAATTGACCGATGTTGTAGTTTCCATTTTGATATTGATACATTCTTGGATTATCTGCTATAGGCTCGAATTCACCGATTGGATCAAAATCGTCAGTGGTAGCATTTCCAAGTGTAAAGGAGTCACCACTTTTTCCTTTTCTATAAGGATTGTTTTTACCAAATGCGTTGATTGCATCTGAACCATTTGTGTAAATAGTTTCAGATAGGTCTGAAACTGCGCTCGGCTGATCTGAGGAAAACTGATCTGACTTTCTAGCTTTCGATACCTGCTTTTCCCATTGGACCTTGGAATTTTTCCTTCTATTGAAAACCATTCTGACCTATTGCTTAATTATATGAGTATACTTTGAATGGAATGGTTGAGCCAGACGAGAAATCATGTATAGGCAACAGCCGACAGGGGTGTTGAATTAGATTTGTGGGGGTCTGGCTCAACAGCTCATCCGTTGTGTTAGCTAAATTTATATATTTAGCGAGGATTCGAACCGTTGGACAAATATGTTAGCTAAACAGGTGTAATGACATGATTCTTCAAAAATAAGAATTCAATTTGATTATCAAGGTAAAGTAGTTTAGAGACACAATCATTACGTATAGATACGTATAAAAATATTTATCAAATTTTTAAGCATTTTTAAAAGTGTAGACTTCTATAATATATTCTCATTCTGTATTCCATCAGTTGGAATCTTATATCAGTAAGAATATTATAGTGCGACCATATTGATTAAAAAAACTTCAAAAAGAAAGCCGTGTTCATACTTCGTGCCCATGATTCAGATTCACCTTTTTGTTGCAATTTTGATATTCTGAGAATTTAATACCAATCGCCTCCTCCACTCCTTTTCTCGACAAGAATTAGATGATAACCAAACTTTGTTTGTATTGGTCCAACAACTGATCCAATCACAGTTTTTGGTGAAAATATGGCCTTATCAAATTCTGGCAACATTGTTCCAGGTTCAAACGTACCAAGAGATCCTCCATCGCTTGCAGAAGGGCAATCAGAGAAATCCTTTGCCAACACTTCAAAGGAAGATTCACCTGAATTCAATTTTTTCATTAACAAAATAGCTTCGTCTTCACTATCAACCAAGATATGACGAGCTGTTGCTTTCACCGCATCTGGTCTTGATCCATACTGTAAAGAGATACAAATTTTGAGCATAAAATTTTTCGGAAACAATTTAAAGTAATAATTTGGAGTGAAAGTATGGAATGGTTAAAGTATCGAGAAATCATTTATAGTGTACATGTTTCATTAAAAATAGAGCGAAGCGGCTTAAACCAAAGCCATATGCAAAAATATAAACAGTTAGAATAAATATCATCAATACGCACCTCTTCATTTTCAAATGCTTTCATGATACCGTCAAATAAACCCATCTTTCTCATAGTAGTGAGGTTCTTGTAGGAAGAGAGAGCATCATCACCTGGAAGAGAAACTTTTGAGTGTAGAGACGGTATGAACGCAGTAGCGAAGTGCATCCATACAGTAAGACTCAGTAGTGTAGATGAAAATTTCATTGTTGATGGAGTTTTACTTTCTGTGGTAATATATAGAGAGAGAGATGTGTCTTTGAAAATCAACTGCTATTATACAAAAAGAGGAAAAATGAAAGGGAGCCTGTGATCCTGTGGCTTTTGCTGATGACCAATGAGCTAGAGTGACGACGTGACCCCGAGATGGGAAGGATACTCTAAATTCTAAATCCCATTTTTCCAATTTTTCCCCTTTTTTCCTAAAAAATGAGACAAAAATCAAAAATGCACCAATGAGGTACGAGTAATAACCAACATGAACGATGAATGCAATTTAGCTAGTGCTCGCATGTAATGCATTGGTTAATCAATATTTACTGAAAGCATACATCATCTAGCATTATATGCATCAGGAGATGCAGAACAACAACAAAGAGAATGATACCTTGATTCTTGTGAAAGGTTGGAGGGTCGTCTATAACTGGTAAGAAACAACGACGTATGAAGTAGTAGATACAAGAATGTACTTGATGGACAACTTACAACTTACGCATCTTGGATTTTCACACATAAACACAAAAAACACAGATAAAACAAGCTTCGAAACCCTGAATAGAGATGCCTTACAATGGTTTGTAAAAGCTATTGCCTCATCATTACATGAAAGGTTCAAAACACTATCCTCGACCTCCGATAAAGAAAATGGCAATGTCTCCTTCATCATAATTCATGGTGCTGGAAGCTTTGGGCACCATATTGCCAAGGAATATGGGTTGAGAGGTCAAGAAGACAGGCCTGCCAGTACTAATTCTTTGAGCGATGCATCAGTTATCAAGAGAAAAATGACAGGGCTGGCAAAGACAAGAAGTAGGTATGTATGTGTGCATTGTTGTAGACTTTTGAACATGGTCCCTCCTTGTGTTGAGTTCGAATTCGTAAATCTGACTACAGTTTCTTATTTCCTTTGAAGTGTCAAAAAGCTGAATGGTGCTGTTGTGGAAATGTTTTTAGATGCAGGAATCAATTGTGTAGGCATATCACCGTGTATAAATATTCCACAACTTCAAGCTCATGGGGGAAATGAGCAGGGCGGAGTTGATATCCTTGTGTCTTCGATACAAGCAGCGCTAGATGCGAACTTAATACCAATTATTCATGGTGATGCCGGATTGTATGGGAAAAACGATGCCGGAATACTTGGTGGTGATACCTTAGTTGAAATCATTGCATGTCATAAATCTTGGGAGAAAAAAATATCCAAAACCGTCTTTCTCACCGATGTTAATGGGGTTTATAGTGAAGACCCAAAAAGATGTCCGAATGCAACACTAGTAAATAACATAGAAGTGGATTCTTCAAGTGGAAAAATTGTTACAAAGAATTACAATGCATCAGCATCTACTCATAAGCATGATGTCACGGGAGGACTCGCTACCAAGCTAAAAAGTGCAGTGAAAGTTGTCAAGGTTGGAATCAATGTAAATATTTGTCAATGCTGTAGCGAAGATGCAGAGAAGGCATTAAAAGGCATAAACATGGAGGGTGGTACAAATATTAGACTAATTCAAAATGAATAAAAAATGACAAAAACACAAAACCGTAAATGACCGTTATAAGGATGTCAACAATGCGTCATACACCAACCATGATCTATGCTATGCAATCTATCACATCTACTATCGGATGATGTTGAGAATGTATGGTTATCATCAAACCACAATATGTATTCATGATAAAGAAAGCATTGAAATTATTTATTTAGATCCATATGCGAGGATACATTCTTTTGGTATGCGGCTTCTTCATTGTAGATGTAGTAGCATTTCCTACATTTTTGTCTGTTAAAAGGATTAAAAAGAATTACTCAGCAGCTTTCTCACTTGAAAGAAAGTTTGAAGACAAACATGACGAGAATTCAAAATTACTACTAGTAGATGACGAAGAAATCACAAGAGAAAATGATATTACTGGATCTGAAACAGTAGATACGGTACACTTTGATAGGAGAACATTCCTCATAGTAACATCTGCATTAGCATTGCTTGGAGTAGGTGCTTCAAATGCAGAATCTCAATTGTCGCATTCTGGAAATCAAGTTGCACCCGCAGCTGGTAAAGGAAAGACAATAGAGCAAGTGGATATCCAGAAAGTGATTCAAGAAAACAAGATTCAGATCACAGTTTATGAAAATAACACAAAAGTTTCTTTGAATAGCACATCATTCGAAAAGATACGAGAGACGAGATTTGACTATCTACCCAAATTTCTTCGGCCCAATTTAAAACCTCAAATAAGCGGGATTTCAGACAAAGATATATTATTAGCCAGTGCCACAGCAGGAGCCTTCTCGGAGATATTAAGAACATGCATTTTATATCCTGTGATGACAATCAAAACTCGTGTTCAAGTTTCTACGCCATCAAATTCACAAGGGTTTCGGAATAAGATACGAGATTTTGCCAAATCACTAATTGTTCAGACAAAAGCAGGATCTTTGTATACAGGAATTCTTCCAACTTTGATCATAGGTGCACCATCTTCAGGTTTGTATTACGGAGTAAGCGATGTAATGAAGCGAGAATTAAGGGCGTCGACACAATTCGATGAGTTGTCGATAGTTTTGCTCGCAGTCTTTGTTGCAGATATTATTAGTTTAGCATTTCGTACACCTGCCCTTATATTCTCTGTGAGAAAGCAGGCAGAAAAGACAATAGATTTCGAAACAGTTGAAGACTTTGATGAGGATGGAAATGTAATAAATATACTTGAAGCGGATGGAGAGCTTGAATTTTCAGAGGAGGAAACACTCGAAGCAGTGAAAGAAAGAGTAAATGATCTACAAAATAATTGGTGGGGAGAATTCTCGAAAGATTGCTTGCGACAGCTTCCTGTAATTATTGCAACAGATTTACCATACCTTTTAGTAAAAATCACAATACTGCGATCTCTTGCTCATGGAAGCGAAAACATGATTCAATATGATGTATTAAACATTATATCAGCAACAGTAGCGTCAGGACTCACTACTCCGTTTGATGTCATAAGGACTAGAATATTGGTTGATAGTGACAATGATCCCACAAATGGGCTAGATGGTGGTTCAGGTGAAAGCATAGTTCAAGCTATGAGGACAATAGTTTATGAAAGCGGGGCACCTAAATTTCAGAATCTGTATGCTGGATGGTTTGAAAGAATTTTTTACTATGGAGTTGGCATAGCTTGGTTAGAACCGATTCGCGTTATTTGCTATTATGGTATACGAGATGCAATACTTTTAGATGTTTTACAATAGGTACCTTTTTTCGGTCTAAATGTAAGCCCGAATTAAATTTAGTTCATACCAAGTACAGAAAAGAAACATATTGTTTTGCTCATGCATCTTGTTCACAATTTAAGATTGGTACAAGATCTCGTTTAAGCAACTCGAAACATGTGTCTAGATCACAGAACTCCCCCATTACTGCAGTCATGAAAGGACTCAATCCATTTTGGGAATCCGTTTCTTCAAGAGCCATTATATTAGATGCAAGTATTGTAGAGATACCAGTACGCCATCCAAGTCCTTTATTTAGCGCATTATGGAAAGGTAGTCGATTATTTTCATCTCTTTGGGTTGCAAATTCGCGACCATTTCCGCCATATTTACCATCGTTGATATTTTCAAATAATTTGTTGACTGTTTTCGAATTCTTGTTTACGATGGATTTGGTCAGGGGTCTCGAAATACTATCTGTAGCCAATCTGATGTAATTTTTGTTTGGTTTAGTTTTCAGATCTTTGGCATATCTACTTGCAATAAGATCCAAAATATCAACTGCAAAAGGAATAGTCCCTAGAGCTATTTCGATTATGTTGTCCTCTGGATCAGCACCTGCAGTAAATTGATGCAGGAAATGAATGCAAATCATAAGACAATCCCACTTTTCTCCAAACATGAGTTCTTGAGAAAATGAAACGTTACGAATCATCTCTATGGATCTTTCAAGAGCTGACATGCCATCGCAGTCATTTTCAAATAGTCCCCCGAACTCTAAGCCACTCAGATGGCCGCGTTGAAGTAAAATAGAAACCAATTCAGGATTCCATCCATAGCTCCGTCCACCATAATTACTCAATGCTTCATGAAGAGGTAACTTACCACATGTACGAATAGAAAGAGTGGATGGATATTGTTCAACAAGCATCTGAACTGCATCAATATTGCTTTGTGAAGTGAAATAGTGTAGTAAATTCAATTCAATAACTTTTTCTTCAGAGACCAAATGTGATCTACATTGTAGCATAGCTTGAAGCCAGAATGTTTGTGTCGACCTCCCAAAAATGAGAGACCATTCTCCAGCACAAGTAGGAAGAGCATGAGGATAGAATGCAATGATGTAGTGAGCAAAATCTTTTCTATCATAAGAGGCTATTTTTCGAAGATTCCAATGAGACAGTATATCATCCTTGTATTGGAGGATGACATCCAATGCATCTGTATAAAAAAATGGATTTGCACATGCAAGCTGAAATGATTCATCAGTTAGTGCTTTTGGATAAATACGAATCAATTTTTCAATGATATCTACAGGTGCGGGATTCGCCTCGATACAAATTGCAAGGTTTAATGGATAGTAAATACCATTTTGGCCGCATTGCTCTTTTGCAATGTCTGGATTTTCAATCAAAACTTCTTTCAGAGATTCCCATTTCGGAGAAGCTTTCCTTGGGTCAGAGTAATCTTCGCACCCAAAGAGCTCAATGATGGAAGTATGAGTGGTCATTTGCAATTGTTATTTGTTCGCAGTTAAAACTTGTAGGTGATGAAAACTCCAACAGCAGAAGATGATGAACTTTTGGTAGAAACTCTTGCATCCGTGACGAAGGAAAGAAAAAAGAATTTGTGTCGTCAGGAATGTCAAAATGACGACATATTTCATAACCTGTACTAACAATATGAATATAAACAGGATATAAAATTGGCTCTAAATAGCTAGGTATGTAGGTCCGTAGTGTTTCATCTGCCCTATCTGGTTGGGTCATATCTCCCCTCACTTTAAAGCCTTCACGATGCATCCGCATTCCGCATATTTTATTAATTGAAATAATGCACATTGTCTCGTCATTCTTCCTCGCATAAATAAGTAAGATCTAACATCCAATGTCAAGAACAATAGATTCATTCATTCCTGAAGAAAAGTTCAGTGCATTCAAGAGGGAAGATCTCGCATCCCATCTGCCTCATGCCTTTGAGGTTCTACCACCGTCGTGTGATACTCTTTCGAAAACTGTTTTCCACCAGATTCAATCCTTGAAGCAACAATGCAGTACAAATTCGTCTCTATCTTCAAAGGATGAAGACGCTCTTGATGACGGTTTCATGCTCTGTGATTTGAAAATTGTTCAAAGAAAATTAAAGGCTTGGCATTTGATGTTTCCTAGAATCAAACCTTTCATGGCTTTGAAGTGCAACCCTGACCAAAATGTAGCACATACACTTGGTTTGAGCCCTGCATGTGGCTTTGACTGTGCGTCAATTTCAGAGATTAAGCTAGCATTGTCTTCGACAGGTGGAAATAGAAAGCGATGTGTTTATGCCAACCCTCAAAGGGCAAGAGCTGATCTAGAACAGAGTATTAAGTTAGGAATAGGATCTATGACTTTTGATGGAATAGAAGAATTACAAAAGATTCGAGAAGTGTTTGATAATCATATAGAAGAGCTAAAAGAAAATGGTGAAGAATACGAATCTCTAGAACCGCCTCAGATGATTTTGAGAATTGTTGTTCCTGATGGACATTCTACTGTTCCTTTGGGTGAAAAATTCGGTGCTTCGCCAGACCGCGTAGAATTACTAACAGAAAAGGCTTTTGATCTTGGATTGGACGTTGTAGGTGTCAGTTTCCACTGTGGTTCTGGTTGCCACGATGCAGAAGCTTATGGAACCGCAATAAGAATTGCAAAAGGTGCCATTGACATTATAGATAGTGTTATTGTAAGGTACAACGAAATGGATGGGAAAAAACGTGAGCCGTGCTGTGTACTTGATATTGGAGGAGGATATTCAGGTGTGGATGGCATTGGTGGTGATTTGGATAGATTCACTGCAATTTCAAATGATATGAATGAACCAAGATTTGAAGGAACAACTGATGAAGACGAGACTGCTTACAAGGTGTCAACCGTTGTCACTCCATTGGTGGAAGAACTTTTTCCAAATGATAGTAGCCCTATTCATATCATTTCAGAACCGGGTCGTTATTTCGTTGAAGCAGCATTTGTCTATTGTGCTCGTATCTATAGTGCAAAAGTGGAGAAAGAGACAGGTTTTAGGACCTATTACATTTCACAAGGTGTTCAAGGCCTATTCAAAGACGTGCTTTTGTGTGATGAAATATTCATTCCAATCCCTTTGATGGTAGAAGAGGACGACAATTCAGGCACAATTTCTATGGTGAATGAACGATCTAATGGAACATTGTATGAAAGTACAATATTTGGACCAAGTGGTGAAAGCTTTGATGTAGTCTGCAAGAGCTGCCAACTCCCTGAAATGAAAATTGGAGACTGGTTGATTTTCGATAGAATGGGTGCGTACACATTGAGCATCGCCGCTCGCGACAGTAGTCTACCTGTTAGATACATCCTTGGAGGAGAAGGACATGTAGAAAGAGATGATTAACTCGAGATTGCAATACAAATTAACTCTGTTACTAAACTTTAAAATTCAAGAGATAATTGCGTTTCCCTATCCTTTATATTCTTTGAAAACGTCAGCAGCAATGACGAGATGCTGGATTTCACTGGTACCTTCATAGATTTCAGTGATGCGGGCATCTCTATAATGTCTTTCTGCTGGCATCTCTGTTACATACCCCATTCCACCCAATATCTGTATTGACTGATGTGCACACATTGTTGCCGCTTCGGAAGCTGCTAATTTTGCCATTGCTGCTTCTCGGGTATACTTTTCTCCCGCATCTTTCATCATAGCTGCCCTCCAGGTCAAAAGTCTGGCAGCATCTCTAGCTACTGTCATTTGGCTGATTTTATTCTGAATACTCTGTAACGAAGCAATTGGTTTCCCAAAGGCTTCCCTTTCAAGGGCATACTTTGCTGCACAGTCAATGGAGGCTGAAGCAATTCCAAGAGCTTGTCCGGCTACACCAATTCTTCCACCATCCAATGTTTGCATTGCAATCTTAAATCCCTCACCTTCCTTTCCAAGCAAGTTACTTTTTGGGATGCGAACATTCTCCATGATCAAGTTCGATGTTGAGGATGCTCTGATTCCTAATTTATCTTCTTTTGCTCCCAATGAGAAACCTTCTGCGTCCATTGGTACAATAAAGGCTGAGATTCCCTTGTGTCTATTAAATGGTAAAAAAACTATAAGTTATGACCAAAATCAAAAATAGCTCGCAAAGTTTCAGAACTTACTTCAATGATTTGTCAGTAGTTGCAAAAACAATTGCTGCAGACGCTTCATGCGCATTTGTAATCCATGCCTTTGTTCCATTAATAATCCATTCATCACCATCAAGAGTTGCTGTGGTACTTGCTGCGCCTGCATCTGATCCATTTCCTGGTTCTGAAAGACCAAAGCATCCAATCTTGGAATCTCCTGGAGTAGCATATGGTGTAATGTATTCCTCCTTCTGTGCTTCCGTCCCGAATGCATCAATAGGGTAAAGATATAGAGAGTTATGAGCAGACATGATTACACCGACACTAGCGCATCCTCTACTTATCTCTTCCATAGCAATAGCGTATGCTAGAGCATCCATCTCACTTCCTCCATAGTCTGAAGAAACATTGATACCCATTAGTCCAAGCTCTGAAAGTTGTGCCACAGCATCTTTTGGAAATTCGTGCTTCTTGTCCCACTCTCCCGCATTCGGGGCGAGCTCTTCATCTGCGAACTTTGCGCACATTTCATAAATCATTTGGTGTTCTTCTGGAAGCTGAGAATATGTTGTATACTTTCTACTGGACAAAGTGGAGGCAATGCTTTTCTTCGCTGTTTGACAAGCTTTAGAAGAGAGAACAGCTCTTGCTGTGGATGGATTCACTAGTTTAGACACGCGAAACATGACTTTGCCTTTTTATGTTTTTCTATTGGATTTTATGAGGTTTTTTTTTTCGCTTCTTTGGAAATGCAGCTCCGGGGTTTCTTATGTTGATGGCTTGATGGTTTTGGTGTCAATGATGAATTGGATCCAATTGGATCTTTCACATCATGAGATGAGTGGAGACGAGGACGACTAACGACATTGTTTGAAGAGGCTAGCTAGCTAGCTAAGAGTAAAAGTTTTTATATATTATTTATCAATTTCTATTCTGTCCTCTTTCTTTACTTTACTGAATCTATTTACAATATTACTATCTCCTTTTTATCTTCATATTTTATCTGATATCAAGACTCTAAATTGGATCATTTTCCGTATTTACAATGTTCAATGTCGTCGATCAAGTTTGAGTTTCCATTATTGGTAATTCAAAAGATTTGCTTAATCATGTCTCTGGAATATTTCTAAAATCTTCCCAAGTCTCCGTTCTGAACTTCATGATAACATTCATGATGATGGAACAAGACCTTTTCAAGCTCTTCCATAGCAACACATGCCTCAGTGAAATCGATTTTGCACTCGTTCTCAATTGGATTAGTGGACCCCTCAAAAATGCTTGAATATTCGTTGGACAAAATATCCTCTACTTCTTCCCAAGCAAGCTTTGCTTGAGTAGAATGAACTCCCCACCATTCCGTCAAAAGCTCTGCTTTAGAAAGGGCTCTCTTCAGATTAGGATCGTCTTGAATATGGTGAGATCCATGTAGACTCAATACTTTTGCATATTGAATAGGAGCCACCTTGACAGGGCTATTTCTGGAACGATGCTTCATTCTAGAAAGTAGCTCGAGATCAATGTCTAGAGTATCATCTAGTGGTTTGTATGCCATACTAAAAATGCAGAAATGACACAAGTTTGTTAGTCTTTATATTCACAATGACAAATGCCGTTGGGAAGATACAACATGAGCAATGCATAAAAATGAATGACAAGCTATAAAAGCATAGTGCATATGAATTTGATGCAAGTTACAACGATGTACACCCATCAAAAACTGTACTCTGACCTAGTCAATGAGTATTTATCTCATGTATCAATGGTAATAACTCCAATGCGATGTAGCAATGACACTGGAGTTCTCACTGGAACATCAAAGATTCACAACAGAATTTTATTGTTTACTCACCTATTATCACTTGCATTGATTTCCTCTACGGTTTCCCAAGCCAATCTAGCTTCCTTGGACTGTGGTCCAAACTTTCTTGAAGCTTCAACGGCTGCTTTGATGGCTTTCTGAGCTTTGACATGTAGGCATGTTTTAGCATTGTTGGAGCGAACACTTCTCTTGTTTGCAAGAGAGATTGAGTTTGGGCTAAAGGCAGCCACATTCGACAGAGTAAGAGCAATGGCAAGATATAGGTATTTCATAGTTTCTAGATAGAGCTTGGATTGGTAGTATCTTTATGTAAAAATGGTTTTCAACTAAAGTATGTATGTTATGTTTTTGTGGGAGTAGGAATGTATTGTAGGTTGTAGGGAGGAGGAGGTCTACTAGACCAGTTTTAGTTTTGTTCGAAAGAACACCAAAATGCTCAGAAAGTGTCTGAAGTTTGAAGACAGTGGTGTCAAACAGCTGCCGTTAGATGGAAATACCAACGGGAAGGAGATAGTTTGTATCGATGTCAATAGAAGTCATTTAGCCATCTCCAAAAAAACGGTAAATTCAAATTTGGTGATTTTCTTCTTCATGATGAAATCAAACAATCCAACGCCACTACAACTAACTGTATTCAGAGAAACAGTAAGATTGTGTTGCAGCACTGCTTGAAAAATCAAACAACTGAAAGCTAGATGGAGAACCAGATTCAAGACGAAAGCGATGCCTATTCTTCTGTGGGAAGAAGAAGAGTTGTCGTTCCTCAAAATGAACTGAACGCAGCGCTTTCTACCCTTACAAATACACTTTCTGCAACCAATAATCTACACCAAGATCAATTGCAAAAATCTGTACATTCTACATTTGAATCAACTTTAAAATCTGTTCCGCCTAAAGAGTTTGAATCTATGCAAGAATTCGGATCAACTCCACTGAAGGCACAACTACACAAGGCGATGAAATTGAATTCAACAGATGATTCTAAAGTCTTGGACGATATCAGTGTCAGTTCGACTTCTACTGCTGAATTTGATCTTGATGAATCTACCGACATGGAAATGTTTGCGAGGCAAAGTCTATTGGAGCCAGATGAGTTACTGGATCAAGAAGTTCATCTAAAGGCCAAAGATTTGCGAAATAAGGTGCGAGTGGCGAGCGAGAACTTGGCACTATTGAGAGAAGAAAAGATTCATGAAGGACTGAATAAAATTAATGGTGAAGTAGAATTGCTGCAGCGGTATTTGGAAACTGTGAATTCAAAAACTGTAGAGGAGAGCATGAATCAAGTTGGTCCTGACCTCCAACTTGAAGAAATGGAAACTGCCCTTGAGAAGTTAAATAAGAAAATTGCCGATTTTGAAGGCTACCTGCCTGATAAGGTTCAAGCCATCAAAGATACCATGGAATCTGTCTCGATAGCTCTCAAGAAGCAGATTGAGGGAGGTAATCTAACTGGAACTGAAATGGCCATTCGCGCGAGAGAGGGAGGGGACACTGTATGGAAGAAGAATCTACCTCAGCCTTCACAAGGCAATGACAACAGCAAACCCGTTGAAAACAATCCTGCGAAAAGATTTGCACTTTTCATGTCAAAGCATTCATAGTGGTATAGTTTTTTCGTAATTGGGGTCTATAATTATTATAAGGAACATATATATATATACTATTTTCAAATCACTTGTATTGGCAATGGCATTCTTCATTAGAAGAGATGGTGCATACCAAGACAAAGCATTCTCTGGATCAAATATATATTATTCTGCGCTCTCAAGGCAAGCTTCATAATATCTCTCAGCGGTATCACAAATCATGGGTCTCTGTCTTTTACCAAGGTCATATTTATAGCATTGATAAAACATATCTTTCACATCATTGCAATTGCTCAAGATATTG
Source organism: Chaetoceros tenuissimus (assembly GCA_021927905.1). NCBI lineage: Eukaryota > Bacillariophyta > Thalassiosirophyceae > Chaetocerotales > Chaetocerotaceae > Chaetoceros > Chaetoceros tenuissimus. The sequence goes on along the minus strand of BLLK01000029.1, from coordinate 608,686 downwards.
GAACCCAACATGGCTGATACTACTGGATTCGAAACGTTTGTTCCTCTTCTAGTGTAATTGGCTGGAATAATTTTCTTTTCTGTTGTGCTGGTCATTTGATTAGTCTATTTTCTGTTTTTGGAATTGGAACCTCAAGATTTTGTGAAAAAGAAATGATGGGGAAACGTTTTTCCTTTTGGGACACTGTAGTGTAAACTGTAATATTATCTAGATTGAATAAGCGAAAAGAAGAAGAGATGATGTTGTGTTCAATACAATACAAAAGATAAAGAAGAAAAATTTCAGAATTTAGAATTTTTGAATTAGCGACGTGTCAAGTGGAGAAAGTTTGCGTCATTGAAATTCTTGCTACTATTTTAGCAAGCGATAGCGATTTTAGAAAAGATCATTATCGTCTGTTCGCCGTCCTTTTGTTTCGTTCATGTAGCTCTTGCGTCTTGCGCTTTGCAGCTTTGCAGCTTACCTTTTCTTTTGTATTTCCATATTGGTACTTTGTGTCTACATTAACTTTTGCATTCTTAGTAGTGATTACAGTTTGGTGCTTTATAGTATTACAATGGAAGTGTTGGAAAGACTAGTGGAGGAAGTATCTGCTGTAGAGATGATCTATGGTATGGATTTTGAGAGCGATAATTCAACTGTGACGACGCAAATGACTATTGTCAACTTGGATGTATATAAACAGCTGAATGAAGCAATACTAGATGGATCTACAATGGCGGATGTACCACGCCTATTTGAAAAGTCCATCACGCTTGAATTTATTACGAAGTATTGTATAGCTGGAAAGGTTGCTTGTGCTACAATACATGTAACACTGCCATGTGAATACCCAGAAACCGCTGCTGCCATAGTATCAATTGTGAATTTTGATAAGTTGAATAGGAACCAAAGAGATTTGTTTGCAAAAGAATTAAATAACCAATCTTCATCAATGATTGGCTCTGAATCATTAATGGAATTAATTCATTTTTGGCAAGATCGTGGAGAAGATATGCTTTCCAGTTTAGAAAACAGGGATCGTGAAGAGGAAGGAGATGAGCCCGAAGCCGGAAGTAGCAGCTCAATCGATGAATCATTGAAATTTAAGCGACTTTGGATATGGGTTCATCATATCACAAACAAAGATAGGCGGAGGAATATTGTAGAAGAGGCCAATGATAGAAATTTGCATGGCTATCTAAAACACGGGTACCCTGGTATAGTAGTGATTGAAGGCTCAAAAGTTTCTTGCGACGATTATGTGAAATGGATTAAAGGAAACAAAAGTCGAGAGAATGGATTTGGTAGAAATTGGTCTCATCATGTAAAGGGCGAGATTGATATTGATAAGTGCGTGTTTTCAAATCAATTTGACGACATTGGTGAAGATTTAAGTGTTTTGTCAGAAATTTGCCGTCATCTTGCATTGGAAGATGAATTTCGGAAATTTGTCATGAAGCATTGAAGTAGTTGATGCCCAAATTATTCAATTATTTTGAATATTAACGAAGTTAGATTCTCTCGTACTTGGTTTTGGTTGATTAACTGGTTTAGTTTTTATTGAAATACTTTTGAAATCTCTTCCCAGCTTCGATGATTGTGTCATCACCTTTACAATAAGCAAATCTTAATAGATTTTTTGCCAAAGGAACGTTCGGAGTGTCATAAAATGCAGAAGGAGGAATAGCAGTCACACCTACTTCTTTTGTAAAATAGCGGCTCATAGCCCAGTCGCGTGGCATTGGATCAGTTGGCATTGCTACAGTCTTTTCCTCGAGAAATTCCGTTGGAACATCGATTGAGCTGGTATCTGTCATGATGAAAAAACCGCCGTCAGGTACGATTGGTTCCATGCCTGCAGATCTTAGAGCATCACATAGGAGGCCCCTTTTCCTTTTGTATTCTGCTGCGACCCATTTATAGTATGAATCATATCCTTCGTATGGCTCTTTTGCCTTGACGAGACATTGAGCAATTGCATCTTGATTTGGAGTTGGTGCGCTGAAGTTGATCCACTGCTGAGCAGCAGTAACCAAATGCACAAGTTCTGGTGGCCCGATAGCCTTTCAAAATGGTAAGTAACAAGCCATATAGAATTAAAAACAGACAGAACCGAAGATATTTCATAAAAATATCTCTACTTACCCAGCCAATTTTCCATCCAGTGTTTGAAAAGGTCTTTCCAGAGCTACTCAATGTCAATGTTCGATCAAACATCCCGTCAATTGTAGCAAAGCTAATGTGTGGCGATGTCTCTTCATCAAATACAATGTGTTCGTATACTTCATCTGCAATGATGACAACTTGTGGATGACGTTTCATTACCTCTGCAATTTTCTCCATTTCTTCTTTTGTAAACATTTTCCCAGTCGGATTGTGAGGGGTGTTTAGGATAAAAGCCTTTGTTTTATCGGTGATTGCATTCTCCAATTCATCCATATCAAGATTAAAGAATTCATTTGCACTCTTTTCTGAATTATTGTCGGAAGATTTTGATCGAAGAGGAATGAACTTGCATTTCCCACCAGCCATTTTTGTTTGTGCAATATACACATCGAATGCAGGCTCAAGAAGCAAAACTTCATCGCCATCGTTTATCATTCCTTGCAAGGCACAGTATAATGCATTTGTACATCCTACTGCAGTAGCAACCTGTGTTAATGGATCAATAACTCTGTCAAATCTCTCACTATAATCATTTGCTAGCACTTGAGCAAGTGGCATGTGAGCATAAGAACGGGCGTATTGGTTGGCGTTTCTTCCGCTTGTAGGTTCAACAGCTTTATTCATAGCTTCGATTGCGAAAGCAGGGGGATTCCAATCGGGAAAACCTTGACCAAGATTCACTGACCCAAATTCATGGCTAAGTGGGGAAAACTCATGCCACACCGTCGGTTTGTCTAGTCCATTGAGTCTATTGGCAACTTGATAAGAGAAAGCAGCTATTGGATTCTTTGGCATTTTTCTCATGTCACTGGTAATTGATCTAGATATGAACTCTTCGCGACAAGAACTATACTTCTTGAAGAATTGTGAAAAGGTGCACCAGTTCTTATTTCTTACTTATTGTGCAGATCTGGATATCTTTTTGGTATGAGGCTCTGTTCTCATTTCTCTGGTTCTCACAGCTTCTCCGTCCTACTTCAACGGCCTACCCGACATATCCTAAAATCCCGACTTCTGTCGTAGATTTATTTTTTATTTGCACAGTGCACAGCATTTGTGTTGGTATTGAAAAATGAATTATTTGAGTATTATTGGACTGACAAGCTTTTCCTTCAGAAGAATGATGATGGAGAAGATCAACTATAAACTAAGAAAACAAGCAAGAAGTTGTAAAATTGACAACAATCAAAGTTCATCATGTTATAGTGTAGAGGTCTGCTTGAGAAATAGGCATCATATAAGAGCTTGGAGAACTTCTACGATAAAGCAATGATCTCACAGATGATTGCAATGGGACTAATAAAAAGCACATACTAAAACATCAAACATCGATACGCATTTCAGTTTATCATGCATGGAGATATTTTGATATCGAAATGAGGAGGTAAAACTGTGCCTATAACCTTAGGAGCATGCACTAGTGTGCTCTGTTGATAAGATACGAATAAACACCTGGTCTTACCATAGTTCTGAACATTCCATGTGCAATAGAAGGATGGAGGAGGAAAATAGAGACTTTCCAAAAATGTTTCTAGTTTTTAGTACTCGTAGACCCTTTTTTCGACAGGCAATGTATTACGTACCAAGTACATAGAAAAAAAGAGAATAGAGATAGATTTTTGTCTTAATGCGGACGTACGTAAGTATGAGAATTAGAAAACAAAACCGCAAAATAGCAGCCAATCCAGTACTCAAACCTTTATAATAGTAAGGGTGTTTTAGTGAAAACTTGTAAATAAGATATTAAATTCAACTACATACGTACACCCCTGCCTGTTCTGCTCAACCACGTTTATGTTTGTTACATCAAAGTAAATGCCTGTTTTCTTGTGTTTGCCTGCGACAACCACTAAGTTCAAGGTTCAAGGAGGCAAAGAGATCTCAAGCGCTAAACCGCTAAAATAAATTCGCTGCCGTGGTACAGGCCTGAAGTTACGTAATTACATCAAATAGATTTTTCTTTAATTCTAAATCCACGCAATGACAGGAGGGCATCGATTTGCAATTGGAGTTAGCACGTCAACGTGCTCTCTTATCTCTTCCGCCACCATCATGGGGATGATTGGACTCTCTAAGAAGAAACTCACAACTCCATATCGACGCATCATTTTCAGCCTCGGTATTTCAGATCTGATTCAGTCGTTGGCCATCATGAGCGGTCCTTTCTCGCCTCCGAAGGGCACTGAATTTGCCGATTGGTCGCGAGGTAATGTTGCCACCTGTAACCTCAACGGGTTTTTAGCAACTAATGGATTCAGTCTAGTTCCAATGTACACAGCCTGTTTGTGTGTTTACTATGTATGCAAACTTCGGCATGGGATGTCTGATCAAGCTTTTTATCTAAGAGTTGAGAGGTATTTGCACGCTGCAATTGTTATTTCTAATCTGCTTTTGACGACGACAGCTCTTTTCATGGGCGTATACAATTCAAGTATGATAGGATCGTGTTATTACGCCACCTTTCCTTCAGATTGCTTAGTGGCAGGCTCCCCAAATTATGGTGAATGCGAAAGAGGAACTTACAAGGATGTCTTCATAATAATTGGGGGGATTGGTTTTCCTATACTGTGCCTATTCACAGTGAGTTATTCTTCGGTCCTTTTGATCGGGCATGCAAGAAAAAAGACTCTCTTATTCAGGGCTAGAGCCAATGATCAAGGAGCCGGTGACAACACAAACTACACCGTGCGACAACCGCATGAAACGAATGTAGAGTACCTGTCTCGTCTCTATATGCGAGAGTCAACTATTCAGGCATTCCTCTACATTAGCTGCTTCTGCTTTGTATACACTGTGCCGTGTATAGTTTTGGTCTTGGACTTTCTTGGTACACAGAATCACCTTTTGCAAGGTGATAAACTCATACCGCTATTATTGTATTCAATTTTCCCTCTTGGGGGCGTCTTTAATATTCTTGTCTATTGCAGACCAAAGGTCAATGCCATCCGTCGAGAAAAAACTGATATATCATGGATTAAAGCGCTTTGGCTTGTCATCATGGCCGGAGGAGAGATTCCAGATTCCGACTCTACAGAAAGATTTTCATGTTGTTTCAAAAACAGACAAGATACTAATGTGAGACAAGAAAGTGATGCAGATGGTTCCATGATTGCAAATCAACTGAGGATTTATCAGCAATATATGAGGCACAGAAATAGGAACAATGGCAGTGAGAATGTACCAGATCGTTCTTCAAATTTAAATTCGGATTTTGTTTTGAATGGCCTAAGTGAATCCTTTGAGGAGGATAATCCTGCATTTAGATCGGAAATAAATTGGGATCACTTGAGAGGTGACTCGAGTGAACCTAGACAAGGAGGTCAAAATATACAAGGAGAACAACAGCAAGGCCTTTCGTATGATCCTGAAGATGAAGCATTGTACGAACTCATGTATGGTCGAGACATTAGACTTTCCACAGACAGTCCATTGGAAATGAATTCAGGTCTCAAAATTGATGTATTCCCATCGTTGAATCAGGACAGTGATATTACAACTTCACCTGATGAAGGTATTTCTTATGAATAGTTTTATAAATATGTACACATAATTTATAGGAATAATATCTTATTTACTATGAACTACTGTTCAAATTGCTTATATGATTCAGAACAAGTAGAAAACAGATGAAAAAAATGCCGTACAATGGATGTTAGGTATGTATCTAACACAGTGGATGAGGATATGATTCAATAGTACATTTTTCACTTTGAATTCTTCCTCTTCTTATCCTTTACAGCTGATGCTTCATCCTTCTTCTTCTGTTGTGTCTTGAGTCCTGCAAAGTCAAATCCTACTGCCATTAGAGCATCAATCCTTTCTTTTGTCATCTTAATTGTGGGTGTCAATCCTCTGTGATATAAACCATACGAGTACCTAATGTTCGAGCACCAATTCGATAGAGGCTGATTTTTCTCATATGTGTAAGGTACAGAGCAATGCCCATGTTCTTCTTTGAATTCACGTAAGTCGTCGAGCCGTTGATCAAAAGATTTTGACTTGGACTGTTTCTTCGCACTCCCGGATGCAACCGAAGGTTTGGATTTGTGGATTTTCGGTTTTACTCTAGGTTTTGACTTTGCCCTCGCAACCTTTTGTTTGCGAAAACTTTCGCTTCTAGGTCTTATTGCAAAGTCTGGGGCCTCGTCAAAGGAGGAAAAGTCCAACGATCCTTCTCGACTACGGGAATATTCTGTTGCTGATCTTGTAAGTAGATCCAATGACGTAACAAAGAAATTTTTGTTCTTATCCCAACTGTATTGAAATTGTTCATGTCCAAAGTTTGCAATATACTCACAGGCGTAATCTTCTGCTTTTTGAATCAGTTCCACTAATGCTTCATTCCCCGCCAAATCTTTTGCCATTTCATTGAGGTAATTGCTGAATTCGTCACGTTGGCTTTGAAGCGTAAGATCTTTGATTATTGCAGAAGATACGTTTGCAGGTACTTTTGGATAAAGTTGAGGAAGTGAAACTACAAGATTTAGATCAAATTTTCCACCATCGGCACTAGTCAAAACAACATTTACTTCTATCTTGATTTCGGTAGGTGATGCTTTGGCATCAGGAGAAGAATTCTTTTGTATCTGTTGCAACACTTTTTTTGCTTTCATAAACTCCTCTTTCGTGAGAACCGTAAGGCGGGTATTACAGTCATCGTCCTCGTTGTATGAAGCATTATTGTATATGGAGCTGGTGATTTCTATTTCTTTGATTGTGCGTTCTAGCATGTCAAAATTCTCTGCCATCATGGTTGTCATGTTGATGAGTTGAAGCAATAGGCCTTTTTCTCTCGATTTTATTAATTCAAATATTTTGACAAAACCAAGCAAAGCCTTCGAGTAGCAGTATATAATTGCTGATTAGAGTAGGTATGAGATAAATCTTTTGGAGTTGATGATGTGAATGACACCTTGTTGTGTATGAATAGCATGGACGAAACCCAAACAAAATCCACTCTACTAGTATGTATACGTAGTATGTGTGGTACCAACAATCAGAATTCATTTTTCACCTCTATTATCTTCAACATTTCTCTAAGCAGCTAGCTAATAGCTAACTTACCATCGGGCCGACCGACCGACCGACCAAAGACGGACGACCGGACCGACCAATCACGACTGACACCCCGCCACCAGACCATAACCATCCATCTCATCTTTCATCTTTTTTCTAATAATTGTGGTTTTGATGATGTGATCAAATCGACAAGCTTGCAAGAGACAATAAGTACTGACCAATACAAAACTCAAGAGAAATGGTGGCTGTTTTACCATTTTTGACAACGATACTGCTTGCAACGGGTAAAAGTCCAAGAAAAACAAAGAAACCTCTTGGTAGATATGAAGAAAAGAGGAGTACTGGAAGGAAAAGGTATAATCGTGATGGTGCAAAACGAAAGAAAGGAAGTCGTAATGATATTCCCACGAAGCAAGTAGTCGTAGACCCTTTGCCTCGAATCACAAAAAATCTGGAAGATGAACCTTTGCCATACTACTACACTTGTCGACATACTTATGAAAATACATTAATCGATGAAATACATCGTTTTGCTTCTCTTAATGATTGTGAAGGGAAGGTATTAGCATCTACTCCGTATCCTGGGCTTGTCAGAGTTGAAGAAAAAGAAGAAGGATGTATTCCTCACTATTATGATCCAATCTATGCTCTGCAGGCGATGCCCAAGTCTGTTGTTTGTTCGGCAGAGTCTATCAAAGGTCTGGCAAAAGAAATTTTGTTTGAATTGTTTGGAGATGGTGATTCAGACGAAGACGAAAATACCCAAACTGGTGACTCTGATTCCAAAAAGATTCGGAAAGAATTACTTCTCAAAGCTGAAAAAGGAAGTCTCATTATACATGCATTGGTACCTGGTATGATTAAAGGTTCTACTGCTCCTCCGATGATGCGTAGAAGTATTAAAGTTGGAGAAGAAATTTCAAAAATAATGAAAAAGACATATAAAGCTGCCAGAAAGAACAATGAGGAAACAGAGCATATTTCAGAGCGCTGGCTTCTCCAAATCATGTTACAAAGTAATGAGATAGCTGTAGCTTCCCTAGTGAAGACAAAACAAATTGGACCTGGTAAAACTGCCTTTTGGCCAAATTCTCAGTTTCCACTTGGATTGGCCAAGGTAGACATTGAAGAAAAAATGCCCAGCTCAGCCTACAGGAAGTTATCAGAAGGTTTAGCTTGTATGCAGTTACAACCCTCGCAAAATGAGTTGGCTTGTGATCTTGGTGCGAGCCCAGGAGGGTGGACATCTATACTTCGCAAGTTTGGAACCTCAGTAATTTCAATCGATCGCTCAGAGTTGGACCCGGTTTTGATGAGAGATGACAAGGTACAATTTCTCAAAGGCGATGCATTTGCATTTGAGCCGGAAAGCGTAGTCGACTGGATGGTTTCCGATGTCATTGCTTATCCTGAAAAAACAATTGAGATGCTTGACTTTTGGTGCTCAAATAAGCTTGCGAAAAATATGATTGTAACAATGAAATTCCAAGGGCATGAACCTGCCCTAGATGAGCTTGAT